>OX578277.1:10349333-10681833 GCA_951217055.1 Gerris lacustris
TTTTTATAATTAAAAAACAATAGAAATTGAGGGAGGTTCTAGTTAGGGCAGTCAGTTGTAAGTCAGCCTAATCAATAGACTCTTATTATCAATCTATGCAATTCAAAGATAAGGCTGAGTTCTATGTAATTCAAACTAATGATGTTTTCATAGTAAATTATATTTCCATGCTAATTTGTAATATTTATTTGTTTTTTGTTTATAGGCAACAGCAAGCAGCTATAGCTAACAGGAATCCTGTTAAAATGGCAACAACTGAATGGCCCGATCATCTTCCACAACAGGTTAGAGTATATCTTAAGTTTGTCATTTCTAGGGGTCTGTAAGTCATTACAGAAAGAAGGAATAATTTTCCAAGGTCCAACAAACATTTAAAAATCTAGGTTAAATTCCCAAAAAAAGGACATGTTTCACACTAACGATCACATAGATAGATGTGTAAAGTGACTGATCCCTACACACTATACGTTTTACCCTACGGACTCGGGATAAGCCAAGATAGGTGCATCCACACTGTATGGTGAGCTATACTACGTCTACTGAAGGAAGATTAGTGTGAAGGGTTGAAGTGTAGCTGTGTAGATGTTGTCTCTTGAGGGGTCAGGAATGAAAGAATTTGATATGGTCATAAGATGGCCATACTGTCTGTCAGTGTCCCTACACACCATAAGGTTTCCTGACAGGTCTGCAAGAATACCCAAACGTACAGTTCACTATCGGTAAAACAAATAGTGTATAGGGGCCTTAAAGAAATGATTTACTGCTTGCTTGCTCAAGAAGATTTTGCCTCAAACCACTTTCGTCAACTATCTATTTCTAATTCCAGGAGAATGAGACGTGTTTCACACTAATGATAACATATGTATATGTGGAATAAGACTGATTCTTCCATACTATATTAGAATAAACTCATCTCTTAAAAACCAACCTACATTATTGTTAGGGTTCTAACTTTGTGTCAGGTAGAACATATTAGATCATTGAAGCATTTAGGGATCAGTCACTTTACACATCTATCTATGTGATCGTTAGTGTGAAACATGTCCTTTTTTGGGAATTCAACCTAGATTTGTAAATGTTTGTTGGACCTTGGAAAATGATTCCTTCTTTCTGTAATGACTTAATACTGTTAAACACTAAAAGTTTATACTTGTTCCACACTAATGATCACATAGATAATGTGTAAAATATAATCCCTCAGTGAAACTATTTATCTTTGTTATAAATATAATTTTACATATATTTGTGAATGATGACAACTTATCTACAACCTGACTTGTTCTGAAGGTTTTATTGCGGATATGGGACTGACACTAACTTTATATGTGATATATTTAAAAATTTAAAGGGCACTAAATTTCCACCCTTGTTATTTCAATACCAGTAAAAATACCATTCCAATTTTGAAATTAATCCCAGTCATACGTTATTGATTCATGGATTTAGTTTAACTTTTTTTTGTCGAAGATATATTATATTTTGTTTTAAATTTGTATGTTTATTGCAGGAAAGCCAGGGTGGTGGACAGCAAGCTTCATTGCAACTTAGAGCACTTCTTGCTCAAATGCAAGCACATCAACAGTCCAAGCAACAACAGCAGGTATGCTAACATACTACTCTCAGTAATTGAAGCGAGCGTAGCGAGCTTCCTACATTCAACGAAATATGCTCCATGTATGTGTGTGTCTGAAACGTACGACGATAACTTAAGTAAAAGTTGACCGATTTTGATGAAATTTGGTACACATGTTCATTTTAACAATGCTCAGGAAAAGTTCGTTGGACAACGTTGTCTGTCCAAGCGTTTGCGTGCAACACTGCACTTCAAAATTAAAATTGGTATTTTATGTCGGGAAAAAATTCTATCATCACCTATTTTTTCAGTAACCAACAGCGACACTGCTATGAATTAATAAAGATCGCTAAAATTATTAATAAAGCAGGGAGGGAGATAGGCAAGGAGAATTAATAGGATGTGGGAGGTGGCTTGGCTCCCCCACCTCTCTATTTTACCTCCCTCTTCAACTACATAGCAAGCCTAGGGACAGCTAGACTTCATTATAGACCAGGATTCATTCTCTATCTGTACAATCAACAATTGTTGTTACAATTAGCTCGTTTCAAAGTTAGAGCCATGCGATACCCCTAGTTTAGTAGTAGTAGTAGTAGTAAGGGGGCGGGGAGGCCAGGCCTAGCAAATAGACCACATTCGGGTCCTTTTTGCCAACCCCAGTAACTCACACCTATCGAACCACCACAGAATTACCCTCGAATTTCCTTGTTTGGGTCACAAAGGAGAGAATATCTTGCCACTTCAGTGTGACAAACTCCTCTTCCCTGATTTCCCCTGCTCCTAATAGATGGAAACGTAGTCTTCCATATCCTTCACATACTCCCACAAAGTGGAAGGCTGTCTCCTCTTCAAGCCCACACAATGGACATGTGGGGTCGTCTTCAATCTTCAATAGTGCCAGATGTCTTCTGAGCTGGCAATGCCCTGTCAAGACTCCAACCATATTTCTTAGATTGGGTCTACCTAATCCCATAAGCCACTTGGTTTTCCCTTTGTCTAGATCAGTCATTAGCATTTTTGTCTGCCTACAGCCCTCCGTTCCTCTCCATGCCCTCCTTGCTTCCTCCCAGATCCACGCCTTGATGGCTGACCTCACCTGTCCTCTTGACCAATCAATGGCAGGTTCTGGTCCGCAGAATGGCATGGAAGCTCCTATCTTCGCCACTTCATCTGCTTTCTCATTCCCAGGAATCCCCGTATGCCCTGGGACCCAAAGCAGTGTGACCTCCTTTCTCTCTGCCAGTAGCTCTAGTGTATCCTGGCACTCTTTAACCAGTGCTGACTCCACACTTGGGGCGCAAAGTGCGTGGAGTGCTGCCTGACTGTCTGAGCATATGGCTACCTTTTTATATGTTGCCTCTATCACCTCTGGTTTCCTCGCTACCTCTAGGATGGCGTAGATTTCCGCTTGAAACACTGTGGTGAATGAACCTAGTGGGAAGCTCTCTTGGGCGCCGGATCTTTCTAAGTACAATCCAGCCCCTGACATACCTATATCGTTCTTAGAGCCATCAGTGTATGCCACTAGAGTTTCCCTGTCAAAATTAATTTCCCCTGGTTCCCATCTAGCACGCGATGGGATTTCGACCTTATATTTCTTCTTCAGCTTTAGCTGATATTCAATTCCTTTCATTTGAATCCCTATAAGTGGGATCTTGGATTCAGCCATCCTTCGTAACGTCAAGTGTCCCACTGTGGATTCCCCTCCTTGCCTCTGACCATTGTCTCTAAGTCTCACAAAAGATGCAATGGCCTCTCCTTTAATCCATGCATGAAGTGGAGGGAGTCCTACCAATGCCTCTAAGGCCGCAGTGGGGGCAGTCCTCATCGCTCCTGTTATACTCCTGCAGGCCAGCCTTTGAACCTTACTGAGCCCCTTAGACGAGCTAGACACCTCAGTCCTAGGCCACCAGATAATGGCTCCATAATGAATTCTGGGCCTGATAACCGCTGTGTAAAGCCATTTGAGAATCTTTGGGGACAGCCCCCAAGTTTTCCCCACTGCTCGTCTGAGTTGCCAGAAGGTAATCGTCGCTTTCTCCATTGCCTTGTCTAAATGTGATTTCCAGGATAGCTTGGAGTGTAAGGTTACTCCTAGGTATTTCACCTCCGATACCTAGTTTAGTCTTATAGTTTCAAGCTCCAGGGATCATATTTGGGTTGCAGAATAGAGTAACTAAGTTTATTAAAACCAAAGAGTTTAAAAGGGGTAGAGGGAGCTAAGTAAATAAAGAAGTGGCGCAAACTTTGGAGACAGCTGGTGGTACTTCAATGAATATATTTGTAAGTTCCTTTTTTCTAAAGAAATTTATAATGCTATTACAAACTCCCCCATCAAAAGTATTTCAACATGTTTTGACTAGTACAGAAGTATTACTATACTGCAGAGTCTCTATAGTCTGACACTCCACCAGTCCAGTAAATTGGCGCTGAGGTAGTAATGTGGCAGTAATCCGCCTCTTACCATGTGAAAGACAAGATAACTAAAAGAAGGGGAAACTGGGAATCACAGGGGCACTAGGGTCCTCAAAAACAATTTTTTTTTTCTTCACGACATTGTGTAGTACACTTTGTAAATGCAGTTGTTTCATCATTAAATAGGCTGATCCACTTGTGTAATACTTATTTATAATCAAACATCCAGTAATCTGACAATTCTCTGTAGTCGATTATGGCACGGTCCCATATGTGTTTGATTAGAAAGACTCTACTGTACTTGTAGTTGAAGTACAGTAGGCTTGAATCCTGTTTTGAACTAATCACTAAAAGTAAATATAAAACCTAACAGATGAAAGCTCATTAAATATAGACATTTTTATTCATTTTAACAGGCTCTAATTACTAAAATTTTTGTTTGTTTTAATTTTCTAAAAAAAGGGGGCCCTGGTAGCTCATTGCGATTGTTTCATAATAATCTTAATTATCAGCTTTATGAAAATTTATTGATTGATTCACAGCTTATTTTTAATCATTTGTTTTGCTTTTTTTTATGTGTAGACGAGCAAATTAAAAGAAAATGCTGGAGGTGGAGGAGGAGGAGGGGGTGCTGTTATGGAGACACTACTATCGCTACACCAGCAGCAAGTTGCTCAGCAAGCTGCACTTCAGCAAGCTTTGCAGGCTGCACATCTCGCTGAAGTTGGTGGTTCAGCAGGTGGTGCTGGGGCTATAAGATCTCTAGTGTCACAAATGCAGCAAGGGAAATTACGCTTAAACAATCAGCCTGCTAATGTGAGTTGCTTGATATTTGTTATCCACTGCACAAAATTCTTTAATTAACCACAGTGTTAGTCAATTGACAGCATGAATATTATATGCTAATTTTAGCCCTTAATATGATAAAACTTACCTTTAAAAAGGATACCACATACCAACTATGTAGGGTAAACCAGCCAATATGTTCAGTGAGCCAGTTGATGACACCCTAGTACACTTCTCTTTTAATTACATTGTTATTACTTCTAACAAAATGTTGCAGTTTTATTGACTTTTTGCTACTTAGTTGCTTGGTCCTTCATCAGTTCTAGTTATTAAGCAAGCTTACAGGCTGCACATCTCGCTGAAGTAGGCCTCACACTAGGATTCACACCTAGGCCTACCTAGGATTCACACAATCACATACAGAGGATTCCTTAGTAAGACCTAGATTATAATAATTGCTAGAGGTCGACCAAGAAGTCATGGAAATGAGAGGAGTGCGCTAGTGTCGTCATGCATAGTCAGTTTTTAATGAAATAGACCATTGTCAAAAAACAAAGTGTTGTTCTTTTGTTATTAATAATTTTATTTTTGATAACTTCTATATTTTTTTTATATTTTTTGCAACAGGCAACACTGTACCTGATAAGAAATCACTAATAATATCTTTATATTATTATTTATTGATTATTCATAATAATATTCTTTAAATCTAAATCAATTTTCTTCTTTCTTAATCAATTTTTTTCTTCCTCTTTATTTCTGAGTTTGATTTGTTACTTTTTTATTTCTGGATTTTAGTTGTTACTTTTTTGTGAATTATTTTTTTACTATTACCTCTCTCGTCTTGTTTTTGGCAATTTTCTCTTTAGTAAATTAAATTTCCTGGTATTAATAAAAACATGTATTATAACATGAATTCAAAATTAGGAAGAAAGACTCTTCACAGTCAAGGACGTGAAATATAGTTTATAATGTGTATTTGTATTTTAAACACAACAACATTGGCGAGAGTGGCAGTTCAACAACAGAAGTACCTATCCATACAGATATTAATTGTCATGGAGAGCAATAATTTTTATAATAACAAATACATATAATAAGTTAATATTATTAAGTTACATATTATAATAAGTTTGTTCCAACCCCGTTATTTGTAGCGTCCTTTGCATTTGCATCATCCCGTGGATTTGTGGATCGTACACAAATCGTTTAGGATAGTTGTGACTATAATTCGTACTGTATAAAAACAAACAATACAGGAAACCTAACAGATTGGGAACCTTGCTGTTGTTATTTTTGAGATTTGACATAACTGCGCATGTCATACAAACTAGAAATGGGTATTGTCTTAGCACCCGACTTTACTGACTTCGGCACTACTTGGAAGTTCCGATTTTAAACGAAGTTTAGCTTTCCGTTTCTCCCGTGTTCATGACTTCTTGGTCGACCTATAATAACTCACATCATGAGCAACTCCCTTGAGAATGATCTCTGTGCTGAGTTGGAAAACCAAGGGATTTACACAATCTCATACAGTGGATTCCTTAGTAAGATCTAGATTAATCCATGTCTAGTTGCTAATAACTCACATCATGAGCAACTCCCTTTAGAATGATCTCTGTAATGAGTTGGAAACCAAGGGATTCACACAATCACATACAGTGGATTCCATAGTAAGATATAGATTAATCCATGTCTAGTTGCTAATAACTCACATCATGAGCAACTCCCTTGAGAATGATCTCTATAATGAGTTGGAAACCAAGGGATTTACACAATCTCATACAGTGGATTCTTTAGTAAGATTTAGATTAATCCATGTCTAGTTGCTAATAACTCACATCATGAGCAACTCCCTTGAGAATGATCTCTGTAATGAGTTGGAAACCAAGGGATTCACACAATCACATACAGAGGATTCCTTAGTAAGATCTAGATTAATCCATGTCTAGTTGCAAATAAGTCACATCATGGGCAATTTTCTTAATAATGATCTCAGTAATGAGTTGGAATCCTAGAGATTCAAACAATCTCTTATGCTGGCTCCAGCTGGGGAACCTGTCCTTTATGATATCTTTACCTCTGTCACACCTTAAAAATTTGTGACGGCACCATTACTTTTTGTAGGGTTATATTACTGTTAAATTGTGATTATTTGTTTATGTTTGTGTCTAAAGTGTTTTTGATTGTTTTAGGTTGACTCGGTGTGGAACGGAGGCAGCTCTTGGAAACAATGGTCCCATGTCAATCCCAAATCATTCAAGACTGAGCAACAAGTTCTAGTGAGAAACATTTAATATTTCATTTATTCTATCTTCTCACTTCTATGTTTCTACTAATGTTTAATGTTTTTGTTCTACATAACAGTGGGAACAGCTAACTTAGTTTATCTACAATTGTTACGAAATGTAAACATTGTATCTCTGTTTAGATGCGTAAAAAGTGATTCTTTATGTATTTGTATTCATTGGGCATGGGCGTCTCATAGGTCTGAAGAATTCCTCTTTTTTACCGCCCTAAAGTGGTAAAAAAGAAGAATTCTTCACCTTTACGCACGATTAGCGAGTTTGTTTACATTTAACAAAACTAATTTGCTGTTTGTTTAATAAAAGTAACATGTTATATCGAGATTTTAGTGAAAAACAATGAGTGTGAATAAAACTTCACTTGACTTTGAACTTTCACTTGACTTAGAACTTTCAGTTCAAAGTCAAAAAGTTGGCTATACAAATCAGTTAATAATATTATAATCTCCTCCTCTATGTTAGTGGTGGAGATTATTATGACTAGTAAATAATTTTTTTTTTTTTTTTCATCAAAAATATTTTATATTAATTTAAAAAAAAAATTTGATAGGACACTTATTTTCATTCTATTTTTAAAGTAAAATCGTAATTAAAGGTATTTTGAAGATGAGCAACTTCCTTTTATGTTAAACACACACCTTTGAATCTGTGATAAAAAAAAAACATGCTCGTGAACATTTCAAATTATAAAATAAACATCACCAGAAAAAAAGTTTTTTTGCATCTCTAGTTAGAATACTATAGTGTAGAAAACAGAGATCCATTTTCAATTCTTAGATGCCAGCTACATTTTTTTATCTTTTTTTATTATTAATATTTATGATTTTTATTCTATAGGAGGAGCAAATGAGAGCAGAAGATGATAGAAAAAGAGAAGAAATAAGGTAAAAACTTATCTTTTTTTGTTAAATCGGCAATAATTTTAAACTGAATTTTATATAGTACATATATAAGTTATTTGTTAAATTCATTCATACCTCATTAGTTTTTTTTTTCTGAGAAGTGCTTATCCATTTGATATTTTTAATATAATTGTAAAGTGGGTGTTATATGAATCGTAGCTACCTATCCATTGTTCTAATAAGACTTCTGTACTTATGGCCGGAGTTATCACTTGAATATGGCAACATCTTTTGTTAGTCAAATGTGTGGGGATACCCTAACAAACATTTATCCCAAAGAGGCTTGTAATAAGATATGTCTCCCTGCTGAGTTGCAAGTATAAGATTCAGGACCCAGTCAATACTATCTGTCTCCCTTTAGAAGGGTCGGAGTTCCCTTGCAGATTGAATAGTTCAAAAAATTTTAATTTTTTTTAATTGTAGTAATTTCGTATTGGATTGAGATCCTATAGTTTGGTTCTTTTTATTTTATCAAGACATTTAAACGACTCGATATGGGTTTACATTTAAATTTTTTTATCTGTCCCCAATTTTGGGGACAGGAACAAAGTTGCCCCATTTGCTAAAAGGTATATCTTAATGCCTTTTATCTACGATTGATATGAAATATAAACATTATATCTCTGTTTAGAAGTGTAGAAAGTGATAATTTACGTACTTGTATTCATTGTGCATGCGCGTCTCATAGTTCTGAAGAATTCCACTTCTTTACCACGCTAGCGCGGTAAAGAAGAGGAATTCTTCAGCTTAACGCACGATTAGCGAGTTTGTTTACATTTAACAAAACTAATTTGCTATTCTTTTATTAAAGTAACTGTTTATATCGAGTTTTTAGTGAAAAACAATGAATGAATCAAGTTGCTTTGACGAAAATGTAGAGAATAATACTCCTCCAGAAATAATTAATTCGGCAAAAAATACAACTCAAGATTAATGCCATCTTTATCAAGAGAAGAGATACGAACTTACATACAGCAAGTTGATTTTTTTCTGTATTTATTATTTAAATCTAACAATCGTAGATAAAGTACGGTACGCAACATTCCTCTGTGGTTTTACTACCCTCGCTATCGCTCGGGTGCAAACTCCACACTCGCATGCAAAGTGCTACTTTCCGCACTCGACGCGTAATGTACTATTAAATATTTCCTAAGTTTGATTTTCCTCCACTTATATACATTAAAAAGTTATTGGGGTATCCTCTCACTTTTGATTAACTGTTTATAGTGTAGCACTCATCCTTAAGTGATAGTTAATGCGAAAGCAACTATCGCATCAACTATCACTGCGTAACATGATAGATTCTGTCACGATAGCACCATCAACCATCACACTATCTCGTCTGACGAGATAGTTGAGTGTTCTATCATAGCAGTCAGAGAACTCTCGCGGCAGATTTAAGAACTAACTCGTTAGATACTAGATGCTGATTTGCTTATACTTTTATATCACGTGATAACAGATCTAAATGGCAGCATTATGATAGCTTGCTTTGACAATATAGATATTCCGTTTGCTGTATGTAATATTATAATATATGTAATGCTCTGTTTCTGTATCCAAGTCAGAAATGTAGGATATAGATATAACTTAAGAGTACAAGACACCAAGTTTTTATGTATATTAACTCTCGCTGTGTGGACTGTACACCTCCGCGATAGTTCTATGACATAGACTGACATGATAGTTATATCTAGTGTACTACAGTCCACTAGTTCCTGATAACAGTAGTCTTTAGATCCTTCTAATAAACTAACACTTCTGTACATATAGGCTGAGTTAAGCCTAGTTTGCACGGGTCGAGTATTTTAGTATTAGTAGCCACAGTGAAGTAATTTAGTCAGTGTTAAGTAATATAAATTTAGTAAAACACAGTGTCCAAACGAGTCGAGTACTAAATTACTAAACTACTCTACTAACCCGTAGCACCGCCTAGCAAACTAGGCTTTACAACTGATTGTACCACCTTATCACTTTAGTATGGTTCTATTTGAAGTAGTCATAAACTAAGAGACAAAAAAAATTCACTTATTAGAAAAACAACTTATTTACAATTTGTGTTTCTTCATTCTGTTCTGGAATTTTTTATTTGTTGTTCTATTTCTAGCTTTTTATGACATTTAAAATTTTGTTGTTTCTATAGGAAGCAAGATGAAGTTGTCAGGATAACAGAGGAGGAAACAAAAGAAAGGAAGAGAGATAAGCAAGAGGAGAAGCAGCAGAATGAAAGAAACAAAAGAGAATCAGATGAACTGCAACGACGTAGGATGGAAGAGGAGGAGTTACGCAGGAAGCAAGAGGTAATTCACAAAATCTTAACTAGAAACTCACTTTTATGTAGTCTTGAGAACTTTTTTAAATAAATAAATTACATAATAAAACTATTACAGACAAGCCTCAACGTATGAACATTCAAGGGTCTACAGTTTATTTGACTGATATTGGATGTGTATGAATTTTTAAAAGGGGTGTTGGTTAAAAAAGTTGATTAATCTGTTAAGAAAGCGAGTAGAGCTGAGTTTTACAGTCCTCTAGTTTTTTTTATGACAAGAGTCCTAGATACATGTGATAAAACTTAACTGTAAAATGTTTATATGGGACATGTTTTTTGTTAGATTCAGGCGGCAAGGCGAGCTGAAGTGGAGCGACAAAGGAAAGACGAGGATAAGCGAAAGAAAGAAGAAGACAAGAGGAGAAAAGAGGAAGAAAAACGAAAGCAAGCTGAGGAGAGAGAAAGACTGAAAATGGAAGAAGAGCGAAAGAAGTACGTAACTATAACCGTAATTCTATATTTTATATGTATATTATTAGTACAGTAGAACCTCCGTTAACTGTCAGTCAGGGGATTGGAGCCTTGACAAATGATTGATTTTAGATTTAGATTTAGATGTAATTCGTCCATTGAGTTTTCTCTTGAAAACATTAGGATACGTCAAAGAGATATAATTTAACAATTACCATTAAGGAACTCCCTAATATTATAGTACACATTTTCTAACAATATTTGTTTTACATTTTTCTTGAAATCCAAAAAAGATAATCCTCTTGTGTCTATGCTTAACTTATTGTACATTTTCACTCCCAATACAAATTGACCTACTCCAGACTTTGCTAACCTATGCTGCGGTATTGTTAGTTCATCTTTACTTTTTGTGTTATAGTTATGTTTGTCACTATTTACACTATAAGTATTTACATGCAGTTTTGTGTACAATAAAGTGTTGTATATGTACAAATTTACAATGGTCATAATTTTTTCCTTTTTAAAAACTTCTCTGCAAGAGTCTCTTCTTTTTGCTCCGGTCATTATTCTTATAGCTTTTTTCTGAAGTATTAGCAGGTCCCTTAAGTCGGTATGTCCATATAGAATTATTCCATAACTGAACACGCTCTGTATCATGGCGTTGTAGACTGCTTTTAAAGTATTCACTGGAAGTTCTTTTTTCAATTTCCTTAAAACATATAAATATTTAGAGACTTTAGCATGTATTTGCTCCTTGTGTGGTTTCCAAGTAAGCTTGCTGTCCAGTACCATGCCGAGTACTTTTACAGGTTGCTCTGTTTCTCTTTTACCTTTTAGACTAAAGGTAAGTGTCTGTGTCTTATCATTATTTAGTTTAAAGTTGTTTACATCAAACCAATGTGCTAAGTGTTCCAGTCTTTCTTTAGATTTCCGCTTTAGTTCTTCTAGCCCCTGGTGACTGTGCACTAAATTGGTGTCATCCACAAACGCTATGACATCTTCTTGATACTCTACCGGGGCTGTTTCTTTCATGTGTGGTTCCAAATCATTTACGTGCATTAAAAAGACGAAACCTCCCAATACAGAACCTTGAGGTGTACCATCCCATGTTTCTTTCCTCAGTGATTTTTCATTATTATATTCAACGTATTGTTCAGTACTTTTTAGATAAGATTCAAAGAAAGACAAGGAGTTTCCTTGTATACCAAGGTACTTTAATTTTGCGATACACAATTCTCTTGGAAGAGTATCGAAGGCTTTACTCATGTCACATGCAGTTAATTGCACGTGTTTCTTTTCTTCAAAGCCTTTTATAACTTTATCGACAATTTTCATCACAGCAAGCGTTGTCGATCTATTTTCTCTATAGCCATACTGGCTTTCTGACAAGTATCCATTGCTTTCTAGATGTTTAATGAGTTGCTGTTTCACTATCTGTTCCAGGAGTTTGCCCAGCACCGGTACTATTGAGACTGGTCTATAACTATTTGGGTTATTTTTGTCCCCTTTCTTATAAATTGGTACTACTCTTGATAATTTTAATGCGTCTGGGAATACACCCTCTTTCAAGCATTGATTTGTTAGGTATGTTAACGGTTTTAAAATTCGGTCTACCATTTCTTTTAAAAACATATTGGACATGTTATAAACATCTTTACTCTTTGAGTTGCTTAGTTTTTTAATTGCCTTAATTACATGTTCCTTTTTTACTGTATGCAGAGTCAACTTTGTTTTGTTTTCTCCTTGTGTCATTCTATATGCTTCTTCTGCCATTCTTTTGGCTTCTTCAATATTTCCTGAATTTCTTTGTTGCACCTGTATAAAATAATCGTTGAACATATCTGGACTTATATTAACTTCATCTTGTTGTTTTTGTTTCGTTCCAGTGCTTGCCTGTACTAATTCCCATGCTGTTTTTGTTTTATTTTTCGATTCCATGATTTGAGTCATGTTGTATAATTTTTTCTTTTTCTTAAGGTGCTTTCTGAAATACTTTGTCTTTTCTTTGTATTCTGACCATTCCCTGCTGTTTCTTTTTCCTTTTCCCAAGTCGTAGAGCTTTGATATCTCTTCTTTCATCCTAGTTTCTTCCTCACCGATCCACGGGCTCCTTTTCTGTTTATCTCGTTTCTTCCTTTTTTTTTCTGTAAAACAAATTTTATATATTTGTTCTAAGTAATCTACAAACTTGGAGTACTTTTCATTTGTACTCATGCCTTCTATTTTGAGATATTGCCAGTCAGTGTTGTCGAGATAATATTTGAATGCCTCTTTTCCTTTCTCCGTCACAGGTCTAACTATTTGTATTTTGTTTTGTTTTTCTCTCAGTTCTTCTTTCACTTCTACAGTGATTCCACTGTGGTCTGACATTTTCTCTTCTATCTTCACTTCATATTTCCCTTTGTCCAGGTTGGTGAATACATTGTCTATGCATCTGTCCTCCCTGGTCGGTTCATACACTGCTTGTTCTAAGCCAAACACCTGTAACATATTTACTATTTTTACCGCACATGGTTCCGGTGTCAAAAAGTCTGCATTAAAATCTCCTGCCAGAATTACTTTCTGGTTTGTTTTCATATTGTTCTGCAAGAACTCGTCCATTCTGTTTAAGAATATGTCTAAGTCTCCCCTCGGTGTTCTATATACCACTATTACTATTATCTTGAGAGTGTTTTCAATTATTTCTATTGCAGAGATTTCAAAATGTTCATCTGTAGCTATTCTTTTAGTGGGTATTTTTTTACAATTTATATTTTCTTTCACTATTATTGATGTTCCCCCCTTTTTTAATCTTTTCCTGAAATGCCCTGTTATTAATTTGTAACCCGTTGGTAGGTATAGGTTTTCTTCTTCCTTCTCTAGCCAGTGCTCCGCTAATAAAATAATTTTTATATCTCTTTCGTCTGCAATTATTTCTAACTCATTTAGCTTATTTCTGATGCTCTGTATATTCTGGTAGAAGAGCTTTACATTTTTATCTTTCTTTATCCTCTTCTTTGTTGTATAATTGCACTTGTAACATTCATCTGATACCCTTGCTTCCTTTATTACTTTTTGAAATTTGTCAAGAGACTATTAAGCAAGAAAATGGAAAACTATAGGACAAGAAGTAAATAATTACTTTTGTTTTTGACTTGCGGCACAAAAATCCAGTGGGTTGGGGGTAGAGTTGTAGTGGGGAAGCCCACAGATTTGAAGAAAGGGGTTTGTGCTCGGAAGGCATGGCCTGAGCAAGAAACATTGTGAATCGGTAGGCAGATAATCAAGGTTCTACTGTATATCTAAGAGCTTAGATAATAGGGTTTAAGGATTTAGTGTACAACAATTAACAGGCTCAAAATTGGAAACTACAAGTGGAGCCATGGCACTGAATGTCCCAAGTAATTTAATGCTTAAAATTGCATCAAGGGTTTATAAAATTAAATTTAAAATTGCTAAAAATAAAGAATTCCCTTAAAACGTAATCAATTTAAAATAATAATGATTTATTACCATAAATATAATTTTTGGTGTAACATTTCTGAAAAATTATATTTTCCTGTTATGACCTAATACTTCTTAGAATAAAACTATCTTTTATTTACCCTATTTCAGTGGATGATGACAGTATTACTTATAACCTGATTTGCATTGAAGGTTTTTGTTGCGGATATGGGACTGATACTGAATTTACTTTGTTTTTATAGTGGTTCACCAAAATAGATAGATTTATTGTGAAAAATAAAAATATATTTAATGTAGTAGTAGTAGTACTAAGGTACTAGTACTAGACGGGTTAGACAAACCACTTGTTCAAACCTAGCAATTAGGCCATTTTAATATTCCTGTGGTAGAGAGTTGCAGCCACATCACACATCATACTTCTGTACATTGTACCGCCGAAGCGAGTATGATGTGATCATTAGTGAGCCATATAAATCTGAGTGTCACGGCGAGGAATTGAACCCACGACCTCGTACCGCTCTTGATTCAATGATGGCCAAGCAGACGTGGTAATTAATTTAATCTACACGGCCACGCCGGCTCTCTAGTTAATGTATACTCTTCTTGAAGTTAGTAAGTGTGAACCCCTATCCCCTGCTTCCAAAGTGTGAATGATAACATAGTCTGCCAACCTAATGTTTACAAATAATTATTGTTCATATTTTGTTGCTGTCCCATTTAAATTCTACTGATGATTTTTAAAAAAGGGTCTTCAGGGGAGTTTTAAATAAAAAACAATAAGTTTTTTGCAATATTTCGTCCCTCTTTTGGGACATTTTCAAGCCTGAAAAATTTTTTTAATTAAAGATTAGAAAAGATCTTTACATATCAATTAAACATTTATCTAACATAATTATGAATTGATTGAATTAATAATTTATAATTTCTATAAAATTTAAAATTTTTTAAAAATCATCAGCATAATTATTGTTAATTTGTATTGTTTAGGAAAGAGGCCGAGGAAGCCAAGAAACACCAGGACCTTATGAATAAGATCCAGAGGGACCAGTGGTGTCCTCCCCAGGCCTCAAACACTTCGCTCCTCGATATACAGCGCTCCGAAAGAGAACAGGTAATCTTCTTCTTTACACACATATACCCTTAGCAACCAGTTTAGATTTTACATCTCGATGGCCAATGCTTCAATCCCTACTTGATTGTCAGTAGGTACTCGAGGGAGAGTTGCTCTAGCAACTAGACAGTGGTTAAACTAGATCTTACCAAATAATCATTCGGCAAAAGTAATGAAGTAGTGAAAATCATTGAACTAGACGCTTTGTGGTATGTGTACCATACACTTTTGTTATGATTCTGGCTTGAATGAGACAAATAATTTTTATATTATATTTTTAGGGGTGCACCACTAAGAACTTAAGAATGTTTGTTTTGATTTGCTGGTCTTTAAATAGATATAATACAATTAATCTGTAAAAATGTTACACTTGGACGAGTCTCGATTCGCAAACTTTGTTACACGAGTTCACTATATGAAAAAATTCACTCTACCCCGCCAAAGAAGTTTCACTTCAAAAATCCTTGTGGGTGTTTACGGTCATTTTTTTGTGGTTCCACGGCATGGACCACAAAACGTTTAAGGGTTAGGGGAGTTGCTTATTATGTGAGACATTAGCAACTAGACATGTATTTGTCTAATCTACTGTGTCAATTATGAACCATAGGAACTGTTTTAAATTGTGACACTCCTTTGATTACTTTGCTAATACATTTTCTAAATAAATCACCTCTAAGAGATCTGGACTTATTAGATTTAATAATTTCTCTATTGAAGTACAGTGAACGCCAGGGGCCTATACCAGATCCGAGTGGTTTAATTCCTGGTGGCTTTTCATAGGGTACATTTTTTCTTGTCTTTCTGCCCTCTTTATAGGGTCAGTAGGCAACATGACGGCCCTATGCATTGCTACTCTTGTCTGTAATGCAAGAATTTGAAACTAGTCATTTGATTTCTAACACCATTTATGTGTATAATAAATTAGCCTTGGCTAATTTATTATTAAATTTAAATAACTTATTATTGATTTTTAATGCAAATTGAATATTTGTAATTGCAGCAAGTTCTAAGGAGTATGAGAGATCAGCAAGCCCAAGAAGCAGTTGCAGCGGCGGCCGCAGCTGCTGAGAAAACTAACCTGCGTCTTAAGTGGACGGAGACCAATAGGACCGCACCATTCCTCGTCGAATCTCTAGCTGATATTCAAGCACAGCAGTACAGACAGTTCATGAAGGTAACAAACATCATTATGTGATAAATAAGAATTAGCAGTTAATAGAATAATGAACAACTGGAAATCCTCTCCACAGAATAATGTTTGTGGGGTGGCTTTCCAGTTGTTCATTACTCTATTGATATCTACTCCACTTGCTCTCTTAATCTTCAATTAGCAGTTAATTTGATGCTTAGCAGGCAATACTATAAGTCCTTTGACCCTCTTCATCTTCCTTTATTGCATCTCCTTCCCTACTCCTTCTCTCCCACCTTGGTCTTGTCGACATGATGTGAACAACTGTGAGCTATTACACTTCACTATACTTGACACACTGTTTCTCTTTCCTCTATCTAACCTCCTTCCCTTACATCTTGTCCTTCCCCTTACATCTTGTCCTTCCCCTTATATCAAGTACTTCCTCTTACATCTTGTTCTTCCCCTTACATCAAGTCCTTCCTCTTACATCTTGTCCTTCCCCTTACATCAAGTCCTTCCCCTTACATCTAGTTCTTCCTCTTATATCAAGTACTTCCTCTTACATCCTGCCTTCCCCTTACATCAATTACTTCCTCTTACATCTTGTCCCTCCCCTTACTTACATCAAGTTCTTTCCCTCCATTTATTTTCTTGTAGATTTTCAGTGAATGATGACAACATATTTACAACCTGACTTGTATTGGAGGTTTTAATGCGGATATGGGACTGACACTGAAATCCTTTTCGCTTTTAAATCATATTAACCCTTCGAGGCACGGGCGGCGCACTTTATGCGCCAATCCATTTTTCAAACCATAAATGGGTTAAATCAAGATTATCTAGATTGCGTTTTGGAAATGTTAAACTAAATGTCAATTGATGTATTACATGTTTATTTTTCAATGATATCTTTAATTATAAAAAAAAAAATTACTATAAAAAATCAGTAATTACTCCTTCAGCGTTCTGACTTAGTATTGGGCTTTTAACTTTAATTATCAACCCTATTTATTATTATTAGTTGTCAAAGTCCTAAGATAACTCCTCACAACCATCATCCTAATCCGACAACTCATGAAAATCCGAAAAATATTGATTGGATGGCGTAATTTCTCTATACCAGACATGGTGGCACGGGCGGCGAATACAGTACACCAAGACAAATAAACACGGCAAAACAATGCAGAACGAAGCAATAATCAAAGTAGACTGTTTCATCTGTTTTAGAGGTCTCTAGTGGTAGGGTAAATTGAGGTTTTATTATTCTCGCATCATGAATCTGTGATTTGCAGAAACTTTTTTACTCGTGGCGCACTCCATGCGCCAGCCCATGTCTCGAAGGGTTAAACACAAGTATTTGTTTATAATTTGCTGAATGTAATAAACATTTTTTCGAGCAAATAAGCATGTGAATTCCATATTAAAGAATGTATAAATATCAATTATGAGTTTTTAAAAGCCCTAAATTTATGTGTGATAACTGAAAAATTAAATAACATAAATATTCTTTCCTTTCTCTCTACCCTGTCATATTGAAATATCTATTCCCTCTAGAACCAAATTCTAAACACTAACGATAATCTGGGTTGAATTTCTAGAGATGTAAAGCTTAAACCACTCTAATGATCTCATAGATAAGTATATATTATAGTTGCAATAATAGCTGATGATTTAATGTGTTGCAGGTTCAAGAGAAGGAGAAAGCAGAGAGGGAAAAGAAAGAAGCAGCTGCTGCTGCTGCAAATCAGCAGGTTGGAGGTACCTGGAGCCAGGGATTGAACTGGGGCGCACTTCCTCAGCAACCAGTCTGGCATAATAACCAGGGTCAGTTTACATATCCATTGTCAAATAGATGTAACGGCCTTTTTTTAGATATAGATACTCATATTTTTAGCGGGGGCCAGCGTGGCTATATTAATGAATGGCTCGGCTATCTTAATGAATCGAGCAACACTCTAGGTTGTAGGTTCGATCCCATGCCATGATGGTGCTCTCATTTACATGTATGAATCAGGAGTGGAAGTGGGCAAGGACAACCCCCTGAGGGGTTCTCTGCCGTGGTGCTCTAAATGAGACTGTGTGAGTGAAGGGACATGGGTATGTAGCTCACTAATTGACCACACCATCCTCTCTTATGCCACCCAAGTGGTATGATGTGTGAAGTGACTGGAACTCTCCACCACGGGCCTAGTAAAATGGACCTAAAATAAGGCCTAATTGCTAGGTTTGAACAGGTGGCTCGTCTTTCTGTCTACTAATACATATTGAGTTGTTAATGGGGGTGCTAGGATTGGTTAAAGGTTGTTTAGATAAGCCCCTAAGGTAGGGGCAGGTGGCTACCATAAGTACGTGAAGATTTCTGTGGTTAAGATAGGTAAAGTTTGTTTACCTATCTGAAATGAAATGATTAACAGTATTGATGGTTAAGTTAAACAAATTGTTTAAAAGAAAATAAAGGAAAGAATGATGTTGAGTCTTTGGGCGTAAATACCTTGCTGTTAGATTTCTTTACTTGCTAATGATAGAGAAGATGAGTTGGGAATAGATAATGGATGTAGGATGATAGAACTGACTTGTAGATGGATGTTGATGCTGGGATCCAGTTGACTTATACTAGATGAGATTAGGATATATAGCAAAATAGATTGATTTTTAATTCTTAAATATATTAATGTTATTGCTGTGTTATTTGTAGGTGGAGCTGGAGGTTTCTGGGACCAGCTAGGAGGAGGTCCTAAGCCAGTGCCTAGCTCTAACCCTGTTGGCAACAAAGTGAGTAAAGCAAGCTCTGGAGGCACCAACCCTGCAGCGGCGGCGGCGGCTGCTGCTCAACAACAGCAGGCCAAAGAAAACAAATCTAAGGCTAAGAGGGAGGAGATTGCAGTCATGCAGCTGTTTGGTAATCAGGCTAGGCAGGATGACTTCACTAAATGGTGTCAACAGACTCTGGCTAACCTTCCTATGACCTGTCCATATGATAGTGAGTATCTCTAATTAGTATTAGTTGGTGAAGTCTCCTTGTTTATATTAGAAAGAGGAGAATGGCCTCCCATCTTAGTGTTTCAAGCTTTTCATACCTGAGTACTCCAGATCCTAAGATAAAGTAGCCCAGTCTCCCATATCCTTCTCACACCCTCATAAAGTGGCGAGCTGCCTTCTCTTCTTTACTGTATACCGGACTGGGGGAGTCATCTTCTACTTTTAGTAACGTCAGATGTCTTATAAGTTAAGACTCAAATCATGTTAATAGGAAAGCTCCTATCATGTGCTAAGCTGTGGCAATAGGTTTAGCCTACTCAATTATAATAGGCACCTTATACGATCAATCTAATTGAATCTATCAGATTGAAGTAGATTGACAATCCTGCCTTCAATCACAAGGGACCCTACACGATCAAAACGTTTCTGAAAAAAATCTGTAATTCGATCTCAACGAATTGATTTGTTTTTAACGTCAGATTCTTTTGTGTCTGGGTTGGTTTCTTTATATACTCAAGGAATGCTTTGTATCCCTCAGATTTTTGTACTTATTGGTGTAAATAGGGCTAGCGCTGTTCCAGAGTTGGGGTAGAGTTTTGTATACTTGTATGAACCTGGCTAGTAGTTATTGTTCACTATTGTCATCCATGCACTGGACTGAAGAAAATATTAATGAAGCCACTACACGGCCAGTCAGATTGACAGAATCCCCCGCCACCCACAGAATCCCCCGCCACCAACAGAATTCCCCGCCACCCACAGAATCCCCCGCCACCCACATGATTGAAGCTCGGATTTCAGAATATCTGGAAATCCGTCAATCATATTCATCAATCCATCAATCTTGCCCCGGTCAGATTGACAATCCGATTGATCGTTTAGGGTAGCCTTTAGAGCCATCTGGTTTTCTTCCATGCCTCTTTCAGATCCAATTTGTGACAGCTAGTTTAGCCTTGGTAGTATCTTAACCTATTGAATGCTGTTGAATCCCCAGTGGATACAAGCCCACCGATTTGGCAGCTCTTTTCCTCGTGCCTTGGGTAGTACACTCTTGCATGGCTCAGCCAGGCCCGCTGGCGTTTGTATCCACAGAGGGTTCCAACAAATAATTATTTACAAATTAACTTTAAAATCGAGTAATCTCATGTGTTTCATTTTCTTCGGTTAGAGAGGTATATTACTGTATTGATGACGTGTGTTGAATGGGTTAATGCCCTAAAATGAAATGCAAATCTTGTCTACCTTTTAGAAACCAACATCTTCTTTTTACTTATGTTTTGGTCTATACAAATCTCTCAACTTGTGATTTCTAACATTCCTAAGATTTTTCTTAGGGTAAAGCCAAAAAGCTTAGAAGGGAATGAGTGAGCATAGTGAATACTAAAGTGGCACAGGCTTTGGAGGCAGCTGGTATTGAGTGCAAAGTTAACTAATTTTATTGGTTGTCCTGACATATCTTGTAAAATGACATCCTGGCTTTCTTTTTTAAGATCCTCTACTGTGTTTTTCTCCAGTGTTTTATAGCGACTGATCATGAAAGAGATATAGTTTAATAAACAAACAACGTCTTCACTCAAAAAATAGTTCTACGCAATGGACCGGTTTCAGCTATTCTAAAGCAGCCTTCTTCATATAATCAACAAACAAAGTAACAGACTTGAACTTGAGGTATAAAATTTGGTAACCTAATATTGTTAAAACCCCTAAAACAATAATTAAGTTGAATTTATTTAAATTTAAATAAGTGAGTATTTAAGTAAAATTAAAAAAAAAAATAACTGACATAAATGGAATGCAAAATACCTAAAGGTTACTGGATTGACTTTGAAAGTACAAGTGAGAGACGTACAAGTTGTTTTTACAATCTTATGTTACCTTATTTTATGCTTAAGTTTAAGTCTGTTTCTTTGTTTGTATCTGAAGAAGGCTGCTTTAGGACAGCCAAAACCAGTCAATTGTTTATTACCATTATTTTTTGTGTGAAGATGCTGTTTGGTTATTGAACTGCACCTCTTTCATTTCTTTTTTGGATAAGTGAATCATGAAATCTCTGCTTCCCAAGGATCTTATATATAAAGGTGATAAAGGGTTGTGGCAAAAAAGTGACCCCATGAAGATATGTAAAATATGAGCTCCAATAGGACAAATTACCTTCCTCTTGGTTATAGGTTTCCAAGAAATGTGCGGCAGGTTATTAACAATCAACAGATTGCGTTGTACTCTTCCTTGGGTTATATTCTCCCGTGCGTTGTTTTTCTTATTTTTGATATTTGGACTATATTTAGCCGTTTATAGTGACTTGTTTTGCATCATTTATTTAAAAAAAAATTAAATCCTAGTAAAATTGCTTATCTCCCGGGTCCCCTTTCCAGGTGTGTTTAATCTCTCACTACCTTTGGACTTGGAGTTAGTTTTTTCCCCGGTCTAACAATCCATAGTTTTCTATACTTTTAACATATACCTGAAGATTAGTATTTCAACGTAAGGATTTCTGATGTAGCTTTGGTTGTGCGTATTTATACTTATTATAACTGACTCGGCTTGTTGTTTGGAATTCTGCTTACAGACTTTTTTCCTTTTTTATAGTAAATATAATATTCTATTAAAAAAATAAATAAATAATACAAAAAGAACATAAGAAATAAAACTAGCGTATGATAAATGATTTTCTTCTTCACGTCTTTATGCTGTCGGGCCACTCCTCTATGTATGTCAATAACTAATAAATAAAGATATTTTGTGTTCGACTAAAATATATAATTAAAGTTCTAATATGTTTTATTATATATTAAAAGCATTAAGTTCCGTATTTTTTATTTATTTGCTTCCTTGTATATGTATATTAATAAACATTTATTAAATTCACGTAAAATATGAAAATAAAACTTTTACATTATCAAATGTTTTACGATTTTGGTAGTATTCATACTACGGAAAGATTAAATTTTAATTTAAATCAAATTATAATTATTATTAACTACGTTAAACAGACAGAGAAATATACACTCCAGCGCCGGGATTTGAACCACAGGCCTCTATATTCCCAGTATAGCGCTCTACCAACTAAGCTACGTAGGAGAATTATTTTCTCTGACGTTAATGATACCTTGTCCCGGATTTAAGCTTTCAATTTTCCACAAATCTGAGAAGTCAACATTAGTGACATAGAACTAGACCGAGAAATAACGCTTATAATTATAAAGTACCCAATTAGTAATTTATCATTTATAGAGGCCTGTGGTTCAAATCCCGGCGCTGGAGTGTATTTTTCTCTGTCTGTTTCCCATAGTTAATAATAATTATAATTTGATTTAAGTTATAAAATGTGTAAGAATCATTAATGTTAAAAAAACATATTAATAAATTTTCATGACAAAGTTAGAACAAAATGGGAAAGTTTGGATAAACAGCGGTGGAGGTTTAAAACTGTGTAAACTCGCACTGAGGGACAGTTTTGTGTAGAATGAGCCCTCACCCATCGGTACTGTTCCACTCTGAGTCCCCCGCAGTGAAAGGGTTAAAGAGTATTACCAAAAATATCTATTAAACACAAAATCTTAAACGTTGAGCTAACAATTTCTTAACATATCCTCCATACTAGTTGAGGGTGTTCCCACCTTACCAATAATTCTAGTAACATTTGCCGACACCAAATCACTTAGTACAATCTATCAAGCCAGGTACGTTACGGAAGTTTTATCTACCTTATAAGATATATTGTAAACTCAGGGTTTGAGTGTACCGGTGTGCAAACAGCCTGAAATCACTGAAGTGTGTGATTTTAGTGGTGAGGAAGGATAAGAGTTAGGAGGAAAGTGGTTTGAAAGAGGAAAGAGAGAAGAAGAGTGTGTAGTACAGTGAAGTGGTGATGAGCTCTCATTTGTTTACTGACTCTCATTGTTGAGCCTGTGTTGGTTCACATTGAGTTCTACCTTTGTCTACGCCATGCCTCTTTCCTCTCACTACTATAATCTCACCCTTCACGTACCTTTTATTTTTCATTTTTGTTTTTCAGTCCCAACATTTGTCTCGTTCCTTCGTGAGATTGAATCCGGTCCTGACGTACTGGAATACGTTCGAGGGTACGTCGGAGAGTCAAAAGAAGCGACTGAATTCGCTCGTCAATTCCTCGAAAGACGTCACTCCCTAGTCCAGTCGCAGGGTCAGCCGGCACCTCACCCACAAGTAACCAATCAGCCCCTCTCACCGCACTCCAACGAAGACTTCCAACAAGTCAAGGTAAACAGATATTCACTTTGGTGATGATCATAATTGACCTTTTATGATGCTGGTGATATTTTAAAATAAATCCTTTTTTTTTTTCTTTTTTTGTTGTTTTGTTTTTAAAATAACCGATCCTATTTAGAGGTAGGACTGGAATAGAGAGTTGTAAGTTATCCCTCCAACATTTTTTTTTTTTTTTTTTATCTTTTATTAATTTTCATAAAGAAATTTGAAACTGAATAAATGACAGATATAACCAAGTTAGAAAAAATAATAAAGTTATTTACTTTATATCAGATGTTTACACAGGTTGAAGTTAATCTATATTCTAGGATTCTGCGATCATAGTTTAAATTTCTAGATCATTCAGAGAAGACTTAATTAAGTCTGAGACTGTTAGAATCCCTTGTTTTCCAACTGATTTCAGAGATTATTCCCAAGGGAGTTGTTCATAATGTAAGTCATTAGCAACTAGACGTGGATTAGTTGTAAATCTCTTGGTTTCCAACTCATTACAATACAAAGATCATTCTCAAGGGAGTTGCTCATGATGTGAGTTATTAGCAACTAGACATGGATTAATCTAGATCTTACTAAGGAATCCACTGTATGAGATTGTGTAAATCCCTTGGTTTCCAACTCAGTACAGAGATCATTCTCAAGGGAGTTGCTCATGATGTGAGTTATTAGCAACTAGACAAGGATTAATCTAGATCTAACTAAGGAATCCACTGTATGAGATTGTGTGAATCTCTTGGTTTCCAACTCATTACAATACAAAGATCATTCTCAAGGGAGTTGCTCATGATGTGAGTTATTAGCAACTAGACATGGATTAATCTAGATCTTACTAAGGAATCCACTGTATGAGATTGTGTAAATCCCTTGGTTTCCAACTCAGTACAGAGATCATTCTCAAGGGAGTTGCTCATGATGTGAGTTATTAGCAACTAGACATGGATTAATCTAGATCTTACTAAGGAATCCACTGTATGAGATTGTGTAAATCCCTTGGTTTCCAACTCAGTACAGAGATCATTCTCAAGGGAGTTGCTCATGATGTGAGTTATTAGCAACTAGACAAGGATTAATCTAGATCTAACTAAGGAATCCACTGTATGAGATTGTGTGAATCTCTTGGTTTCCAACTCATTACAATACAAAGATCATTCTCAAGGGAGTTGCTCATGATGTGAGTTATTAGCAACTAGACATGGATTAATCTAGATCTTACTAAGGAATCCACTGTATGAGATTGTGTAAATCCCTTGGTTTCCAACTCAGTACAGAGATCATTCTCAAGGGAGTTGCTCATGATGTGAGTTATTAGCAACTAGACAAGGATTAATCTAGATCTTACTAAGGAATCCACTGTGTGAGATTGTGTCAATCTCTTGGTTTCCAACTCATTACAGTGATCATTCTTAAGGGAGATGCTCATCATGTGAATAATTATTTAAAGCTAACAACGTATTAACTCTTTGTAGATCTGTGAATCTATAAGAGTTATGCTCTTGATGTGGCCACATTAGGCATGTATTAACTAGCTAATGGAACTTCTAAATAAGCAACATGAGTAGCTAATGACTAACTTCATGAACTAACTGCTTTGAGAGTGATATCCACAATGAATTTTGAATGCGGTACCTACTTTTTTTTTCTCTGTTTGTGAGAAAACCAATGTGTTTATTAGCTCTATAAAACAGAGGTTGTCTTACAATACATTATTATCTAAGTTAGGAAAAGTGAATCATATAGGTTACTAGTTCTTTATTTGACCGCGTTAGTAGCACTTACCCAAAACTTTGATCCTTTATCTCTACCCTTTCACACCTTTAAAATTAGGGCTGACTTTGAGTTTTTATTTTTTATTTTGTTTACTTTGTATCCTAGTTAAAACTATCTGTGAACTGTGACTCACTTTTAGTTCTATTATCTCACTATTAGTCCTTTATCGGCCATATTACCAGCACCAGATAAAAAAACCACTAACCCAAATCTCTCTGCCCTTTCCTACCTCTATAACTGAGACAGATTTCTCAGTGATTTTTTTTTTAATATATCAATATGGATTTTTTTTTTTTTTTAAACAGTCAAAAGCTATGAGCTGTGATTCACAGAGAGTTTTTTGTTTTTTTTAGTTATCTTAATGGCCACTATCTGCACTTGCTGTGAGCAGTTTACCCAAATAATTATCTAAATCTCTCCAAACACCTTTCTATCTCTATAACTTGAGTCACACTATCAATTAATAAATTATTAAATGAAAAATTGCCTACTGTTAACAAAATATAAAATTACCCCAAAACAGCTTTGAATAATTATTTTTCTGTGATTCCCATAGAAAGAATTTTTCTCTTAACTGTTTCTTACCACATTAGCAGCACTAGTTATTAACCAGTTTTTTTTAACAACTTGTATGTATATTATGACTGAGAGACGATTAAAAAATAACTAGTTGATTAATTGGTTGTTTATATTTAGTAAACGATGAACTCTTTGTAGAGCTGTGAATCTATAAGAGTTAGGCTCTTGTTGTGGCCACATTAGCAGCATTAGTTCTAAGAGTCACTAAAATAACTGTTTTCTCTCTTGCCTATTTATTATTTTACCTCTACCTCTATTGCCGAGATAGTGACAGCTAAGAAAACTAACAATATTAGTTCTCTTTATGTACAGAATAGCAGCACAAGCTGTGATATCCACTAACCATCAGTTTCTCAATACCTGGTCACTCTACCCTCTCCTATCTACCTCTATGGCTGCACAGACAAGTAAGAAAAAAACCAAGCAATATTAGTTCTACTTATGTACAGAATAGCGACTTATGTATAGCTGTGATTGTGACCAACTTGACCCTTTCCTCATATTTGGTGTCTACGAGTGAGACACAGTTAAAAGAAAGTAAACCATATTATTTTCCTTTATATCCAGAATAGAGCGACTAACTTACCATATGATGTTGTACTACTATAACTCAAATAGACTTAAGCAATCAATATTACTTCTCTTTATATCCAGAATAGAGCGACTAACTTACCATATGATGTTGTACTACTATAACTCAAATAGACTTAAGCAATCAATATTAGTTCTCTTTATATCCAGAATAGAGCAACTAACTTACCATTTGATGTTGTACTACTATAACTCAAATAGACTTAAGCAATCAATATTAGTTCTCTTTATATCCAGAATAGAGCGACTAACTTACCATTTGATGTTGTACTACTATAACTCAAATAGACTTAAGCAATCAATATTAGTTCTATTTATATCCAGAATAGAGCGACTAACTTACCATTTGATGTTGTACTACTATAACTCAAATAGACTTAAGCAATCAATATTAGTTCTCTTTATATCCAGAATAGAGCGACTAACTTACCATTTGATGTTGTACTACTATAACTCAAATAGACTTAAGCAATCAATATTAGTTCTATTTATATCCAGAATAGAGCGACTAACTTACCATTTGATGTTGTACTACTATAACTCAAATAGACTTAAGCAATCAATATTAGTTCTCTTTATATCCAGAATAGAGCGACTAACTTACCATTTGATGTTGTACTACTATAACTCAAATAGACTTAAGCAATCAATATTAGTTCTCTTTATATCCAGAATAGAGCAACTAACTTACCATTTGATGTTGTACTACTATAACTCAAATAGACTTAAGCAATCAATATTAGTTCTCTTTATATCCAGAATAGAGCGACTAACTTACCATTTGATGTTGTACTACTATAACTCAAATAGACTTAAGCAATCAATATTAGTTCTATTTATATCCAGAATAGAGCGACTAACTTACCATTTGATGTTGAACTGCTATAACTCAGACAGACTTAAAAGAAAGCAAACAATATTAGTTCTATTTATATCCAGAATAGAGCGACTAACTTACCATTTGATGTTGAACTACTATAACTCAAATAGACAAGCAATCAATATTACTTCTCTTTATATCCAGAATAGAGCGACTAACTTACCCTTTGATGTTGTACTACTATAACTCAAATAGGCTTAAGCAAACAATATTAGTTCTCTTTATATCCAGAATAGAGCGACTAACTTACCATTTGATGTTATACTACTATAACTCAAATAGACTTAAGCAATCAATATTAGTTCTCTTTATATCCAGAATAGAGCGACTAACTTACCATTTGATGTTATACTACTATAACTCAAATAGACTTAAGCAAACAATATTAGTTCTCTTTATATCCAGAATAGAGCGACTAACTTACCATTTGATGTTATACTACTATAACTCAAATAGACTTAAGCAAACAATATTAGTTCTCTTTATATCCAGAATAGAGCGACTAACTTACCATTTGATGTTGTACTACTATAACTCAAATAGACTTAAGCAATCAATATTAGTTCTCTTTATATCCAGAATAGAGCGACTAACTTACCATTTGATGTTGAACTGCTATAACTCAGACAGACTTAAAAGAAAGCTAACAATATTAGCAGGGCTCGATTTGAGGCGGAACGGCGTTCCGGGACCTCTCTCTGATAAATAAAAAAATAAAATTATCGGCACTAAGATTTTTTTAAAATTGTTAGTTAAAACTTTGTTTCTCAGTGAGTGACTACAAATTTGATTAAGAACAGTTGTATTAAACTGGCAAATATTTGTTTTCTTTTCTCCAAATACCAAATACAAAAAAATATCTCTTTTGTTGAAATTATACTACTAAATTATGATAACTTGAAACAACAAAGGTTTTTCAACAAGGTTCAACAAAGGTTAATGTCAGGGATCGTATTAAATAAGTACAGTGCACAGACGCTGTGCCGAAACTCGCCTGGTGAGTGAGTCAGGGAATTGATTTAATTATTCGTATCGTATAAACTTAAGTACCTATTTATTTATTGAGAGTATTATAACAATACGTGACATGCTAATCAAGAAATTGTTTATAAAAATTACTCTTAAAATGATATAAGTTTCTACACGAAACCGACCTGATTTCAGTTTGGGTTTATGTCTAAAACTGCTTAAAATGCTGTTTATGAACGTTAATTTTCCCGGGGGTGGACCCCCGGACCCCCTTCTATAGGAGGGGGGGGGGGTAGGTAGAGAGAGGGCAGGTTGTAGTTCCGGTACCTCAATTTCTAGAAATCGAGCACTGAATATTAGTATTATTTAGGTCTAATATGGAGGGGAATATTACTTTTCTTTTTATCCAGAATAGAGGGACGAACACTTTTAGATATTTTAAAGTTTGCTCTACTAAAACTGAAACAGACTTAAAAGAAAAATCCAGAATATAGCGACTAATTTTACCTATTTCTTGTTTTTTGGGGGCTTTTATATTTATGACTTAATCATTAATATAATATAAAGAAAGTTTAAATACAGAAATACCCTAGACTTACATAATAGGTGTGACCACAAAGTATATCATACTTATTGCTAAGGAAAAAAGGCACTTCTTTAGATAGTTACTCCCCTTATAAATAAAACAGAGGGGAGTAACAATCTAAAGAAGGTGTACAAAATGTTCTTCTTTAGATTATTACTCCCCTTATAAAACAGAAGTGTGATATTCCTTTGTCCCAAAGTAAATCAAAGAAACAATCTAAAGAAGTACCGGAAAAAATAGAGTATTTAGGTAATAACTTTTATTGGAAAACCTTTATAATAAATTGAATATGTATGAACATAAGAAGTAATTTTTAAAGAAACAAAATAATACTAAAGAATAAAAAAAAAAACCTTTACAAACGACAAGCACAATAACATTTATTTTAGTTCTAAAATGAAACAATAATGGCGTTACTCTGTTTTAGAATAATGTATAATGGATTATAATGGTACATAAAAAACAATAAAACTCAAACAGTCCAAATAAAAATATAATAAACGATAAAAAAACTCCTTTCACCGATGAAATCTGAAAATGAGAACAATAATGTTGCCCATATGTTTTGATTTCATCTTCGATTTTATGTAAACATAATGATAAATAAACGTGTAACCCAATTTATCAATGGCGTATTAAAATCAATTTTAAGTTGTAATATATCACTCACTAAGTATCAACTTTTTTGTCATTATTATTTCACAACAATCTAATTTACGCATTCATGTTGACAGACTCCGTGTGCGTCTTTATATCAAATTTCGAAATTTAATCACATGAAAGAGGAAGGTTTCAAAGTCATCAAACCCCCCTTGGAGGCCCGAAAGAGGGCTGCTACCTGTTACTCAAATAACATGTTATTGCCTGATAACAGAACAGTTATAACATGTTACCGCCAAATAACTGTTATTACCCACCTCTAGTTTCAGGTGTTCAGGTGAATTTAAGTAAGTCAGGGTATTTCTGTATTCAAGTAATTTTTTTATTAATAATAGAGCGACTTATTAAACCTGTATTTTGATGTTATTGACTTTTACGCCTAAAATCATTAAGACAAAAGGGAATGCAAACAATATTATATTTGTTTATGAACCAAATAGAGAGACTAATATGAGCTTTTGTTACTTTGACTTGATTAGTTTTCATTATGTATAGATATATAGACACATTTATATCGTTTCATTTTATGACTGATTAACACAAGAAAACTTTTAGTCCAGGAGATAGCGTGCAAAAAAGTGTCTGACTAACATCAAGCTAGAAATTTGTGTACAAGTTAAACTTTAAGTGCCTTTTTAGAATATGTGGTTAGCTAAGTTCATCTGCGGGATATAGCTTGGCTATAGGCATTTGAAAAAAACAAACCGGTGGTCCACCACATTTAGCGGTATCCCGCCAATTATGGTGGACAATGTGATTTTCATTATCCTGAGTATGAAATTAGTTAGTAGACCCAAACTTAAGTTGATTTTAGTTTACCACATGATAGGTGATAGTGTAGTATTTGAATAAAGGTGAAAACACACGGAATAAAAAACTTGCTTATAGTTTTGCTATAGTGTGACTATAGCTGTGTGACTGATTTGTATAGTCCAAACTATTCGTATAGTTGAACTATACCCTAGTTTTTTTTAGCTATAGTACAGTAGAAAACTATCCTCGTGTGACCACTTTTATTATAGATTATATGAAAACTTACAGCTATACCAACAAGAACGGGTAGTGCATAGTTGATAGCTCTAGCTCTAGCAGTTTGTCTACGTTTTTTTTCTTTAGCGGCAAGAAGGTGAACTAGTGGAGTTTATTCAGGCATTCATTTAAACAACAAAAGTGAAGGTTATACATAATATAGAGCTTATAAATATTTTTGTCTCGTTTTTTAATTAGAGGCTCAACTTTTTCCAATAAATAGTCATAGTCCTCAGCATTCATACCCAGCAAAATTGCGGAGGCAATTTTCGTCCTTTGTACGAAGTTCGTACAACAAATTTTCTTCAGTATCACGACGCGTAATCCATTGTTTTGTCCAAACAGACCTTTTCTTTCTTCTTGCCTCAATTCTTTTGTGGTTTATAATAACTACAAGACAAGCTGAAACCTTCTTTTTCACTAACATTTCAATCAACTATTGAATTCTACTAAATTTTAAAATACAACAGCAAGTATAGTTTTGATTGGTTCTCGTGTGGACCCTCTGTATAGTAATATTTCTGTATAGCGTATAGTTCGACTGTAGGATAGTACATTATACGTATAGCTGGCTAAAACTAGAGCTCATGTGAACATGTATGCTAGTTTACTATACCTATAGTAGAAACTATACGCTAGTTTTCTATACCGTGTGTTTTCACCTTAACTAACCTATCAAAGTGCAAACTAACATCATCTTGATTTTTGGTCTACTAACTAATTTTGTAGTCAGGATCATACGAATTACATTGTCCACCATAATTGACGGGACTTGGCTGCTCTCCATCGGTTTGTTTTTTTCAATTGCCCATTGCCAAGCTATGGCCCAATGATAGATGAACTTAGCCGACCACATATTCTTAAAAGGTACCAAAAGATTAACTTGTATACAAAATTCTAGAAATTCAATTTTTACAAGTTATTGGTAGTATTCATACTACGGAACGTTTAAATTTTAATTTAAATCAAATTATAATTACTATTTATAAAGGGAGACAGACAGTGAAAAATAGACTTTAGCGCCGGGACTCGAACCACGGACCTCCCCCTCATATTCAGTGTGCGGGAGCTCTAACCAATTAAGCTACACTGAAGAATACTTTCCTCTGACGAAATCGATACCTAATCCCGAATTAAGCTTTCAAATGTTTCTACAAGTCTTAGAAGACAACAAACGACAATAGAACTAGACTGAGAAATACGCTTGTAATTTCGAGTCCCGGCCCTGAAGTCTATTTTTCTCCCTTTATAAATAGTAATTATAATTTTATTTAAATCAAAATTCTAGCTTGATGTTAGTCAGACACTTTTTCGCAGGCTCTCTCTTGGACTATTATTAGTTTTCTTGTGTTAATCTATCATAAAATAAAACAACAATATCATCTCTATATCTGTACATAATAAAAACTAATGATCATGTCGAACTAACTAAAGCTCATGTTAGTCTCTCTATTTTCTTAAAAGGCACCAACATATTAATTTATACATGAAATTCTAGCTTGATGTTAGTCTAACTTTTTTTAAACTCTATCTCTTGGACTATAATATATATATATATATATATATATATATATATATATATATATATATATTATATAAATAATAGAGTACAGATGGTGGTCAAAATTACTTATAATTCTATTAATTGATATCTATACCAGCTATTGTAGTGAGCGACTATACATATAACTATTAGATAATACAGTAGAACCTCGCTTACACGACCCTCAATAACATGACAACCTCAATTACAAGTGCAATTTTCAAATCCCCTTGAGATTGCCATAACACATAAATTAACCTCTATAACGCGACTATTATTATCCATACAACCTCAATAACAGGGATTTTTACCAATTCACAACGTAACTCAGAACCTCTATAAAAGGTCGTTTTGAGAAGTCAACCTCTATAACGCGATTCTATACAAGAATGGGTCGACCTTGAACAAGTCTAGACTTTAAAACCCCGCCCATTAACCTCGATAACACGCCATTAACTGATAACCAAAATAACCTTGATAACAAGACTGTTCCCCTAATCCTTGAGGCACTTCTTATTGAGGTTCTACTGTAGATGGACTGACTATCAGCAACCACAAATGTACAGATAACTTCGTATTTAGTACATTACAAGTATTTGTGACAAAAGACAACTACACAAGCTAAAAATATTAGTTCTTCAAATGGCCACATAAGCAGCACTTACTATAATGATCCACTAATATTAACATATTTCAAAATGATCTCTCTATCCATTCCTACCTCTTTTGGTATTAATTATACACTCCAATAAACTTTTATTTAAAAAAAAAAAAAATGTGGGCTTGATATTTATTTCTCCTTGTTGATTTCAAATAAATTCCATAAAAATGGAGTAACACCAATTTGATATGTGATTTTGTAAATTTTGGGAAATAATTTATTTTTTATTAAAATAGAAGAAGAGACTATATTTTGAATTTATCTTGTATATCTTTTTTTTAACAATTTAAGACATGTGTGAGTGATATTTTGATGTTGTATGTATGAATATATATATATATATATATATATATATATATATATATATATATATATATATATATATATATATATATGTATGAATATATTTATATTCAATATTTATTTATTTAAATAATACTATTGTCATATTTGTTTCCCTTTTTTTATATCTGTACTTGAGTATTATTTATTATATTATTCTACCTGAGATTTTTTACTTTCTTCATGTATTTATATTTATTTAATTCTAGTTTATTCTGCTGTAAAAATAATAATAATTAATAAAATTGTAATTTAAATGTAAATATTTATTTGTATTTTTTTTTTTTTTCTAAATATGTTATAAAAAAAAATTTTGGAGGAGAAAAAAGTTGAAATTCTGAAGTATTAATAAAATTCTAAACCGTATTCTTGTCATTAATTTTAAATTTATAATTTTGGTGAAGAAAAACAAAAAAATTCTAAATTTTCATTAAAAAAACGATATATGTATAATATGTTGACAAAACTAAGTCATATCTATATTATTTTTATTTTTTGATGATAAAATGCACTTGTTATTAAACTGTACTTGTACCTATAAATTTAACTATTTATTTTACATTATTAATTTTATTGGTGAAGAAAATTATGAAGGAGTATATATAATCTAAAACTTAAAACAACCAAATTTATATGGGGAATAGCATCTAATAATGAGGCAAAATAATTGAAATTATTATTTTATCATTTTGTAGAATATCACTCATGTATTTATATGGAGATAAGATATGAGATTTTGCTGGAACTTATCATAGTGAATAAATACTCTATGAGTAAACTAAGTTAGTTGTTTCTACTGTGATTTTTTAGGCTACTAAATGGGGCTCAAATGAGAGCCCTAATGGCTAGGTTTAAACAAGTGGTCTGTCCTACCCATTCTATTACTATTACTAATATCTAGGCATTACCATTTTATTAGTCCAGAATCAATGCTATCCAGTAAAGAAACTTCTCTATATCAGACACCTGTTGTGGAATTAAACTTCATTAAATGTTCATAAGTATCCTCAACTTAAAAACACTCCGTAAATTGCAAACATTATAGGAGAAATGTAGAAAAATCACAGGGAAGTACTTGCGTCCAAGTACTTTTTTGTAGATGATTAAGCATACCCGTTATATAATTATGATTTTTTTTACTTTTCCTCACTACTAATAGTAGGAAAAGTATTGTTTTCACCAAAAAATTTTTTTTCGAGATTTCAACGGAATTATCCGTTTTAGGTGTTTTTAAGACCTCCTGAGTAGTTTTCAGCATGACGTATGTATGTGTGTTATCATCGTAGCGCCCAAGGTATTTAACCTAGAGAGTTGAAACTTGGCAGAAAAATCAGTCCCAACCTGTAGTTGTGCCGCCCGGAAAATAAACTTTTTCTGCCATCTTGAACCCAGTTTGCTGAGTCAGCAAACATTTTAAAAAATCGTAATTAATCGAAAATGGTCCTGATCGAACTGAAATTTGGCTCGAATGTACCTCTCTGTATGACAAACAAGCCCACTAAATTTCATTTCGATTTTGGCCGCCTTTTTGTAGTTATAAATTTTTGAATTTTTAAACTTTGACAGTTAATAATACTGAAAGTATAAATAGGTTTTTGACATATAGCATATCGTTGGAACCGGAAAAAATTAAGGAACAAATATAAAAAAAAACCGATGAAATTCCATTTATTAGTTTAAAAGTTATAAGCGAATATAATTATTTATTAGTGCGATAATTTTGATGACGTTGAAGTTTGTTTACATCTGTCAAAATACCGCAAAACTTCAAATAATTAAATAAAATATAGGTATTAAAAATAAGGTTTTTTTTTGAAGAATGATAATAAATCAGTTAGTTCAGAACGGTCACCCATCCAAGTACTGACCACGTCCAATGCTGCTTCCTCCTGCTGCGAAGCAGCAGGAGAGGCCACTAAAGTGGCCTCTGAAGTGAGGAAAAGTTCCGAGGTACCCTGTACCCGATTTTTTTTTATTTGGTCCCTGGTTCGATCCCTCGGGGGGTCACAATGTTTTTATCGGTATTAACAACAAGGTAAATTACATTTTTTCAGGAAATTTTCATCACCCCCACCATTAGGTATTAGTATGAATTATTTTTTAAAAAATTTTAAACCAGCCGTTACATAGTGAATGGGGGGATATTTTTTTGGGGTATGTTTATCTCAATAATAATGCGAATCGAGAAGTATCTACGAAACCCTAAAAAGTAATCGGATTTATTAAAAAAGATTACAAACTTGTGTTTTGAAGTACAGTGGAACCTTGATAATTCGGACTAATTGGGACCAGACACTGTCCGAATTACCGATTTGTCCGAATTTTCGAATATGCTGTAAAACAACTTTTTTGCAGACTAGAGGACCTGATAAAGGTGCGCCTGAGCTTCTTCTTTGGGTAAACCATATGTACATCGCATCTTCTAAAGGGTATCATTTGCCGTTCGTAACGTTATCCGGTTTTTTGACCCCTCTTCAGAATCTAGCTTTGACGCGTATCGCAGTATGCTATCTCATTTTCGTTTTAGATGACCCCACACCATACTTTTTTGCAAGAGATGTCCCACTTTCACCTTTCGGAATTTTTTTTTTATAGAATTTCTAGTTATTAAATTTTTCAGTAGGCAGTCCGGATTTTAGAGGTCCGAATTATCGAGGTTCTACTGTAGTGAATTTCAGTGCAACAAAAAGAATACCTCCCTGGGCGATAACACGGAACAGAAAATGTATTAAATTTAATGTCTCCAGTCAGATAGTTAAATGAGTTATTTAAATTAAGGTGTCTATTATTGAGAGTGTCCAATATTTAAAAGATTTTTTGCAAATTAAACCATTCATCAATGTCTTTTATTTAAAAGAACCTTTTTCTTATAAACAGTTCATATACTCAAGAAATGAAATAATGTCCATGTTAGACAAATGTCTGCTATTTAAAATAAATGTTCCCATGTAAACAGTTCTTAACATGAAGGGGGGGAAATAATGTCCTTTTTCTAAGGAGGACATTATTTATCTATGAATGCCTGCTATTTCGAAGTGTTCTGACAAGTAAAAATTCACAGCATATATACTTCACCGTAGGATGTAAATTTATTAAATGATATTATGTAATATCATTTATGTAAATATTAATATAAATATGATTATATCAATAATAATGGTTCCTAATTAATTCTAATCCCTAAGTTAATAATGTTACAGTTTTTGAAGTTATGTGAGAAAAGTTAATTTTTTAATAATTAAAAATAAAACAATTAATCCTAGTCTGTCACCATGTTTTTATTTATAATAATTTATTCTTTTTTTTTTTTTCTTTTTTTTTTTGTTTGCTAATAAATAATTTTTAATTTTTATAATAGATATATAATGATAATATATTTAAGATTATAGTTTAATAATTATTTATTTATTTACACCAATAATGGGGTTTAAAGTAAATGTGGTGCTAATGTCAATAGTGCCACCTTCTCTGTTATCTTATGAATAAATATTGAAGTCACTGGTTCAATACCATCCTTAGGCACTTTGCTTTTTATAAACAGTAAATCATTTCAAGGGGAATAAAATAATATATATTTTTTAGAGAAATATCTGCTATATACACAAAAGCCACGGTTGAATATTGCTCACACAGTATTCACATCCGCAGTGCATTGGTGCATCAAGTGGCATCCATTAAGTTGTTAATAAAATAGTGCCCAAATAAATGAGAGCTAATTGCTAGCTTCCGACAAGTGATTTGTTGTACTACTATTGCTGCCAACATTACTTAATTCTTATTCTGCACTGCTTTGCCAAAATAAACTATTTTTCAAAAGTTAGTTTTTAAATAAAAACAAATTAAAAAAAAAAAAAAAAGAAACGCCACAACTTGTGTTTTCTGGTATATGGTTGTATAATCTATGTTTCTCTCTTTTAGACCCCGAATAAATATAATAAATTACTTCTCTAAGCTTAAATTGAATCACCCCTATAATATATATCTGTAGATAAAATAAATAATAAAAAATACATTTTTTGTAATATAAGACTGATTATTGGTATTATTAATAATAACTTATTTGTAATCAATTTGATTTATATTTGTTTAAGAATTATAATTATTTGTTAAATAATTGATAATTTTATAAAATAAGTTTTATTATAACACTGGAAGAGTAAACTAAGTTAGTTGTTTCTACTGAGATTTTGTAGAACTTACTCATAGTGAATAAACACTCAAAGAGTAAACTAAGTCAGTTGTTTCTACTGAGATTTTGTAGAACTTACTCATAGTGAATAAACACTCAAAGAGTAAACTAAGTTAGTTGTTTCTAATGAGATTTTGTTAGAACTTACTCATAGTGAATAAACACTCAAAGAGTAAACTAAGTTAGTTGTTTCTACTGAGATTTTGTAGAACTTACTCATAGTGAATATACACTCAAAAAGTTAACTGAGTTAATTGTTGCCATTGAGATTTTGTGCTTGTAACTTACACTGGTCATTATTTTAAATAATAAATCATTCTAAAAATTTAAATCATATAGATTTAATTAATAATTTTTACATAATTTGAATAAGTATTATTCATTGTTAGTTTCATTATCAAAAGACATGTAAATATATATATTTATGTACATAATACATTATCAGCTAAACTACATTAAGAACATTGTATAACTAACACATACACACACATATATATTGTTCAATGAGGTGTTATCATTAAATAATTTATCGCTGCATTATTTTTTAATTATTAATGTATTTTAATATTAAATATTTTTAGATTTTAATAAAGTTTTGAAGTTAAAAATTTCTGTTTATTATAAAACATAAAAAATACGATTTTTTAAAATCCTTTATATTAACTTAGATTTTGTTTGTTTGTGGCTGTCCTCAACTCTTGGAGGACTAATTAACCCATTTCCATTTGTGCTGAAACTCGCCACATAGAATCTGTACCAATACAAAGATATTTTAACTAATTTTAGGGTCACCTACTCAGTGATTAACGTCATTGCTTGTAAATACACAATTTTTGTGATTTTATGAAAATTTTCAAAGAGGGTTTTTATAATCATACAACTTGCCAATGACTCAAAATGCATAAATATAAAGGATGTATAATATTAAATACATAAATAATAAAGGATATATTATAAAAAAAAAAAAAAAAAAAATGTTTTTATGGGCTATAATTATTTAATAATATACTCTTTTCTTTGTCATAAAAAGATTAGTATTTTAAATGTAGAAGAAGAATCAAGGCTATGAGTAAATTCTTTTATCACTAAAATTAATTTTTAATTTTACAAAAATCAATAGCTATTAAAAAATTATATAAAAAATACCGGCACTTCTTTAGATTGTTACTCCCATTATAAAAAAATCAGAGGGGAGTAACAATCTAAAGAAGGTGTACGGTATGTTCTTCTTTAGATTGTTACTCCCCTTATCAAAACAGAAGTGGGATATTCCTTTGTCCAAAAGTACATTGGACTAAACAATCCCTTTTTCTTAATAGTTATTTAGTCAAAGTCATTTTTATTCAGAAACAACATAGGGGAGTAACAATCTAAAGAAGTACCAAAATACCTAAATGGCATTAACTTTAGAGTGACCATATCTATAAACTCTCTGGAGGAATTTATGTACATTTTTTATTTTAATTTATTGTATTTTTTTTATTTTTTTATTATATAGTTAAGAGGAAAAAAATGTATGTAGATATTTTTTTACAAGGTGCAGGCTTTCGAGAGTGCAGGCTCTTAAGAGTGCAGGCTTTCAGAGCTTAATTTAATTCTGAACAAACTAGTCTCAGTAAACATGTAGGTGAAGGTTTGCAAACTCTTCCTTATAGATTACAGAATAAGATCGAACAAAGAACACATGATTTCCATCCTTTTTTTTATCTTGAATTGATAAAAAATCTTGCTTATTACTGGTCTTATATTACTTTGCTTTGTAAGTTTCATCTCACGTTTCCGTTACCCCGATTTTGAACCACTTCCCGTTATTTCAATCTTCCACAAATTTTGCACATGGAAACAACTAAGGTAAAGAATACAGAAACAAAAAAAAAAAAAGGCGTCATATTTCTTAACTTTTTAAGTGTCATCCCACACCTATTACCCCAATTTTGAACCACTTCCTGTTTTTCAATCTTCCCCAAATTTTGCACATGGAAACAACTAAGGTAAAGAATGCAGAAACCAAAAAAAAAAGAAGTTGAAAATAAGACCAGTTTTCAAAAATGGTATTTTTCTATTAATTATTTTATAGAACACTTCAGTAAAGTTTAGATCAATGAATCCAAAATTAGCTTAATATGATGAATCCAGGAGTTATGGTAAATTTATTTTAAAATGTTTACTCTTCACGAAAAGGCACTGCGGCATTGATTTGCTGAACCACTGGCTTTATTGAAATAATATTATAATAACACAATTATATGAGCATTATACTTTAAATAAGTTAGTTGAATGTGTTCCTTGTAGTTTTCAATTTCTTTAGAAGTTGGCTCAATTAAAGAAATAAACGCCTTAATTTTGCAATATTTGGATCCCTCCTTGGTTCAATCTCAAACTGACCTGACGACGATTACATCGTGTGATGGTTGTTATTAAAAATTATTTTTTGAACGTTTAACATTTTTTTGTTTGTTTGAATCATTGTGATTCTCGTCATTTATCTGAATACAGGTTCTGTTTATGTACTATTAGTTTTAAATATATAAATAATTAAAAGAACGCATTTCTATTTTTTTTTTTTTTTTTTTTTTTTACATTTCTCTCTTACCATTTGAACTTAACCACTACCTAGTGGTTCTTTCCTAGCGTTCTTTCAATAATTTATTTATTTAAAACTAATAGTGCAATAAACAGAACTAAATTCAAATAATAATATTGAATAATTCAAACAAAAAACAAAAAAAATAAAACAACGTTAAAAATGTCAAAATTCCTGTATTCATCTAATTAAGCTGTTTGTGGTCTTATTTGACTCAAATGCACCTGGACTATTAACATTCTTTTCAAAATTATTTTTAATAGAGCTAGTAAGCTTGGATCAATTCAAGACAAAAATGTTGAATAATATATTTTGCTCCAGTTCTGGAAGGACCATTTGAGGACTCACGTTTACTTAAATTTCCTATAAGCTCTGAAAGCCTGTGCTCCCATACTTTTGAGACACCCTGTATACAGTAATGCTTTGTTATCTGTGGGAGGTAGGTACCAGTATGATCAGTGATTAATAAATAATAAACTCTGACATTTTGTACACACTATATAAATACACCTACAATTTATACTGACTTGTGGCTATGTGGTGAAGTTTGTTTAAATATGTAGAACAACAAGGTGCAAAAATAATTTATAATAGTTTATATTTGTATTATAGATACCGCCGTTAGTGGGAAAATACCTCCTTTGTGTCAATTTTAGCAAAAAGGAAAGAGGTTTTAGATGATTCTTATCCATCCATGACCCTTTTTTGGTGGTATAATCTCCAATTTGATAAATATAACTAAAACTTTAAACATTAGTACATTACGCGTCTAGTGCGGAAAGTATAATTTTGCATGTGAGTGTGGAGTTGGCACCCGAGCGTCAGCTAGGGTAGTAAAACCACACGAGCAAAGCAAAATGCAGTTTTCCCACGAGTTGCGTACCGTACTTTATCTACGATTGTTGGATTTTAATAATAAATACAGAAAAAGAAGTTACTACTTTAATTTAACAAACAGTAAATTAGTTTGTTAAATGTGAACAAACGCTCTAACTGCAAGATATGGTGAAGAATTATAAAACGTGCATGCACAATGAATACAACTACAAAAAGAATCACTTTCTACGCATCTAAACAGAGATAAAATGTTTATACTTCGTATGAATCGTAGATCAAATATATTTCTAATACCTCTAATAATTTATGTAAGTTTCATTATCATTGAAACTTCCTTTTTGCTCCTGTAAAATTTAAATTTGTACACTGAGGAAATAATATTTTTCCACTAGCGACAATACATACTATAAAATACAAAATAAGTATATACTTATTATGTAAAATTGTCTAAGTTCTTAGAACTAAATCCACCATGGAGTTGGTTGTTGTTTGAAATGAAAGTCCTTTTTTCTTTTCTTATTATACTTTATTGAACAAGCTTTCGTCCAGGGAACCTGGGCTTCTTCAGGTTTTGAATGTTAGAAATACTTTAAATTTAGAGAAAAATGGTCAAAATGAAAAAAGTAAAATCGAATTTTGGAAATGAAAGTCTTACCAAGTTAATAAGTTAATTTTGATTGTTTTTATATGTTTTTTTGAAAAGAATTCTTTTAACTTGGTAAGACTTTCATTTCCAAAATTCGTTTTTACTTTTTTCATTTTGACCATTTTTCTCTAAATTTACAGTATTTCTAACATTCAAAACCTGAAGAAGCCCAGGTTCCCTTGTTCAATAAAATATAATAAGAAAAGAAAAAAGGACTTTCATTCCAAACAACAACGAACTTCATATAAGAAACCTCAAGTCCACAAAAGAAAAACTTCAATTAAATCCACCATGTTTTGTTTTGTTTTTTTAAACCACATATTGTCTAAAACTCTGGATCTTTTAAGTCTGTGAATAAGGGATTAATGAATGTATATTATTTATTTTTAATACATCTTAAAATTAAAATTTTAAAAATAGGCAGGAACCATGGTTTATAAATTTTAAAATAATAATTATTTTCAATTTAAAAAAAATATATATCATATAAATTAATTAATTTAAAATCAATAAAATAAGGCCATTATTTAAAAAATGTTATTTTACTTTTTAAAATATAATATTTTTTTCTTATTTATTTATTTAAATATATTTGGATTTAAGTTATGTAGTAGTAATTATTTATTTTGAAAATATACTAAGAATATTGTTGTGAGAAATTAGGAGCTTCTTCGGAGGTCATCTTGAAAGGAATCAAATGTACTGTCTCTCCACAAAATGCACTTTCAAATTATTTTAATGCAGCTCTGATTATGCCAAATGCTGATTTATTAAATAAACTCCCTCTATATAAGACACTTTCAAATTCTTTCTATAATCGGCTCTAATGATGGCCGAAAGCTGTTTTGATAAATCTAGGGTCGGCGGGAAAAAACCACATAAGTCAAAAATATCTATTTTTTTTTTTATTTGATTAATGCATTCCCAAGACCTTACTCTACCTTCTGTAAAACCCACATAAGTCAAAGCTGACTCTAAACGGCTTATAGAAAATAATACCTTTTGACTTAATGGAATATTATCATAAATTTAATTCTGGAAAAAAGCACATAAGTCGACTTACGTTCTTTTGTCTAACATTAATTACAATAATCTTTGTTCTGGATAAACCACATAAGATACCTTTTTTTTTATATAAAAAATCATGGGATTTTATCATCCCTATGATTTGTATCAGTTAGTATAATCAAGCAGTGATAAATTCACAGTATACGAACTTTTAAGTGATGAATTTCTAGATGTAGCAGCACTTTTTAAGGTCCTCATTTTGCAAGAAAAAATATATGGATCGACAAATTTATAAATGGCACAATCCTTAGTGGTTACATTACACAAATTATTTAAAAAATCATTAGATGTATCCTCCCCATTTTAGCCTTTCTCTCTTATAAGAAAAAATGTATAAGTAGTTTTTATCGTCTATAGTCAGACCAATTTCAAGTAACCCTTTTACTATTGGTTCAGAAAAGGAACGGGACATAATCAGAATTTTTTATTTAATGCCCAAAAGTTTTCATCAATATTAAGTTAGATCTTCCCACTACAACCTTACCAGCCACAGATCCTGATCTTAAAAAATCTATAAAATATTTGCTCTTTTATTCAACTATCGTTAACATTATTTGTAACAATCGACAAAGGGCAAAAAAAAGTCAATAAATATAATGACAATGACATAAGTCAAAGGAATAATGACATATGTTAAAGGTATAATGACATAAGTCAAAGGAATAATAACATAAGTCAAAAGACATAATGACATAAGTCAAAGGGCATAATGACATAAGTCAAAGGGCATAATGACATAAGTCAATGTTATCAGCAACCTTAGAATAATACAATATATAGAAGGAGGATCACTGATAACATTGAAGCCAACTTTGGTTGTGTCCCTATCCGTGTTCTAAAAATTCATTTTTGTAATTTGTGACGTCATAACTCTAAAATTATTTGCCTTCGGTTTTTTAATTTAATTTTTTATTAAATTATAATTATTGATAGTCAGTTTAGTTTATTGTAATATTTGTTTTGAGTTTTATCTTATTTTAGCTTGAAATATGCTAAAAATAATGTTTATTATATCAATCTGGGCGAGTTGTAAAAAATGACGTCAGAGTGAAACGTAAACAATAACCAATGGCAGGGTTTTGTCTTCTTGATGTTTGTGAGCGGGCTTGAATAGTTAGTTAGTTACTAAAGCATGGCCAACCTTCTCCTGTTTAAATGAAAAAGAATAGTGTTGTTATGTTGGCAGCCTGGTCTTAAGGACACAACCTCTCGGCAAAAGTTGGCTTCAGTCTCTTATCAGTAATTGCTTAGGATTCCGATTCTATGCTCCTTCTATATATAGTATTATTCTAAGTCAGTAACCGAATTCAATAACCAATGAATGAACTATTTTTTTTACAAGTCTTTGACAATCGATAAAATACCAAAATATTTCAACTTCCTAGAAATAGCTGTTTAGGAGAAATCTATCATTTTCTGTTTTCACTTTGTAAGGCTGGTCATTTTTTTTCTCTCCTGTAAAGTTTAGTAAAATGACTTAAGTGGTTTTTCCCGCAGACCCTAGAAATATGCTGCCCCCCTAAAAAACACTTATCAGTTCTTTTATTATTCAGTTTCAGATAATGGCCTTATAAAGCCCTAAAGCTGCTTTGTATTATAATCTTGGTGAGATTGTTTCTTTTGAATCCTTATAAAGCATTGAGTTACCTTTACATTTTATTTGAGAAAGTAAATTATTTAATTTTATTGACGAAAATGAGAAGAAAGTTTTATTTTTTGATTAAGTGGATTGTTCAATTTTTTTTTTTTTTTTTTTTTATAACAGACTGGTCTATTATTATTACTATTATTATTATTAATATTAATTAAAACTACATAATGTCAAATACAAATTAATAATTCTGAAGAATATATAAATAAATAAAAAAATATATATTGTTTAAAAAGAAAGTTTTAAATAAATAAAGAATTTATAAAAACCAAATTTAAAAATGGCCTTATTATTTATTTTATCTTACTTTGTTTTACTTTATATTATCTATCTACATATTATACCTTTTAATTTATTTTTATTTCTGATACATTAAAATATGCTTTTGGGGGAGAAAATATATTATTAAAATAAAGAAAGCATACATAAAAGATAGTATGTATTAACTATAAATTTTTTTATATGTATGTACTGTGAGGTGAGAAAATAATGAACTAAATAAATAAAAACATACACAAAAAGATGGTATGTATTTAATTATAGATTTTTATATATTATATGATTTTTACTTTTTTTTAAGTAATAAATTTATTTATCACTGATATATAAAATGAATAATGAACAAACATTAATTATGAATAATATGGGAATAAATAAACACGGAGGGAAATAATGAACACTTAGTTATAATTACTTATAAGTTATTAATTATTGAAGAAAAATATATATTGTGAATAATAAACACAATGAATTATAACTATAGACAAAGAAAATAAATTGTTAAGTAATGAACACAATGAATTATTAATGAAAACATAGTGAATAATGAACGCTATGAATTATTCATGAAAACAGTGAATAATGCAATGAATTATTCATGAAAACAGTGAATAATGCAATGAATTATTAATGAAAACAAACTATGAATAATGAACACAATGAATTATTAGTGAAAACAAAGTGTGAATAATGAACATAATGAGTTATTACTTTAAATTAAATATTAAGTATATATAAAGAATTCATTTTGAACTATGATCAAAAGGATTTATGGTTTTTTTTTACTTTGGGGGATTTTTTAACATCATGAACAATGCATTATTACCAATAATGAATAATCACATAAATAATGGTTCTTGCATTTATTAGCATTACTTTTAATTTAATAGAATTTTTTTTTTTTTTTTTTTTTTTTTTTTTTTTTTTTTTTTTTTTTAGTAAAACGTATTTTGTCCGTAGTGACAAGAGGAATGGAAAGTCTGTAAGTCCGTATACAAAACACAGAAATTATCTTAAACCTTTTAATACGGACTTAGTCATTCATTAGTTTTTAAATTATCTGTATTAGTTTCAATTTTGTTTGTTTGTGGCAGCCTTTCTTCAAAATTTTGAAGGGCTAATTCCCTTTTCCAGTCACCCAGTCGAGCTGAAACTAGGCAAATAGTCTCTGCATTACTATAAATAATAAATATATTATAATTATTATTATATTATTCAAAGATTTGTCTATAGACATAGGCTAGACAATCGGCGTCTGCGGTCTCGTTGCTAGACCAAAAATCGCATGTCTATGATTTTCCATTCGAAATGGTAGACACATTGCGCAACATGTCTAAAGTGTGGACGATAGACTTAGACAATAGACGGTCTCAGTAGACGTCTACAGACATCTTTCGCAATGTGTCTACAAGTGTGGACTAGGCTTTAGCAACTCTTCCACTTCTAACAGGTTGAACTTGTTCCTCAAGTTCCACCTGTCAATTCTAACTTACTTCAAGTGATCAAGTTATGTTACACCACTTAATCATCCTCTGCTTATAGATAGTTAGAACTTGTTCTTCAAGTTAAACCTGTCATTCTTCTGACTGAGTGTACTCTGCCCTGAAGACACATTTTTTCCACACTACTCGCTAATAGAAAGCCTATTTTTTTTTTTTAGAGTACTTCATAAAAAACTAGCACTTATTTATGGCAATAGTTGCTAAACTGCTGTTATCAGATATTTTTTTTTCATTAATTTATATTAATTTTGATTTCTCTTTTTATCTGTTCACAGTCGAAAGGTAAAAATAAAAAGAAAGGACGAATTACAAAGATGCAAACAGTAGACCCTCGAATTCTTGGATTTTCATCTACGGCTTCACCAGACCGAATCAATGTCGGGGACCGCGAATATCCCGAGGATTTGTAAATACATAAAAAATATATATATATATAAATATATAAATAAAAAAAGTAATACATTCTACGACAAACAAAAAAATAAATAAACTACAACCTATATTTGATTTTTTTTTTTTTTTTTTTTTTTCTTCTTTTCTTTTCTTATTTTCTATGTCTTTCCATGAGTTTGAATGTTTATATTTACCGATCTACAGTTTATTTACTAAGCTATAGTTATTTACTGACGAGCAATACATCCTGATCTATATTTCCTTTTTGTACTGCAGTTACACAGTTTATAACTACACACTATTATGATATTCAGTTGACAACTACAGTATTTACTGATTTAAAATCTATTAAATTAACTAGTTACATACTGACAATTTGTTTATGCTGATCTATAGTCTATTACTGAACGATACTATTCTGATTTAGTCTATACTATTCTATTATTTAGTCTATACTATTCTGATTTACAGTTCATAACTACTGACTTTACTCATCTTCAATCTATTAATAAGCTGTAGTTATTTACAGACAAAAATCAGTTTGTACTGATCACTGATCTATCTTGTCTATATTAATAGGCTACAGTTTTAAAGTTGACAACTAAAGTATTTACTGGTCGATCATAACTGCAGCACGTACACTTTTACCATAATATACAGGGTGATTGGCGATATATGTACAAAAATAAAAAGGGTGATTCTAAATCTCAATGGCTACAAAAAACGTCATATAATCCATGGGTCTATTCTCAACCCTTTTCTTCCCACAAGCTCAAATTTTATGATTTTTTTAAGATCGCATACCTTTGCTTATAAAAACATTTATTGTTCCAAAGGTATACCCGCTAGAACAAAATTTTTGATATCGTTATAATGCTGACAAAATTTCCAACAAGAAAAGTGTAATTTTAATTTTCATAGCCTTAAATTAAATTATAAAAAATGTGTACAAATTTTATTTTTATGAAAAAAATTAAAAAACTTGTTTGTGGTTCCATTACTTGTTAAAGAACCGAGCTTAAACATGGCGGACTTCAGGAAAAACTTTCTTATTTGCTAACGTTTCAATCAATATTAATATTATTACCCATTCATAAGGCAGAATTTTTAGTAAACCTCGCTGAAAGTAAAAAATAAACGTGTTTATTGTTGCTATTGTTGACTTAGAGGTAAGTAAATATAATTAAAAGTACGATTGGTTTAGTATACTCATTTAAATGTCAACAATAGCAACTATAAACACATTTCTTTTGTACTTTCAGCGAAGTTTACAAATAATTCCGCCTTATGTATGGGTAATAATATTAATATTGATCGAAACGTTAGTAAATAAGGAAGGTTTTTCCTAAAGTCCGCCAAGTTTAAGCTCAGTCCTTTACCAAGTTATGGAACCACAATATTTTTTTTTCTTAAAAATAAAATTTGTATACATTTTTTGTAATTTAATTTGAGGCTATGAAAATAAGAATGACACTTTTCTTGTAGGAAATTTTGTAAGCATTATAACAATATCAAAAATTTTGTTCCAGCTTTTATACTTTTGGAACAAAAAATGTTTTTATGAGCAAAGGTATGTGATCTTAAAAAAATCATAAAATTTGACCTTGTGGGAAAACGGTTGATAATAGACCCATGGTTTATGTAACGTTTTTTGTAGCCAATGAGATTTAGAATCACTCTATTTATTTTTGAACATATATCGCCAATCACCCTGTATAATGTTGTTACCACAACTTTATTACAAATTAAACACAATTTAATTTGTGTTTTTGCCGTGATGGTTTTTGGTATCATATCCGATTGCACCTTCAATCTGTGTACTACTTATATTCTACTTATGTGGTGTTTTTTATTTGACCCTTTTATACATAATTCATAGTATTTGTGTGGGTCGTTATAGGGTTGAAAAAAAATAGTTTATACTTTTGTCATTTTTTTAAACTTGGCTATATTTTGTTTACCTCCGAAGCATAGACGTGCCTGAACACATCATTTATACGTGTTGTTTGGTATATATCCTAGGTTTAATGTTACCAAACAACATGTATAAATTTATAAATTATGTTTTTAAGCATGTCTATGCTTCGGAGGGAAACAAAATATAGTCAAGTTTAAAAAAATGACGAAAATATAAACAAATTTTTTTAATCCTTCAACGACTAACACAAATTATATTTTACTGTGAACTACTTATTAATCTAAAACGTCCTTCCAGTGACCTCTTTAAAGAGCTTAGTTTCATTTTATTTTGTTATTATTTATATTATTAATTATACAATTTTATTTTATTTTTTTAAAAAATCTTTCTTTTTAAAAAATTATAATATAGGAAAAGAACTAATCAGAAATCTTAAGAAACCAAATTCTTTTATTATATTGTATACATGATTTGAAATATATATATATATATATATATATATATATATATATATATATATATATATATATATATAATGATGTAAGTAGGAAAAAAAATGTTTTTTATGTCAAGTTGTTATTTGTTTACTTAATATAGAAATTTATTTATTTATATAAATTTAAAAATAAAAAATACAAAATTAAAAATTGAGGGAAAAAATTATAAGTATATAAATTAATAATCTATACATTTTCTTTTTTTTAAAAAAAAAAAAAAAACACCAAATATTGAATTAAAAAAAAAATATATAATATATATATATATATATATATATATATATATATATATATATATATATGTTTATATATATATATATATATATATATATATATATATATATATATGTTTATATATTTATGTATGTATTTTATCATGATAAGTCTGCCAAACCTAATTTAGTGGATTGAGTACTATATGAAGGTTTGTAAAATTAAGTTTTGGCTTCATTTAAGTGGTCCAATTTCTTGGACACTCATGTGGAGGGAGACTCCAATTGCAGGTGCATCATATCAGTATGTCCAAGAGCAGAGAAAATCTTGCCTTGGACCATTATCCTAAATATTAATGGGTCTGGTTCAATGCCTATAGAGGTGAGATATGTCTCTTCCATCCTCTAATGGTTTAATTCTGTTCTCCCCGAAACCAAAATCTAAATAATCAATTACAATTATCAGGTTTATGAGGTAAGACATGTTCCACAACACATAGATAAATGTGTAAAGTGACTGATACCTTCATCCTGTAATGATCTAATACTGTTCTACCTGGAACCAAAGTACAAACACTAACAATAATCTGGGTTGGATTCCCAGAGAGATGAGACATGTTCCACACTAATGATCACATAGATAGATGTGTAAAGTGACTGATACCTCCATCCTGTAATGATCTAATACTGTTCTACCTGGAACCTAAGAACAAACACTAACAATAATCTGGGTTGGATTCCCAAAGAGGTGAGACATGTTCCACGCTAATGATCACATAGATAGATGTGTAAAGTGACTGATACCTACATCTTGTAATGATCTAATACTGTTCAACCTGGAACCTAAGTCTAAATACTAACAATGGTTAAGGTTGGATTTTCATAGAGGTGATACTTGTTCCACACTAATGATCACATATAGTCCAGTCAAATAGTAGTTTAAAGTGGAAAGTTCTGGTGTAATTGATTTTAGTGGTTTACTTAACACGAATCTGAGGTTGTCCAACAAAATTTCCACCCGCAAATATGAGAAATTGTCAAAAAAAACCACTAAAAATAATATTTTTTAATGGTTTTCAGCTTATAACTTGCAAAGCAATCTATTCACGCAAAAAGAGGTCCAATAGTAAAATAGAAAGGAGAAAATAACCTTCAATCTATGTCCATAACATTTATTTTTACGTCGAGTAGTTTTCATTCAAATGGGAGTTGAAATATCGGGAAACTCAGTAATTTTTTTTTTAAAAAAACAGTCATGCACCATGACTTAATGCGCGAATTTTCAAAGATATCTGCGTATTATTGGCTTATGATAATATACGAAAATTTTTGTTTAGAATTTGGATGGGGTAAAAGAAATATTTGGTACACAGGGGTACGGGGTACAAAAGTCAAAATAGTATTTACCCTTCAAGATGCATGTCGTTGGAAAGCTCTTTAAGAGTACTGTAATTCTTGTTATGTTCATTTTTGTCATATTTTCATTTAAGAGGGAGGTAAAATGGAAAAAACACGTTGTTATGCTATTTTTTTTTACATTTTATGCTATTTTTTTTTACCCTAATTTGTCAAATTTTGGCCCCTAAATAGACTCAAAAAATTCTGGCTAATGAAGTGTTCATAACTACAATTACTGTATTCTTAAAGTGCTTTCTAACGACATGCTTCTTAAAGGGTATATACTATTTTGACTTTTGTACCCCGTACCCCTGTGTACCAAATATTTCTTTTCACCCATCCAAATTCTAAACAAAAATTTTCGTATATTATCATTAGCCAATAATACACAGATTTCATTGAAAATTCGCTCATTAATTCATGGTGCATGACTGGTCTATTTTCAAAAATTACCGATTTTCCCGATATTTTAACTCCCATTTGTGTGAAAACCATACAGCGTACAAAAAAATGTTATGGACATAGTTTAAATGTCATTTTCTCCTTTTTATTTTACTACTTGCCCTCTTTTTGCGTGAATAGATTGCTTTACAAGTTATAAGCTGAAAACCACTAAAAAAATATTATTTTTAGTGGTTATTTGATGATTTCTCATATTTGCGGGTGGAAATTTTGTTGGACAACCTCAGATTCTTGTTCAGCACCCCAAAAAATATAATATAAACCACTAAAATCAATTACACTAGAACTTTCCACTTCGAGCCCGTTTTGTGCACCATTTGACTGGATTAATAGATAGATGTGTAAAGTGATGGTATCTCTATTCTTTAATGATGTAATACTGTTCTCCCTGAAACCAAAGTCTAAACACTAACAATAATGGAAGGTTGGATTCCGGAAAAAGTGAGATCTGCTTTTCAGTCATTATAGGAGGTTAAAGAGAACTCTTAATTTATACATCTTATTAATTAAAAATATGTTCAAAATTGGCTGACTATTTTAATCTTGTAGTTTACCTGATGTTCAAGTATGTCAGGAGATTAAAGGAAAATATTAAAATTAAAAAAAAAATAAAATAAATAATATGAAATTATTAAAAAACAAAATGTAAATTGAATTACCTGAATATATAAGTGAGATGCTAAGATTAAATGAGAGTGTTAAAGAAAATGTTTAATTTTGTTGTATTTCCCCCCCTTAAAAAGTATATTTTTCTTTTTTTTTTTTCTTTTTTAGGCAAAAATAATAATAAATAAACTTTATAAATAAATGATAAATAAACAAAACATGAAAGATATGATTATTTTAATTTATTTTACTCCCCCCTTAATATTAATTTGGAAATATTATTTATTTATATGTAGCTATGATGGAGTATTGAAGAGGAAAAATTTGAGAAAAATTCATTCTTTATATAATAGTATATTATGTTACTAGGCTGTGAAGTGAGTTTTTTCTTTACCGCGGCAATTACATTTACTGTCGAGCGAAGCGAGACAGTAAATATTGCCAAGGTAAAGAAAAAACACTTCACAGTCGCGTAGCATATGCTATTTTTTCCGAGGTAGCAGACAATGAAAAAACATTAAATATTAATCACTAATCAATATATAATAATAAGAAATATTAGTGCATACTTAAAAAAGAGGACTTAAAAAGAGGTTACACTATAAGAAAAGATAAATAAAACGCATTGACATCTAGCGGATTTTAATCGTACTAGAAGCATTACAAAGACTGCAGCGGTACTAACGGAAGTTTTGACAACTACCCGCCGGACATAAAAAATCTTTTAGTTCCTAGGACGTAAAAGATTTTTTCTTTACAGCTAGGAGTAATGAAAAGATTTTTTAAGTCCACGTAATGAAAAAATGGATTTTAGCTATGTCTTTTAGGCTCTAAAGTTACTATTTCACAGCCTACCACGGAAAAACCATATTATGCTACACTAGGGTGCCCGACCCTCCCTTTACTCCCTCTTACTCTTTGCTCGTCAAACCCTAGAAGGCAATCATTGCCCTGCGAATTCACTACTTAGGGTGCTATCTGTCCCTCCCTGTCACTGGGAAGCCCTACTTGAGGCATAGTACCTTACATTAACCTTGTGAATAAAAAGGGTATATTGTTGTGGAATGAACACATTACCATTTAAATTGATAAAAAGATACAGTAAAACATCTCTACGCTAACCTAAGATATTACAATGTGACCGCTTTGTTCTCTATAAACCTTATTAAATAATACATATCAACTTAATACTTTGTACCTTCGTTGATTTCAAAATTATAAATTAAAAAAACTATTTAAAATAAGCATAATGAAAAATAATGCTCTCCCACTGAGCTAAGTATGTAGTTTACATTTTGGGCCACTAATAGATAATATATCCCAAGATAAAGTATCCGAGAGGAAAAATTTTCTAAAAACCTTATTTAAGGCCAATTTCAAGAAGAGGAAATAATTGATTAAAATTATATCTAAAGGGTTCAAACCTACACCCTACAGAAGAAAAATTTTCTTATTTTTGGGTTTTCGTAAAAAAGTCATTCTTTATAAAAACTCCTGCTTGATCTTAAACCTTTAAAATGATAAAATTTTCTTGATTTTGTGTACAGGGTGTTTTATTTTTTGAAAACTTTAAAATATGACCAAGAGTAAACTACCCTTATTTTTAGTATCGAAAAATGTTATTTAGAAAAGTGGTTCAGAATTTCAAAAAACGTATAAATATTATTTTATTTGATGAATTATTAAATTTTAGTTTGTTTTCTAAAAATAAGCAATAAGCTAACTACAACAAATAGTTCTCTTTGGACTTTTATAATTAACAAGTGTGAGAAGAAGCAAGTGCATAATAGCTTGGAAGAATTAAAGGAAAGAATTAAATTGGCCACTGCCGATTTTCTCCTTGAGCAAGTTCACAAGGCTTGTAAAGAATTCATAAATAGAATCAAAATTAGCGCAGAAGTAGGTGGCAATACATTTGATTAATCATTTCTGTAATTTTATTTTTCAACTCTTTTAATTAAAACTTTTAAAACTAATTTTTTTGTGATACTTAAATAGATGTCAAGATAAGAATTATTAATTACTTGTTGTGATGATTTTTTTTTTTTTTTTTTATAACATTAGCATATTTTTTGATTTATAAGTAATTTATTTATGTTTTCATAAAATAAAATAATATTTAATATTTTTAAGTTTTTTGCAATTCTAAACCACTTTTCTAAATAATATTTTTCGATACCATCTAAAATAAGGGTAGTTTACTCTTGGTCATATTTTAAAGTTTTCAAAAAACAGAATATCCTTTACACAAAATCAAGAAAATTTTATCATTTTAAGGTGTTTAAGAACAAGCAGGAGTTTTTATAAAGAATGACTTTTTTTCAAAAACCTAAAGATAAGAAAATTTTCCCTCTTGGATACTCTATCTTGGGACACACTGTATATAGTTAATTTGGGTAAGGGGTGGGCTGAGGGTGGCGATGTGGGAGAGGGGGGCTCTTGTGGTCCGCGGGTACTTGAGGAATCTATCTTGTGGTCCACCGGTATAAAATGGTTGGGAATCACTGCTGTAGAGGAAAAGAGAGTTAAGTGTGAGATGTCTCGTTCCCTTTCCATCAAAGAAAAGGATGAATATCTTTAACCCCTGCCACTGCTACAGTTTAGTCTTTACTTCTCTATCTTACTCAGTAGTCTTGTGCATGTTTACCAAACTTTTAAAATGATATTATTTTATTGAATTTTCGTAAAAAGAAATGTGCTTCAGAATTCCAAAAACTCTTATACACCGTAAAATCTTGCATATAATGCTCAGAATGAATTCAGGGCTGAAATTTCAGGAAAATTAAAAATTACCATATAATACACATTCGAAATTCAAGGATAATTTTATGCTTGTTCTCATTGTACAGAAGGTATAATGAGTTTAGAAGGTACAACAAAAGTTAATTAAATATATTTAATTTAATAAATAAAAACACTATTTAAATATTAGGTACATCTTTCGGTACATCTAAATCATAAGTATTATTTTACCATACAGGTTTCAGCTTGTTTTCTATTTTCAGTGGTTAACTACAAACTAAGTTTTTACTGAACCACTGAAGACTATTACACAATCTCGGTTAAAACTATGGATTTTGTTGTTAATTAGGTATTTTTAAGAGGAAAAAGCATAATTTAATTTAGATGTAGTAGATATTTATTATAAAAGCGACCTGGATCCATTGGACATTTTAAAATTAATCTTATCTTTAAGAGGATTAAGTAATGAATTTGATTACAATAATCTTAGAAGGTGGGCAGGCCTTTGAACACAATATTAAAATAAAAATAATTCTCGGCAATCAGCCCACAGTATTTTTAAATGTTAAAATCAAAGTTTTTTTTGTAAATTTATGAAGAAAAAAAATATAAAGATTTTATAATTCAATGTAAATAAGATTGTCAAAATTTTAGGAACTTGGCTATATTTCGTCCCTTTAGGGACATCTTCAGGCCTGTAAAACAAGGTATTTCTACATTATTATCATTTACAATTCTCAGCTATGTTTAATAATATTTCCTTATCAAAACAATAAATATTTCTTTAGGTTAGCCTGTAATATCGTACCTCGTTGTGTCTTGCCTCTTGAGCATCTCCAGCTAATTGGCCTACAGGTAATAAAAAATGTTCAATTATGTCATGACCATGTATTAGTATTTTATGGACTGTAGGAGGCATGAAATACCATCCATATAAGGGTGATTCTCATTTAAAGTACAATTTTCATGTCCTAGATGAATAACTGGTGCGTTTGTCACATAATTGACAGGATTTTTCTTCGTGGTAACTCAGTTAAGCTTACAGAACTACAACCAAGCAAAAAAATAATGTGCCGCTTAATTTTAATCTCTACAAATATTTTCAAAAGGCGATTTTGCAACAAAACTGGCTGTCCTTAAGTCAGTTGTTCTTATTCACTTCACTCTAGCTCATACATTAATAATTTTATTTAAAAACTTATTGGATAATTTTGAAGTAGGGTCCTACCAGGATTAAAATATGTGTTAGTTATTAAAAATAATAAATTATTACTAAACGGAACTTCAAGTTAAAGTTTGTCCTTTTAAAAAAAAAAGTAATTACCGTGGCATTATATAAATGTGACCCTACTCTGGTGATGGCAGGGAGATTTTAAGTGGTGAGAGATTTTTGCAATGCCGCAACACTGGTTTTCTTGCAACGTTTGATAGGGGATGAGCTGAACCCTTCAGTTGAGAGTTAGCCCTAATTCCGATTGTTCTTCCAGTTACGAACCCTTTTATACGCAATTACCGTGCATGTTATTAAAGTCTATTTTCAAAAACTTTTTAGGTTAAGTTATAGTTCATTGTTTAGGCTTTTAAGAGTAGCTATTTAATGGTGTATTAAAATTGAATTTTTTAAACTACTGACCAAAATATTTTCTTAAAGTGTGAAATGTAACAACCGTGCACGAAAAAGTGTAATTCACATGGCTTAGTTACCATGTTTTAAAAAAACTTAATTCCGGCCTAAAAATTCGAAAAATTATTTCCCATCTGTCCCACATGGTGGGATATATCTGAAATTAGTCCGAGAACATTCTATAATTTATCCTGAATTTTTTTACAAAGTCAAAATTTTCAGTCAAAGTCCAATTTTAGATTCCTAAAGTAGCACTTTAAATGAGATTCGCCCATAATGAGACTTACAATCTTGTTGTGGTGATAGCATATTTATCATATTTTGCAGGATCTACAACTACTTGCCAGTGCAGACAAATTAGCTCTAAATCTATAAATTAAATTTTCATCGATCCCAGTAATTTTAGATACTACAGCAGGGTTATGAAAAAATAAACGGGCAGTGTTGCCATCATTTGTATTACCGAATCCTTGTTTTGGCATTTCCACTAAAAGCCCCATTTCGCTTTTAAAGCTAGTTATTTTTTTTTTTTTTCTGGCTTTTATTAAGTTTTTATTTTCTTCTCCTCGTATCTGCCAACTTTAAATTTCCATCCTATGAGCTATATGCAAAAGACACTCTAAGGATCTGATAAGCATGAAGAGAAGAAATACCTAATTCTAGAGCTTCAGTATTAACTACACGAGATTGGTCGTCGATATTGTTGAATTCTTTTGAAGCTTCACAAATATAGCATTTCTTTCTTAACCCTGCACTTATAACACTACGTCTCTGAGGCGTACATTAGATTATCATAGTATAAGTTCAGATTTAAATGCAGCAGGTGCTAGTGAGGAAAAATGTAAAATGTATATTTTGACCTGCTCTTTTCAGGTTAAAGGGTCAATTTGGTAATCATTTTCTCCCTAACGAGCACCTTTTAACCATTTTATTAGACAAAGAAATGTTTCAAGTTTATGATTTTATCAGCATTTAAATCTTAAACGGGTATAAGTTGGTCTAATTTTAATTTACGTCTGAGAGGCGTAGTGTTAGAAATAATTGACTATTAGACAGTGTTAGTAAGGCAGGGTTAAAGGGAAAAAAGGCAAACAAAATGGTGATATTCTTGAAGTATAAGCTTGCCCCAAATAATCTATGTATATATCTATCTCCCTATGATTTTTTACTACACGATAGTTATAGTCCACCATTTATTTGGTATTTTGTTTAATGTCACAATTTTTAGTGCAAATTGAATTTTTAGTGAATTTATGGGTTTAAATGAATTAAAATGAAAATAAAATGGAATAAATCATAACAACATATCTTGTTTAAGAGTAATCAGAATGAATTATGTGAAAGCTGTAAAAAAACTATATTTTTTAAAAAATAGTAAAATGTCATAAAAGACTGAAAATTGTTGGTTTTAAATAATAAAATAAAACACTTACTTCTAACTTGTTCACAGTACATTAAACATAAAGATAAAAAAAAAAAAATTATAGATATCATCTATTCAGACATCTTAGAAAAGAAAATAATCATTTTTATAAAAAAAATTGCTATCACAAAAATGCATTTTTGTCCTCCTAAATTCTCATTTTGGACCTGTGCGCCTGAAAGAGAAAGATCTCTGTCAGTTGTAAAAGAGCTTCTTAATATTAAAGCAAATTCTATTATCTCATGCTCAGAATTCCACGACAAAATCAAAAATGGCTACAAGCCTTTTCTATGGAAAATTAGTTCATCTGAAAAGTATGATGGACCCAGCAGATACTAGCTAAAGTTTAATATGATATTAATAAATAAGTATTAATAAGTAAATATTATCAAATATTGTATTAATAAATTTATAAATAACGTAATTGTATGTTTGTAACTTATTTATTTTCCCAATATCACAACAAAAAAATATATAGGTATATATACATATTTTTTTGCAATTTTTCCTCTGACCCCCCCCCCCCCCCCCCCCAGAGTTCCCTCTTCATGAAATATGGTAACCCTATCTAAAGGACATCCTTAGGATGACCCAATGAGGCATAACCATAGGTGAACCCATGGACCAACGATTATGGACAAGATAAAATCTGGACTAAAGTATATCCCAGGGATTTCTTTTGAATCACTTGTGCTTCTTGGGGTATCAAGTAATGATCTAATACTCCCTGGAATATAATGTCAAAACAGTAACAATAATCTGTGTTGTAAATCCTCGTATTTCGCAAGGATTAATTTAGGGAAAGCCCTAAACTGAATTCTTAGTTTCTCATTGAAGTTGGCCTTGTAAGATTATGCGCATACATGCTTGTTCATGTAAATAACTTTTGAAAAGGACCGGGAAATACCCTCGTGCTACAAATGATCTTCCCATAATTAAATATTTTCCTTTGACAAATAGTTTTTTTTTAAATTTGAATAATATTGTTAAATTGTAAAGCTATTTTCCTTTATTTATTTAAGGAAATCAAATAATTACGAAAGACGTAGGTTTAATAATTTAAAATGTGCAATAGAAGAAAAAAAGAAATTAATGCTCATCCACTTTTATTCCATAATATATTTCTTTTATTATACTTGTCAAATAATTAGTGTTTTAAATTATTTTAATAAAAATGAAATAGTTTATACTTAGCTACTTTATTTAAAATTAACTATAAAGTTGTGTAAAAATGATCAAGTTATAAATTAAATTATTTGATACATAAGAAAATAAATTATTGAAAGCTCAAATACATATATTCCATTTTTTTGTTATTATGTTTTGCTTACTTTCTCTTCGATTTATGAATACTCCAATTTTTAAAAAAAAATGCAATAAAAATGGGATTATTATTTCAAATAATTAATTATACATTAAGATTTAGTCCAAAGGGGGAAAATAAATTGTAAAATTTGTTTGAATGTGATTGGTCCGTTGACTATCAACTCTTTATCCATTTGGATCATTCTGATTGGTCGATTTGAATTGCGTGGACTTCTCCGATTGGTTAAATTCTTTAGTCTTATAGGACAGCGTTGTCATAGACCTTTACTTTATCCGCGATGCCGGTCGCATTGTAAATTTTTATTCAACGTATATTTCGTTAATTTTTACGTATTTATTAATATTTATTTATTTGTTACTAATTTAATTTAAAAGTATTGTGGTTATTTAAAAATAAAATGAAGTCGTTATTGTTATTATTTCTCGGTATTTTGTTATTCTCTGGTAAGTTGATTCTATCGTAATATTTTATGTTTTAATATTTCTTTGTGCTATTTCGTTTATTATTTCTTGGTTTTCATTTCTCATTTTGTTATTTTCTTGTTTAGGCTTTGTTAAAGGAGACGATTTGGAGGAAGAAACAGTCGAAATTGATATAGGTTCAAGCCGCGATGGTTCTAGGACAGGTAATTATTATGTTTCCCTTATCTAGAACGTAATAGACGCTAGCAAATTTGAAAATTGTTTCGGTAAATTTTAAATTAAAATTTATTATCCTTGACGTCTTAAAAGTAATCATGACTCAATAAAGGTTTGAGAAACAACGATTTACTTCCATTAAATCAATTAAATGATTTTCCGGGAAAACTGTTAATACTTTTCGACAAATTTATTACGTACCAGGGTAAATCTGCACTATTTGGCCCACTAACTTCTAATTGTCCGATTTACTTGCAATTTTTTTTAAACTGTTCCTTTTTACATATTAAAAACGATTCCGGTTGTACCATCTCGTTAAATTCAATAGTTTTTTCGTAAAAAAATACGTAAAAGTGAAGTGTTCAGTGCTGTTTAGAGAAACGAATTATTTTTGACGGCCGCTCCGCACCGCTTCGCGGTGCTCCGCTCATTTTCTGAAGAAAAACAACCCTGCTGCATATAGACCAGGTAGATGTCCAAATCGAAGTATAAAATTCGCTAAATTATCACTTTAACTTTAGCCAAAAAAATACGTAAAAAGTCACTTCCTAAGAAAAATACGGGAAGGTTATAGTTAGTTTAGGTTAAGATTAGTACTTTTCGCCATAACCTTCCTCATTTTCCTAAGAAAGTGACGCTTTTACGTATTTTTTTACGAAAAAACTATTGAATTTAACGAGATGGTACAACCGGAATCGTTTTTAATATGTAAAAAGGAACAGTTTAAAAAAAATTGCAAGTAAATCGGACAATTAGAAGTTAGTGGGCCAAATAGTGCAGATTTACCCGTACCAGTACATAGGTTAACAACTAAGATAGTAAACAACTTGATAATGTAGATTTCACCTAATGTGTGGACTTATAAAGAGAAATTTCAATGGAATCCACGATTCTAAAGTCTAAAGACAAGGAGACGTCATCTTTATTAGCTTTGTTCCAACCCCCCTATTTGAATAGTCCCGCAGATCATTTATTATCCGGAATCATTTAGGACAGGTTTTATATGCATGTGCTAACATTGTACTGTGATAAAATCATGTCAGGTTGGAACAGGTTTAGGACTATTTAAGGGAACCTTCAACATGTGTGGCGATTGACATAACTGCGCATGTCATACAAACCTGTTCTTGCTATTGTCAGAGGATTGTTTGGACTGCAAAGTAAATGGTTCGCAAACAATCCCTGCGTGGGTTGCAACAGTTTGGAGGACGGTACAAAACCAGGGTGGCCACCGACCGGGAATACCGGGAAAAGTCAGGGAATTTCGGCCGACAGGGAATAGTCAGGGAAAAGTCAGGGAATTTTGTCATAGGTCAGGGAAAATCTACCGGCAATTAAAATCCTTATTTCATAATTTTAAAGCACAGAAACCTTAACTTTCTCAAAATTTCTAATAAAAATAAAAAATGCTGTATTTGGAACAAAGACATAAGGATTAACGATCTCTATACTTTACAAATTACTTTATAAATTATATAAAAAAATCGGTCTGAGACAACTCAGACTAACTTTCTCATAAACGACTCTTAGCGTTGAACAGGAAAACGCTCAACAGGAAAAATCGGTGTGGACCCGACAAAATACCAGACATAAGAAAAATCATACCCCACGGCAGAGTCGAGAAATGAATTTTAGCTTGAAATTTGGGGGCACTGCCCCCAAAAAAACTATTATTTATTTCGAGAATTATTTATTGAAATCGTTTAGATTAAAAAATAAAAAAAAAATAAAAAATGTAGTCCATTTAATAAATACAAATCTAACAATTTAAGCCGTTTTCATCTAAATATAAATCCTGAGAAAATAGCTTTAAACGCGGACGGAGAGAGCCCGGGTTCGATTCCCCGCCGAGGCAAAGTTATTTTTATGACAAATTTTGATGAAATGTTCAATAATAATTAATTTTTCCTACGAAAACATGAAAACTAATATATGAAAAACATTGGGCTAAGTAATTATCAACTTTTATATGTATTCTATTTTAGCTTGATGATCTTAAACTATTTAAAGGTAAATCTCGTAAAGTAAATATCGATGATGGTCAGGGAAAACCTGAAGTAGGTCAGGGAAAAATCAGGGAATTTTGTCAAGCTATATTAGTGGCCACCCTGAAAACACATGATGCTCCCACAAATGGTGGTACCCTGCTTGGTTGGAACAAGCCTAATGTATATTTAGAATTGTTATTATCCCTTTGACTTAGTAGCTTATTTTACTAATGGATATTATCAGGGGCGTAACTAGGCATTGAGGGACCCCGGGGCAAGGACACAAATTGGGGCCCCTTGGGTAAATAATGAAAAATATTTTTCTGGAGCCTCCCCTCTCATGCTTCATAGATTTGTTTTAAATAAATCAGTAAGATATTCGATATATGCATTCTATTAAATGTAAACTAAAATTACCATTTATCCAAAAAAATATATTTCACATTTTTGACTTAAGTACTGTCAATATAACTATTAATACAATAGTAATTTGAAATGGAAAATATAAGATGCACAATCTAATACCTAATAAGGTCATGGAAATTAAAAGGACAATAGAGAAACAGCCATCTAATAGTTATTGTATTCACTCCTTTAATTCCCAATAAGTTATAGAGATAATTTAAACACGTGTTGCTTTTGATTAATTGATTTAACAAAATTGCATTGCACGGTAGTATTATAAATGAAATTGCAGGGTAATATTATTTGACTACTAAAACTAAAATGACCTCTTTCTAGATTTTTTCTGTGAAAAAATATCAATGAGCTTAGAAATGTCAATTTCTTCCGCTCGTTCGATTTCAATTGAAAGCAGTGCCAAACCTGCTAGTCGATCCTGGCTCATCGTTGATCTCAAATAAATTTTTATTCTTTTTACTTTAGAAAAAGAGCACTCTGCTTTTGCAACTGTGACAAAATAGTTAGATACATTAAACAGGCTGTACCTACATCAGGGTAAGTAGACACTAATGAGCTGTGCTTAACAAATTGCCAAATCTTTTACAGAAGTCATCTTAGTTATTTGATTTTTGAATGATGATCTTACTTAGAGAATTTGGCTTGTAAACATTGGTGAAACATCATCTGAAAAAGTCTCAGCAAACTTCTTGGCTTCATTTTGTAGGTCGTTATCAGAGACATTAGCAAGAAAGGAGGGGTGTATTAGTCTGTACGTGTCCACAACTGCCTTCATGCATGTAAACCTTCGGTTAAACTGGGAAATTATATGTGTTTATTAAATACTTAAATTAAATTTAATAATTAAATTATATGTCTATCATTGGGTAAAATATCATCACTCGTGTTAAACGTTTTTCCCTGTATTAGAACTTCATTTATTCCCGTGGTCTTAGGGGGCCCCGGGGCATTGCCCCGGTTTCCCCGGCTAGTTACGCCCCTGGATATTATCTCACTTCTGTAAAACCAAGCGATGAGCAATGATCCCTTTGTCTGAAAAGGTTATTAGACAACCAAGTGAAGTACTGTAGAAGCTCGATTATCTATCTCCGAGTTCACTGTCTTTCTTGCTGAGCACGCCCCACTTTCCTCGACTCAGTGCGCTCCCCCACCCCATATGCATGTGAAATGAAGGCCTGTCAATTATTTAGCTCAAATAAGAGGCTGTACGAGCCAAGATGTTTTAACTCTTGGTTTGATGATGTTTTTGTGCCCGTGGTCAATAATATAACATGTCAATTTTTGCCCTAAAATGTTCCCCCTTAGTCGCTTAACTTGTGAGGCTCTTGTCCAGTGAATGACGGGTTAACGGAGGTTCTACTCTATATTGTTTCTATCGAAGGGGATGATGAGGGATCTGTAAATTGAGATTAAGTGAGTTTCTTGTTGGAGACTACACACCTAACTTAAACAATCTTTCTAATGAAATGTTGTAGTTATAGTGTAGTCAATGTCTGAATTCAACCTGTAGTACTTTATACAAAAAGCAATAAGTAGTTTTATGTTTAATGATTAATTTGTATTTAATTCGTGTCAATTATTCTTAATATAAAATAGCTTTTTAGGTTGTTGAGTATATCACACTGGTCTTCTAACTTAATATATATTGAACGTTTAAATTTAGAATCTTGGCACGAGTTCGGATCTTATTAAGGATGTCTCTGTGCCACAGTTTCATTAAAAAAAAGTCGATCCCCACCTCTTGCTAAGTTATCAGGTCATCGAAATCTTCCGGCATGTTATAGTTTAGACGCTGGGGTTGACTATTTTTTTAAATTATACTATAGCATAGTGATTATACATTGTTAGTCTTGTATAATAGTGATAAGAAATGATTGTACATCGTTAGTCATGTATGATATTGACAATGACACTTTATCGTACATCGTTAGTCATATATAATATTGATGATACCTGACTATACATTGTTAATCGTTTTAAGACGACTTTTTTTTAAACTAAAACAATCCTAAGAACACTCATAAAATTAAGTGCAAAAATGCACCAATTATCCATAATTGGTGCATTTTTGATCAATCTATAAAAAAGACTAATTATATGTGCCAGTTTTGTTTTTTTCATTTCTATACATGATGCCCCAGATCCAGATATGCTACATCAACCAAATTTCATTGTTCCTGATACCTTGAGAGTTGGACATCTATGTGCTTTTGTTTGTTACATGTACATCAATGTTTCTTCTATATAATCAATATTTTAGTGTATTGCTGTGATTGGTCTACTAGAATAATAGTTGCAAAGTTGATTCGTTTCCTGTTAAAAATAAATGAAATATTTATTATAATGTTTGTTTCAGATTCGGAGGCGGTGGATAGAGAAGCGGAGGCTATTAAGTTGGATGGTTTGAACGTAGCCCAACTTAAGGAACTTAGAGATAAGGCTGAGAAATTCACTTTCCAAGCTGAAGTTAATCGTATGATGAAACTTATTATCAACTCACTCTACAGGAATAAAGAGGTATTTCTGATTTCACTACTGTATACTACATACCACAAACAAAAACTATTTAACTTGTTCACTTTTAAAAAATGTTCTTCTTAACACGCTGCTATTAAGTGATTAATATCGCTACATCCCTTAATTCAATCAAATCCAAACAATTTAAAAAGAGAAAATAATGATTTTTTACATAAAATATCTTATGTTCTAATCTATAGGTTTTAATGAAACTTCATATAAATTGTTTAACGTACTATTGAAACAGTCATGAAAAATTTTAACTTGATACAAACAAAAGTTTTTGTGTGGGGATGTGATACATTTATAGTAAAGGCGGAAATACACATGCTAGTTACTCGCACAAAAACATACGAGTAGCTCGCAGAGGAGAGCTCGCAGAGGAGAGCTACTGGCATGTGTATACATCAAATAGCATGCAAGTAAAAAGCATGCGAGTAAATCGCACGAGGTTTGATTTTTGTCTTGCCAGTGGCACAAGTCGAGGGGAGGGGGAACTGATAAGGCACGTGTAAACAGGCCTGTCAGTGCAAGGTTGCTAGTAGCTAGCACGAGTCTCCCTCAGCCCTTGAGCCTTCAGTTGCGTTCCTTCTTTTCGCGTGTGTCTGACAACTCATCAACTTTCTCCGGAAGCATTCGTAATTGATTCCTAAAACCATTGACGTTCCCGAACCGCATTTCATTTAGTAGGCACTGACTCGCTCCATGTACCTAATTCCCTTCTAGCTATCCAATTTTTACCCACACTCTTCGTGTCTTTTTATTATTTTTCAAATGTTTTAAAACACAGTTCTTTGCAAGTAACAACAATCTGCACAGATACATTCATAAGGTACATTAAAACAATTAATAAAACTATCAAAATTAATTAAATCAAATACAATTATTTCATCATTTATTCCGGCTAAAAGAAGATAAGAAACGATTGCCTGTTTCAAAACTAGAACTGTGACTGGAATATGTATTGTCATGTGCTAGTAGCTCGCACAAGACCGATCATCCGGATGATACAAGCATGCTGTTTCAATGGCAAATGTATTCAGCGTCTGCAGCATGCCAGTTACTGACGTGCTAGTAACTCGCCACTGGCATGCTTTTTTACTAGCATGTGTATTTCCGCCTTTATAGTCTAAAGTAAGTTAAGGCCGTAAGGTTTGGGGGGGTGTAGTTATATAAGGTTATCAGGGTGTATTTGTATATTGGGGCATTTACCATCTTCAAACTATGACACTTAAGATGATTAACTAATTTTTAAAAATATTTATTGCAATATGTTTGCTTCAATGATGCCTAGTTTTAAATCTATTTCAAATATTGCTCCAGGTCGGTCCATCCTGCTTTGTACAAATTAGTCAATTAACTGACTTACAAATTAATTAATTTGTTATGTGTTGTGGTTTTTTTTAGATATTCTTGAGGGAGTTGATATCTAATGCATCCGATGCTCTAGATAAGATTCGACTTCTTTCTCTTACGGAGCCTTCAGAACTTTCAGCCAATGAAGAGATGGTTGTTAGGATCAAGGTAATATTATTATTTGTTACTCATTTGCTTTCTTTTGTTTATTATTTCTATAAATTTTTTCACCCTCTCGAACGACTAGAACACATTAGCTATACGCCACTTCTTTAGATTCTTACTCACCTTATAAAAAAACAAAAAAAAAAAAAAACAGAGGGGAGTAACAATCTAAAGAAGGTGCACTGAATGTTTTTGTTTAGACTGTTACTCCCCTTATAAAAACAGTAGTGGGATATTCCTTTGTCCCAAAGTACATTGGACTAAACATCCCTTTGTCTTAATAGTTATTTAGTCAGAGTCATTTATATTCTAAAAAACATAGGGGAGTAACAATCTAAAGAAGTACTTTTCAAGCTATACTTGAACCACCCCTTCTATTTCTTCTATCTAACCACCTTTCTCGTACCTCCTTCTTTCCTCTCTATCTAACCACCTTTCTAGTTTCTCCTTATTCTTTCCTCTATCTAACCACCTTCTTCTTTCCTCTGCCTAACCCTCTTTATCTAACCACCTTCTTCTTTCCTCTATCTATCCACCTTTATCTTACCTCCTTTTTCTTTCCTCTATTTAACCACCTTTATCTTACCTCCTTCTTCTTTCCTCTATCTAACCACCTCTATCTTACCTCCTTCTTCTTTCCTCTATTTAACCACCTTTATCTTACCTCCTTCTTCTTTCCTCTATCTTACCTCCTTCTTCTTTCCTCTATCTAACCACCTTTATCTTACATCCTTCTTCTTTCCTCTATCTAACCACCTCTATCTTACCTCCTTCTTCTTTCCTCTATCTAACCACCTTTATCTTACATCCTTCTTCTTTCCTCTATCTAACCCTCTTTATCTAACCACCTTCTTTTTTCCTCTATCTAACCATCTTTATCTTACCTCCTTCTTCTTTCCTCTACCTAACCCTGTTTACCTAACCATCTTCCTCTTTTCTCTATCTAACCACCTTCCTCTATATAACCACTTTCCTTTATCTAACCACCTTCCTCTTTCCTCTATCTAACCCCATTCCTCTTACCTCTATCTAAGCACCTTCCACTTTCCTCTATCTAAGTACCTTTCACTTTTCTCTATCTAAGCACCTTCCACTTTCCTCTACCTAAGCACCTTTCTCTTTAATCTATCTAACCACCTTCTTCTTTCCTCTACCTAACCTCATTCTTCTTCCCTCTACCTAACCACCTTTATCTTACCTCTTGTACCTTCCTCTTCCCTATAATCATGGACTTAAACTTAATTGTAGAAGGAAGATATACAATTAAGGTGCAAAAGGTCACTTCACTATATTTTACAAACCTCTGATCTTTCTCATCTAACAACCTTAGTGTTACCTTCTATCTTTCCTGTCCACTGTAATTACAGACTTGGATCTAGTTGTAGTATTGATGTGCCACATACTGCTCTACTCCTCTATACTTTACGCACCGCTTCTCTGACCTCTATCTAACTACCTTCTACTTACCTTGTAATACCCTTCCTCACCACTATAATCACAGACTTAGTTGTCAATTCTATTTCCTTGTAGATTTTTTTCCAGTGAATGATGACATCTTATTTACAACCTGACTTGTACTGGAGGTTTTAATGCGGATATGGGACTGACACTGGAATCCTTCTCTTTAAAATATTATAAATAAGATATTCACATGAATTCTATTTTGAAGTGTATTGAATAATTGAATAATTAAATTATAAATTTTATAAAAACCCTAAATTTATATACAATTGTTAGTAAATAACATGAATTTTATTACCATTTGGTAAGAATTAGCATAATTGAGTGGTATTACTGTCTTAACACTAAATATAATTTGGGTTGGATTACCAGAGAGGTGAGACATGTTCCATACTAATGATCCCACTGATAGTTAATTTCCAAATTGTTAATTCTAATATGATTTCTATTTGTTTGCAGGCTGATAAGGAGAACAAAGTACTTCATATAACTGATTCTGGTATCGGTATGACTAAGACTGATCTAGTGAACAACCTCGGTACGATAGCTAAGTCAGGAACAGCCGAGTTCCTTAATAAAATACAAGAACAGGGTACTTCACAAGATACCATGGACATGATAGGACAGTTCGGTGTTGGATTCTACTCAAGTTTCTTAGGTAAATATCAAACGGCTTAAAATTACTTGAATAATACTTTATTGTTGACGAAACTTTGTCATTCTGCCGATTAGTAATATTATACGAGCTGTTTGTAAAACCTTACAAAATATCAGGGGGCCGATTCTGTAACTTTGAAACCTCCCTTTTCATGTAGTTATTTATCAAAAAGTTGTTATGAAGATGCACGCGCAACCTGTCTAGGTGAATCTGTAACTTTAACAGTTGTTATATAAGGAGAAAGTTGATATATAGTGTGTGATATATAGCAACTCAAAATTGTTGTTGATATAATTCATCAGGTTATCTTACTTATATACCAAAACAAATTGACGTCATTCTTGTTGTTTCCACTAAAAAGGACGCTGTCAATCCGTAATTTGGTATTCGGCCTCATTCAGCGCTGGCATCACTTAACAGATTCACAGATATAACAACACTTGATAAATACGTAGGATGTTGATATATAATGCCTTGTGGATATATGTCAAAAAAGTTACAGAATCAGCCCCCAGATACCAAAAAACTTTAACAAGGTGGAAGGAGCAGAGTAAAAAAACCCTTGCATTCAAAGTTTGAAGACAGTGTATTACTGCCAAGCAGTAAAACATACTAAACTATTGTTTATGCAAATTTTATGTTGTGCCTCCCTTAACTTATTACAACTATCAATTTTTTTGTTTATCACTTACTTTTATTCCTTTGTTATCATTTTTTTATTAAAATAGTTATTTGGTTATTTATACACGGTTTTATTTAACATTATTTAGCTTTTCTGGGAGTTAATATATAATAGTACATTACGCGTCGAGTGCGGAAAGTAGCATTTTGCATGCGAGTGTGGAGTTTGCACCCGAGCGATAGTAAAACCACACAAGCAATGCAAAATGCCGTTTTCGCACGAGTTGCGTACCGTACTTTATCTACGATTGTTAGATTTAAATAATAAATACAGAAAAAAATAAACTTGCTGTATGTAAGTTCGTATCTCTCTCTTGATGGCATTAATTCATTAGTTGTATTTTTTGCCGAATTAATTATTTCTGGAAGAGTATTATTCTCCACATTTTCGTCAAAGTCGCACTTGATTCACTCATTGTTTTTCACTAAAAACTCGATATAAACAGTTACTTTAATAAAAGAACAGCAAATTAGTTTTGTTAAATGTAAACAAACTCGCTAATCGTGCGTAAAGCTGAAGAATTCCTCTTCTTTACCGCACTAGTGTGGTAAAGAAGAGGAATTCTTCAGAACTATGAGACGCGCATGCGCAATGAATACAAGTACGTAAAGAATCACTTTCTACGCATCTAAACAAAGATATAATGTTTATATTTCGTATCAATCGTAGATAATAGTTATGTATGCACCTAGGGAGTAAAGTAAGCCATTATTTCCTGAGAGAAAAAGGTGGTTCTTGAGGCGAAGCCGAAGGAACCATGCTCCCTAAATCCCGAGGCGAAGCCGAGGGAATTAGAATATTTAATTCCCGAGGCGCAGCGGAGGGAGATAATTATCACGAGGGGAATAATGGCACTTTACTCACAAGGTACATACAATATTTTATCTCCAGTAGGGGGAAAATACACATTTTCATCCATCGCACAGTTTTTATTTATTATTTTAATAAATAACAATAATTATTAGCTTTTTTAATAGCAGATATAAGAGATTCAATATTAAAAACAAATAAGAATTGGAATTAAACTCAAATAGAAGGTTATTTAGATGCAGGTTATAAACAAAGATAAATATGGTCAAAAAAGCAGAGTCCCCAACCTTATTTCAACAACTTCATTACATTAGCCATTCTTTTTCTCCTATTTATAAAATAATTAAGTTGCAATCTTTACTTTTTCGCCCTACTTTACTTTTTCACCCTACTTTTACTTTTTCTCCCTACTTTTTGAGTTCAGGGATGAAAAGACTTACTTTAGTCCCTCTAAACTAATTCAAAATCATAATTTTTTCTCCCTACTGGAGATAAATTGTATTTTTTCTTCGACTTGGTTTCTTAATTTTATATTGCTATGTATTGCATTCACTTACTGCAATAACATGTTAGTTTAAGCATGTTATTGGTAATTTGATGTCATTGATTACATTCTTGCTTCTGGCACCACCACCTGGCTCCAATGTTTAAGTCAATTTTTTTATTCACTATTCTCCCTCTCTCTACCATTCTAAACTCTTCACCTAATATCAGTGAATGATGACAACATACCTGTAACCTGAATTGTAATGAAGGTTTTATTGCGGATATGGGACTGACACTGAAATTCTTGTGCGTCTAAGGAATGTACTTTTATGATCTTGTCTTTTTTTAATAATTTCATTTAAAAATAAATGATCTATACCTCGACTTTGTTTGTAACTTTTATCTATTGCAGGGCTGAAAGTCACTTATTTGGGCATACTATTGGGGATAATATTTATATTTTATTGTGGTTTTTACTCTCTCATATAAAGAATGAATTGAGATTTACACGTTTTGAGGTCCCCTGAGTCCAAAAGAGTGGTTTTTAAAAAATATCTGTCTATCCCCTGTGCAGATGGGTGGAGACTAAAATTAAAAATTTTGATTTTGATTGGAAAATTCTAAAATGTAGTCCATTTTAATACGAATCTAACGATAAAAGCCGTTTTCCCGGGAAAAATCTTGTTCCTGTGTTTTTTTTATGATAAATTTTGCTAAAATATTCAATCATAATTTAATAAAACTCATAAACTAATAAATGGAAAACGATTGTAAGTAATTATTACTTTAATTGATTAACTTAATTTACTTTTAATTAATTAAGTAATTAATTACTTGTAATTATGAACTCGTTTATGAGAAAGTTGGTTTTAGTTGTCTCAGATGGATTTTTTAGTACAAAACTACTGTTTTCAAAAGGGATTTTGTAATCTCAAGACTGTTTTTTTTTTTTTTTTTTTTTAAATATACTTGTTCATGTTGTTGTAAATGTTTAAATAAAACTTAAAGTAAATTTAAACAATATTTTCTCTTTATGTGAGAAAGTAAAAAGGACAGAAAAAGGTAGGGGTGGACCTTTTTTGTAACATTTTATTCCCAACTCTCTCCTAATAGTTAAAAAAAAATTTTTTTTGTAAAGTACAAAAACAAAATATATATTTTTTTTTTTAAAGCACGGTGAAAAATTTTTATAATTGACCTATGTTTAACATTCTGATAAACAACGAAACATAATTTGTTTTACTTAAATTTAGTCAAATAAAGTCACTTATTTGGGAAAAACAGGCTACTTAAAAGTCACTTCTTTTGAAAAACATAGTCTTTAAAGTCACTTTATTTTGAGGAAAATCTGCTACAAGTCAAAAGAAGCATTTATTTTTATTGGAATAAATGTGGTTGCCTTAGCTTAGCATCGTTGGGACAGTACTCAATTATATTAATGATTTTCCCTCTAACACTTCTTAGTTAATAGATACGGACAAAACAGGATAAGATCAGGTGTCATTCTATAACTATTTGACTGGTCTTAGAAAACTTGATAAGATCAGGTGTCATTCTATAATTATTTGACTGGTCTTAGAAAACTTGATAAGATCAGGTGTCATTCTATAATTATTTGACTGGTCTTAGAAAACTTGATAAGATCAGGTGTCATTCTATAATTATTTGACTGGTCTTAGTGTAGCCTTTTGCCAGTTGTAGTGTCTACTTCCTTCTTTATACCAATGATATGTTTATTTATGCTTCATTTTTCTCTATATTTGTTGTATTTTTTTTTCCAGTGGCTGATTCCGTTGTAGTTACAACAAAACATAACCAAGACAAGCAGCTCATCTGGGAATCTGATGCTTCTAAATTTACCATCGCTGAAGATCCTAGAGGAGACACTCTTAAGAGGGGAACTCAAATCACGTAAGATAAATATACACCATAATAAGTTTGTAGTTTCTAATGAGATAGTTTGAGAACTTAATCATAGAGAATAAACACTCAAAGAGTAAACTAAGTTAGTTGTTTCTACTGAGATTTTGTTAGAACTTACTCATAGTGAATAAACACTCAAAGAGTAAACTAAGTTAGTTGTTTCTACTGAGATTTTGTTAGAACTTACTCATAGTGAAAAAACACTCAAAGAGTAAACTAAGTTAGTTGTTTCTACTGAGATTTTTTCGAACTTACTCATAGTGAATAAACACTCAAAGAGTAAACTAAGTTTGTTGTTTCTACTGAGATTTTTTAGAACTTACTCATAGTGAATAAACAATCAAAGAGTAAACTAAGTTAGTTGTTTCTACTGAGATTTTGTATAACTTACTCATAGTGAATAAACACTCAAAGAGTAAACTAAGTTAGTTGTTTCTACTGAGATTTTGTAGAACTTACTCATAGTGAATAAACACTCAAAGAGTCAACTAAGTTAGTTGTTTTTACTGAGATTTAGTTAGAACTTACTCGTAGTGAATAAACACTCAAAGAGTAAACTAAGTTAGTGGTTTCTACTGAGATTTAGTTAGAACTTACTCATAGTGAATAAACTCTCAAAGAGTCAACTAAGTTAGTTGTTTCTACTGATATGTGAGATATGCTTCAAATGATCATTACAGAATGAAAGGATTGGTCAATTTACACATCTATCTCTGTGTATTAGTTTAAAACTCGGAAGAAAGAAAAGTTAGAAGTAAGATAGTTTAAAACTATCTTACCTCTCTTGGAATTGAACTAGGGTGTTGGTGTTTTAAGTGAGTGTTTATAGCTTTACAGGCACTCTGGTGCTCCTAAATTGTTACTTAGCATACTAACTAGTTTTATTTTAGATTACACTTGAAGGACGAAGCCGCTGACTACTTGGAGATTGAAACTTTGAGGAATCTAGTTAAGAAATACTCGCAGTTCATCAACTTCCCTATTTACTTGTGGGCTGATAGGACTGTAACTGTTGACGAACCTATTGACGATGATGTTGAAGATAAGCCATCCGAGGATGAGGTTAGTACAAGATAAAAACATTTATTCAATCTCAGATTTGATCTTGTACTTTGACTTTTGTATCCTCAAATGAACTTAGAGAAGATTAAAAGTTAAACAAAAAAATGTATATTAGTTCTAAGAGGCAAGTTGAAAAGGGTAATTTTATAAGATATTTTGACCCTTACTTTAGTAAGAGTGCTTAGGCTTGCTTAAGGGATTATACATAATTGGCATATGTTTTTTTTTTTTTCAAATATATGTTGTATATCAGTGCATATTTAATATTAAATATATATATATATTTATTTATATATATATATATATATATATATATATATATATATATATATATATATATATATATATATATATATATATATATTTACTTTATAAGGGGTTTAGGGGGGGGGGGTTCCCTTACCTTGGACTCATAGCAAAACTATTAGCGATAACACTAGTATCAAAGAAACAGTTTATTCTATCCATAGAATTGGGCTCCAAGGTACATAACTGTCTAATGTAAGAGACCCCCCCCCCCCCCCCCCCCTTTCTAGCTGGTGATAAGTGCCCAATGTTTTGAGATCACTGTAAGTAATTTCTCCGAAGTGATCTCATTCTATCACCAGCTTACATCAAAGTACAGATTCTAGCTGCAGGTGTACTTTCTGAGAGTACCTCTCAGATATGTGTACTCCTGTATACGTTGTCTTTGTAACACGAATAATAATTTATTATATACTTAATCTATTTAAGTTAACATTTTACATATTTTAAAATCGAGCTTAATTTACTTTATTTTTATGCATGTGATCACTTATCCCAGTGATTTTTCACAAGGAATCTGTGTCACTATCATTGCAAACTACTTATACAGTTAGATTTGCATTTGAATTGGCTTCATTTGAATTTAATTTTAATCAAAAGATTAACCTACAAGCTTAAACTATCATGCTATTATAATATGTTATGAATGGTAAATATAATCAATTGATAATGGTGATAACAGTGATAAGCTGCCAGGTAAAAAATATACAAATTACATAGTTATAACAGTACAATATCTTTTGTGTTTTTTGCTGCTTGGAAAAACCACCTAGTGTCTCCCAAATTTGAGAAACATTTCAAAGCAAGAGTTTTGCACATTACTCCCACTCCACCTTCTATCCTTTGATCCTTTGATTGAAGCTACCAAGAAGTTGAAGCTATGAATTGAAACTCTTAAGTTTCAGTAAAACCTTCTACAACAAATGAATGATAATAATAATTTGTTGCATAACATCCTGTGGATGGCTTAGGCCTGCCAAATGGTTTGTACAACTATACATATTATATGTAATGGATGACATAGGGTAGGCGTTTCGCTCCATCAACCTTAGTATTGGCTTCTGTAACCGGCTGACGCCACTTAAGTAGCTACTCAATTATATTAGCCATGCTGGATGAACACCAAGTGTGAGGCTCCTTGCCGGAGTCAGTAGTCGGCAGTCTAACCCGAGACCTACCAGGGACCCTATATGTAGTCAAATAGTTATTTAAAAATGTAATTTTAACTGCAGACTTTAATTATTAATGTAACTTGATGAAACAAAAGCAATTTCTTCCAAACAAAATCATTGTGATCATTCAAAAAGAAAAATGTTTAGTCTCCAAATTCAAAATGTTCTTTACAGAAATGCGTTAAATACATAAGACACATTTTTTGTAAAGTGTCCTATCTTTAAGGTCTTAAGAAGAGTTCATTATGCTCTTATAATATGCATTTTATGTTTAACAGATTCTGGATAAGGAAGAAGAGGAAGTTAAAGTAGAAGAAGAGAAAGAGGATGAGAAGAAACCAAAGACCAAGTCAGTCCAGAAGACAATTTGGGAATGGCAGCTTCTGAACGATCACAAACCTCTGTGGACAAGGAAGTATGTCTTCGGCTTTTTTTAATTGATTCTGTTACTTATTATGTTAGCTAGTGCTAATACACTGCATTATTATGTTGGCTTAGGGTAAATGCATGTCGAGGAGGAAAATTGCGCTACCTAAGTACGATACCCAACCAGACGCAAAATTCACAGATTTTATCAGTTTTATCCGCAGCCAAGGATTTTTTTTTGCCTAATTTCTTTTTTTTTTTTTTAATTAATCACCTAATTTGGAAAAATATTAATCGCCTAATTACTTGCTTTTTTATTGATCGGATGGGCAGTATACCTCCAATCACTCAATGAAGAAATTTACCACTACTTATTTGCAGAGCAAATGTAATTACTGTCATTAATACTGTCAAAGATCACATTGAACATTTTGAGCACGGAACAAGGACTGTGTTAATAAATAAACTGAATGATAAAAATTTGTAAAAGCAGCGAGGTAAGTGGCGACAAACCTTTCCAGTATGTGCTGGCACCTCTACTATGAGCTACTCCTTCACCTACAGTCTTCGCACAACTAGAATCGACGCGTTGACAGCGTGGGAAATTGAGTGACACACAGATTGGCCAACCTCTCTGGGGGAAAAAAATAAAGCCACTACGAAGCCTTCTTATACTGTTATCCAGAGGGCCTCTCCCCTCCACTAGAGACATTTATCTTTGCCTAGTTGGCCCGACCTTTTGTCCGGGAAAATCTCAAGCTCTCATTGGCTCGTCCCCCCTTTTGCTAGTTTTTTCCCGCGCTGTCAACGCGTCGACTCTAGTTGTGCGAAGACTGTACACCTACACCTCCTCAGTATGTGTTTACCCTTAGTAAAGACTTGGAAGTGAGTGGGTTGCTATACCATACAATATAGCAACCATTATTATACCCTTTTATTTAACTTGACTTGTTCACATCGGCACCTTCATATGAATCACTTTTACTCAGGTCTAAATCTTATTTATTAATAATTTATTTTGTCAACAGGCCTAGTGAAGTAGAAGATAAGGAATACTCAGAGTTCTACAAGTCTATAAGCAAAGACACGTCTGATCCTCTTGGACACATCCACTTCGTAGCTGAGGGTGAAGTTTCTTTCAAGTCCCTTCTCTTTGTACCCAAAGTACAAGCTCAGGACCAATTCAACAGATACGGAACTTCAACTGATAACATTAAAGTATGTACCTATATCTAAATTCAAATTAATTAAATTTGGCTTCTTATGTCAAGAATCTGATGTCATAGTTTACGTGTTACGAGTTGTGACTTTTGACACAGATTGGCCAACCTAAATGAGGAAAAAAATAAAGCGACTAGGCCTGTGGGAGGGGTGGGGCTAGTGACAGTTTTGTTTGCCTAGTTGGCCTGACTTTCTATAATGGACGAATTCCCATAGAAAATCGATGGTGGCGCGCTCACCTGTCAACGGGCAGTTTCAAGAACTAAAACAACAAACAAACTCTTATTTTTCATTGGAAGGATAGAAGAAATTTTAGAATCTTGCTTTTATTTATTTACATTGATATTGTCAGTATCTTTTCTTATAATATTATTAATTAACAACGTAATTGGCTTAAATTTAAATGCTATTAAGCAGGATTAAGTTATTTTTATACGTACTATCTAGTAACATAAATAGCAAGTTCGAGGTATGTTTAACAAAAATTGAGTTGTGTTATGATTATTTTTCAAGTATGTGCCTCGTTTTTATTTATTATTAAAATAAGAAGTGTTGAAAAGTGATTTATAGTGTTATAAATAAATTAATAACCATTTATTAGAAATATATATCAATTTGTTTCAATAGTATTTAGTTTTATAAATGTCCAATTATTTCTAAATCAGCTAATTGCTGTGGATAGTTATAGTGCTTTTGATAGGATACCGAGGTGTTGTTATGGTGTTTGTAATAGTGACTCACGATACAGTCAAAAAGACTACATGAAAAATGTGTATTTTATTCCTTTTCCGAAGCCTGACTTGGTGGACCTCTCAATAAGTTCAAACTTCTGTCCAGTCTGTTTCAAACCTCTACAGTATAACTAGTGATGTAAAATACCCGGGTATTTAAAACCGCGGGTAAAAAATACCCTGGGTATTTACCCGGGTAAATACCCATTTTGGGTAAATACCCAGGTATTTATGATAATTCTTAGTTATTATTTATTGTAAATAAATATATTATGAAAGTTCAAGTAGTTATTAAGTGATATTATGTCTCAATAATATTATTGAATGGATATTAATAAGTTAATAAGAATAATAGTCCAGGAGATAGCATGCAAAAAAGTGTCTGACTAACATCAAGCTAGAATTTTGTGTATAAGTAAATGTTTTGGTGCCTTATAAGAATGGATGGTGCCTTATGTGATTTTCAATGTGATTTTCATGATCCTGGAGTACGAAATTAGTTAGTAGTCTTAAAATCAAGTTTGTGCTAGTTAGTCACGTAATAGGCTGGTTAGTCAAATATTACTCCAAATCAAAGTGGTCACCTATTAAGTGACAGACTACCATCAACTTGAATTTTGGTCTACTAACTAAGTTAGTACTCAGGATCATGAAAATCGTATTGTCCTCCAAAAAGGGTGTGACATGGCCACTCTCCACCTGTTTGTTTTTTCAAATGCCTATTGCCAAACTGTGTCCCGCAGACTAACTTAGCCGATCACATATTCTTATAAGGCACCAAAACATTTACTTATACACACAATTCTAGCTTAATGTTAGTCAGACACTTTTTTGCACGCTACCTTCCTGGACTAAATGCCTGCATAAAATAAGAATGCATAACCTAATTTTCAAAATAATAATCCAGCCCTTTTCCTTCAAAATGGTGGTGTTTTCACTGCATAGACCTTCAAAATAATTTTCTGTTTGAAATAATTGAATCTGTATAACTAATATTAATATAATGTACCTACTTAGAAATAATAAATACCCGCACGCTGGGTATTTTTGTAGGCTATTTTTAGGAATTAAGTGAGCTTAACACATCCTATACTCCCTAAATGACATTTATTAAAGCCATTAGAGTATGGAAAATGCTCAGAACCTCTTGAAACACTATTTAAATCATTATTTGTCATAAATACCCTCATTTTGGGTATTTACCCTGGCCTCGGGTAAATACCCATTTTTATTTACCCTACCCGCTGGGTATATACCCGGCCCACATCACTAAGTATAACCATCTTTTTACAACTTGTATTGTACTGAATATTCTTTAATATTTTCAAATACAAATTTAGCACCGGGGACATCGTCTTTACAAACAGACATTATTAAAAGTTTATAAAAACAAAAATGATACAGAAAAAAATGTTCACAAAACAACAATGACCTAACCCTATCCTATCCTACACACGGCTTTAAATTGTTCTTAAATAAGTACAAGACACGAAAAAACTAACACTATTTAACAATTTTAAACTAAATAACAATAAAAGTAAATAAAATTGCAATAAAAGCTGAAAAAAACTAACCTTAACTGCCTACCCACGGTTTTAAATTATCTTTAAATAAACACAATACAAGAAAAAAACTAAACTAACACAATATAACAATTATAAACTAATTAATAATAACAATAAGTGTATATATAAAATTACAATAAAAGGTGAAAAAAGGGAAAAAACAAGGCGCGCCTTTGAAAAACCAATGGAAAATGAGGTTTGTTTGTTGTTTTAGTTGAGGTTCTTGCCACAAGGCGTGTTTTAGTAACGTCACATGGGAATTTGTCCATTAAAAATCCTGACTTCTCATTGGATCCCCACCCCTATTTTTCGGATTTTCCTGTGCTGTCAAAAGTCATAAAACACTAACTGAAGGAGAAATGTAAAAGCAAATCACTCCAGCACACCTAAACACTAGATGGATATTAACATCACAGTCATGTTACTATCAAGACCTACTGTTGGGGCCAAGATAGAAGTCACCAGCACAAAGTATTGTGCAAACCATTCCATAGCTTAACTATTTGTCTAGGATTAGGGTGTGAGAGCTTATCTAACTAGGATGTCTGGCAAGGTTTTTCCTCGCCCAACATCCAAAAAGAAAAACATACACATGTGCTACAAACTACATAGTTGTACTTAATTTAGATCTGACAATATCAAATTTTATATTAATAGTATCAAGACGAATGCATGTTGATCAACACTTTGATATTATGCCTCTTGATGAGGGAGATTTCAAAGTAATAGGAACCGTACCACAGATTGTAATTAATATTTTGGTTTTAATACGATATTTGATTGATTTGTTTCAGCTGTTCGTTCGTAGAGTATTCATCACAGATGAGTTTAATGATCTGCTTCCTAAGTACTTGTCTTTCCTACGAGGTATCGTAGATTCCGACGATCTTCCACTCAACGTCTCTCGTGAAACACTCCAGCAACACAAACTTCTCAAAGTTATCAAAAAGAAGTTGGTGAGGAAAGCTCTCGACATGTTTAAGAAACTCAGCAAAGATGACATGGAGAAGTTCTGGAAGGAATATTCTACCAATATCAAACTTGGCATTGTAGAAGACGCTGGAAACAAAAACAGGCTTTCAAAACTACTCAGGTAATTTCCATTCATATTTCTTTAAGATTTTATGGTTGTGTTAATTCATCGAGGTCTGTAATTGAACCATTTGTGAAATCATTGCAGCCTCGTCTATGAATCCCTCTGTTGATGCCGAAAGTAAGTACTCCTTGCATTGGAACTCAATATACTCCCCTGCCCACTAGAAGCTAAAAACCATGAAAAATTTTTGTGCCGGAAGGTTACAATCTATTCTCTATGGTTACATTTGAACCTCATAAACAAGAGAAGGTTATACTCGTAAACATAAATATGCGTTAAACAGTATAGTATGCTATAGGTTACTGTTTAGTATTTTTTTCTTTATGATAAATTAGTTATAATTAGTGAATAAATTATAATTTTTTTTTTTTCTGCATAAAGGCAACATTTAAGTAATTATAAGTACTTTGGGTACCCAGCCCGCAAAATTGTTTTTATTCTATTATTAACACAGTTTTGACTAAAAGAGATATAATTTATCTTGTATTTTTATACTTTACTTTAGCGGAATAAGCTTCAATATTCAGTAGGACTTATAATTTATTATATTGTTCTTTAACAGAAATATTACCTATTTCTTTTAAAATACACAACTTAATATACCTCTGAGTATAAAATTGATGTGGATTTAATCAAATGAATCTTTGAAATCAACAAAACTGCTCACTTAAATTTCATGGAAGCTGCATGTTTGCCTTTGTTGCATTTTTATTGTTATAAAAAATAAAATGAAGGAGAAACACGACTTTCGTAAGGTTGTAAATATATTTAATTTCCTATGTACTACTTTTACGTTCTCGTATGTGTTTTTGTAAAAGTCAAAACTTGGTGAAGTACGAGCTCTCTTTGTCAATATTTTGTAGAAAGGGTGTGAAAAAATTGTGATCAAAACAATCTTTCTTATTTTTATCAAAACAAAAAAAAATCATAGCACTAGGCACATTAGCAAATTACTACAACTGAACTACTGCAATGAAAATTTGCTAAAGAAAAAGAAAAACTGATACGGTATACGACAACTAAAAACTATTATTATAACCTTTTAGTTCAACTATAACCTGACTATAACCTTCCGGCACAAAACTTTTTCGTGGTTTTTTAGCTTCTAGTCCCTGCCCAGGATCGAACCGTGGACCCTTGTGTTTTTATGTCACAATACTTATATTAATAAAAAATATGTATTTATTTTTTATTCAGATTCCAGAGCAGTAATTCTAAAGATGCTACTAAGCTGGCAACCCTAGCTGATTACGTGGCACGTATGAAGCCCAATCAAGAGCATATCTACTACATGGCTGGTGCTTCAAGGAAAGAGGTATTAAAACATATTCATTAATATTGAAATTGCGTTTTAGATTATGTCACTTCATTTTTATATAAAAGCCATTTTTGAAACAGTCAGCTAAACATTTGACTTTGATAACCAAAGGGTAGTTGCATTATATATTGTGTCAGTCCAATTGATACTCAAAGTAAAGTTTGTTTTTTTGTTTGCAGGTTGAAGAGTCTCCATTTGTTGAGAGGTTGTTGAAGAAGGGATTTGAAGTGATCTACCTTGTAGAAGCAGTTGATGAGTACTGTATCGCAGCCCTACCTGACTTTGAAGGAAAGAAGTTCCAGAACGTAGCTAAGGAAGGATTCGTTCTTCCTGGTGATAACAAGAACAGATTTGAGGAATACCAGAAAACATTTGAACCACTGACTAAGTGGTTGTCCGATCAGGCTCTTAAAGATAAGGTACGCTAGTTTTCTATGTTCATTTAGTTCACAAAATGTTGGCTGTATTTGTTTTATAAATAAGTTAGTTAATATTCAGATTTGAACCCAGGCGCTCATTGTGACGCAGGGCACCACAGTTTTCAACTGCAGAAATATACGAAACCACACGAATTGAGACGTAGGGGAGTACTACGTCACAAATGGTGTCTCAATTCGTGTGATCTTGCCTATTTCTGCAGTTGAAAAAAAAACTGTGCAATGTAGGTCTGGCCTAAGAGTGGTTCCCTTACATTTGAACTCATAAAAAAATTCAACTATCACTGATAACCCAAATATGATAACTGTTAACCTATCTATTCAATGCGGGTGGATGCACTGTGGATCCATGCTGTGCTAACGCGCCTGGCGGGTGGATCCACAGTGGATCCAAGCCCTCCCTTTCAGCCCTCTGTAGCTCTATTCTCCGTGCCTCGAGTAGAACCATCTTGCAAGGCTCCGTCAGGCCCGCTCACGTTTGTATCCACAGGCAATCAAACATTTTTTTTTTTTTTTAATTAACTTTTAAAATTGTGTAAATTTTATTCAGTCACTAAGGTAGGTTCATAAATTGGATTACGCATTCAATAGGTTAATGGCAAAAAGGTGCTAAAATAGTGTTACCACACTGGCAGGTAGTGTCTCAGAAAAAATGTTCTCATTCTCTAAATTTGTGCTGGGAGCAAGTGTCCAAGGTGAGAGGACCTCCTTTACTTGTGAAGTTGTCTGCCTTTGCAGTATCAAACTCAATGTGTTTTGGAATGATATGTATGAGCAAATAAGCAGCAATATGCATAAAAAAAAGTACTGCTAATAAAGGGAGTTACTTTTTAAACTATGGGGTGTCCACATCTTTTATTAAAAGTCTTTGCTATGTACTACTCTTTTAGAGAAATGCGACTATTCAAAAGTGTCCCTTAAGAGAGGTTTCATTGTACACCTCCTGATTTTTCTCTGTCAAATTCCCCGAATCCAATCTTTTCTACAAATCTAGCCAGCCAAATATTCACGTTATTGATAATTATAATTTAATACAAAGTAAAATTTAATCTTTTCGTAGTATGAATACTACCAAAAACTTAAAAGTTTGAAATAATGTATTTTTGTTATTCTATTTCACTAGATCTCGAAAGCGACTGTATCAGAGAGATTGAGTGATTCACCCTGCGCCCTGGTTGCCTCTATGTTTGGTTGGTCAGGTAACATGGAAAGGCTTCACGTTTCCAACGCTCATCAGAAATCTGACGGAGCCGAGAGACAGTATTATCTTGGACAAAGGAAGGCGTTGGAGATCAACCCTAGACATCCTCTTATGAAGGAACTTCTAAGAAGAATTGAGTTAGATCAGCAAGATACTAAAGCTCATGAGATAGCCATGATTATGTTTAAGACAGGTAATACATTATGAATAATTTATTGATTTCATTTTTATTATATTTGAGCAAAGGTGGATTATTTCACCTGGAGCTATTTAGAGGAATATCTTACTACAGTAGTCTCGTTTATCCGGACATCCGTATAATCCGGACGGGCCAAGAATTATGTACAAATTGGAACCAGGGCCTTTTAAGATTTATTATAATTAGAGTTTCTGCTTTTATTGTCTATTAAAATGTATAAAATTGTTCTTAGTATAGTTTATAGGTGTATATTCAAACAGTCTAACACGAGGAATACCCGTTATTTTGTTAAAAATTAACAGATTTAAGAATAAGTAAGAACATCGATAAATCTGTTTCGGTTCCATAGAAATGTAGGGTGGAAGATATAAAGGAATTGTATTCCAGGAAGTACAATTATATGTGACTGAGATGGTGAAGGGTTTTAAGAAACATGTAGCGGCGGCTCAACCCAATTCCATGAAATTTTGCCAAGCCAACAATGTCCAATGTCTCAACTTTTTGTGAAATGATTATCGCTCCTCGAATTTCATATCGGAACTCAGCCTGTTTCTCAGGAAGTCCCTTCTATACTTGCCACCTGCGTAATAGATCCTCATTTTATTTTGATTCATTTGATATTTGACATGACTGGTACTGGTGACAGAACAGCTTTTAACTTAAATAGTGGACCTACGTTGTACAAGCATGTTTTGGAGACTAATAGAAGTGACTTTTACGTTAAAAACCTCGATTTTAATAGTTTTACTCTACTACAGCTTGTTCCACAGACACATTAAAACTGATTCCGTTTAATCCGGACTTTCGGTAATCCGGACTGGGTTCGGTCCCGTTAAACCCGGATTAGCGAGACTCTACTGTATTCAAATAGCTTAGATTAGAAGGTGTGCATGGTAGCTGAATACAAAAGTTTCGCTAAAGAAAAAGTTGTTCAAACTTATGAGACAGCAAATGGTGCTTTTTTTAGCTGAAAAATAAACTAAACATAAAATATAATAAAAATATTGTATTGTTATAAAAAAAAATTGTGTTTTGTTACGTGGTTAGCTTAACATTGATTATAATACAATAGTTAGTTGTAGCAGTAGTAAGGTCCTTTTACTAGTCGGGTAGAATGAACCAGTTGTTTGAACCTAGCTATTAGGGCTTATTGAGGCCCTTTTTACTAGCCCCATGGTTAGAGATGTAAAAAAAATGGGTTTTTTTCACCGATGCTAAAAGGAAGTATGTTTTTAACATAAAAGGCAGTTGCTCATCTTCAAAATACCTTTAATTAATATTTTACTTTAAAAATACAATGTAAATATGTCGTATTAGTCCAGGAGAGGGCGTGCAAAAAAGTGTCTGACTAACATCAAGCTAGAATTTTGTGTATAAGTAAATCTTTTGGTGCCTTTTAAGAATATGTGGTCGGCTAAGTTCGTCTGCAGGATATAGCTTGGCAATAGGCATTTGAAAAAAACAAACCGGTGGTGAGCAGCCATGTCTAGCCCATTTTGGTGGACAATATGATTTCATGGTCCTAAGTATGAAATTAGTTATTCGACCAAAATACAAGTTGATAGTAGTTTGTCACTTAATAGGTGACCACTTTGATTTTGAATAATATTTGACTAGCTAACCTTATTAGTCAAATTTATTAGCCACCAAACATTATTACCAAAATATTAGCCACTTTTTTATTCATTTTGCTTTATCTGCTCCTTCAATTTTTGTTATTATTTATTCTCCTGTTGATCCCTTATTTTTCTACTTTTCTCTAACTTCTAAGTCTTCAGGGATGAAGTTAAAAAAAAAAAAAAAAAAAAAAAAAAAAATGTTTACTGAAGGCAAATTTTCGTCCATGCCTGGGCATCTTCAGGCCTCTATCAGTGTAACATGGTAAATAATTGAGTCTTCAGAGTTTTGTATAAAATGGTTTGGGAGTGAGTAACTTACACTAAACACTTTCTCTAGTTACTCTATCTAGAGTAGGGTGTGTCGAAAAAACAAAATTTTTGAAAATTCAAAAAACGCCCCTCCAGAAACTTGCCATATTGGAAGAAAGTCCCGAGGAAAAAATTTCAGCCAAATCGGACTTCACTTAGGTCTCCCGAGGGGGGGGGTCAAAGTTTAGGAATTTTCGAAATTTGGAAAAATCGCAGCTTTAATAGGGTTTTTCGACATTTTTGCGTGCTAAACTACTTTAATATATATTTTCGTAATCTACGATGCTTATTGTATAATAAAAACCCTTAAAATATTACGTAACTTCATTATTTTTTATTATAACACATGACATATATACAAAAATCTATTATTACCAAAAAAAAGTTTTTGGAAAAATGATTCAAATTTGGTTAAAAGCTTCCATTCCCAACAATTCACAGAGAAGAGTGATCAACCGCCTTTTGAAATACCACAAATAATATGAAGATTTAAAGAAAAGTGCATTGAAAAAAACAAATATACCAAGTTCCAATACTAATAAAATAAAACAATTTGTTGAAGATTCGCAAAAATTATTCTGCATAAGGCCTGCAAATATAAGGATTTTTCCCTTTGCACGTGTGCTAGAGAAAAAAAAGTTCCACAAAACGAGCGTGATTTTTTGATTGATCAACGAACAACAAGAAATATGGTGATTGGAAAAATTGACGTTAAGATTTCAGATCAATTAAGGAGAAAAGCCTTGCGAAATAAAAGATATCACTCAGCCACATGAGAGAGTGAGACTAAAAAAATATTACTGACGCCGAAACACTATCTTCTTTGTCTGATACTCCTGCCAGTACCACTGATTCTGAGTTTGAGATCAGTTGCTCGCAAAAAAAGGATTTTTTCTCAGACACCTACTTCTCAAATGAGGATATCTCTTCCAACTTTAGCAGAAGTAGCCGTAAGAACAAGAGTTTCAAAAAGAGCGGCATCAGTGATAACTATGTGGCCTTCAATCACGCTGGAGTTTTACTACCAGACAGTTCATGTAGTGTCATTGATCACAGCAAAATTCATAGAGAGAAACAACTGAAGTGTAAAGAAATTAAGACCCTAGAAGAAACAAATGATATTGTGGTAGAAAGGATGACACGGTTAAAGTGTCAATCAAAAAAGGTGGAAAGCTATATAAAGTGAAAGAAAAACATGTCGTGCTCATACGAGAACCAGGCTCGAGTTACTTGGATCAGTGATAACCATGTGGCCTTCAATCACGCTGGAGTTTTACTACCAGACAGTTCATGTAGTGTCATTGATCACAGCAAAATTCATAGAGAGAAACAACTGAAGTGTAAAGAAATTAAGACCCTAGAAGAAACAAATGATATTGTGATATCAGGTTTATACTTTGATGGTAGAAAGGATGACACGGTTAAAGTGTCAATCAAAAAAGGTGGAAAGCTATATAAAGTGAAAGAAAAACATGTCGTGCTCATACGAGAACCAGGCTCGAGTTACTTGGATTTTGTTTCACCTATAAGCAGAACTGCTGAAAGTTTGGTTTCCTCAATGTTTACCTGTCTTAAAGAAAAAAACATAGATACCTCTAATTTAATGGTACTGGGCTGTGACCAACTTGAACAACAAGGAGTGATAAGACTTGACAAGTGCCGACTTGGACGACCTCTTCAGTGGTCTATATGCCAGTTACATGCCAATGAATTACCACCACGTCATCTAGTGGAACATTTAGATGACAAAACTAAAGATCCATACTCCTTTTCAGGACCTATTGAATCAGAACTTTTGCAATGCGACACCATGGAAGTAATCGACTTTGAGCCAGTCGACTGATGAGAATATTGAAATACGAAAGGACGGATGGAAGAGAATCTTCACTGCGAGAAGTAACCGTGCAAGAGCTTTTGAAATGATAGACTGGAGCTCAATAAAAGTGACGGAACCTCCACTAACAAAATTTATTTCCACAGCAGAGATGGCAGCAGTTTCAGATGGTTGGAAGCCACAAATTGACTTAAAATATCCCTGTCATACTCAGGCCGTTGAACATTGTGTGAAATTAGCCACAGAAGCCTCCACTTCAGTTCATAAAGCAAGGGATCGTCATTTTTAAATTATTCAAACCCAAATAAATAGAAATAAAATACCAAGATTCGAAATTAAAAAAGATTTTAATGCATAGATAAATTGAATATAAAAATATAATATGTTTGTTAATAGTTTTGTATAGTATATAATAGTTAGGTTTTTTTTTTAAATGAAATGATATTTATATATTATGACAACTGTCAAATTTTCAAAATTTAAAAAAAGGGGGGAGAGGGGGACTATAGGAGCTCGAATGCAGCCACTTCCACGTGGTGAGCTCTGGTAATTATTTTTGATTCTATACTGGTTAAAATAAAAAAATATGCTAGGAGCTGGAAAAAATGTTTAAATTTTATAGTTTTCAAGCAGTCATTTATATATGTCATATGTTATAATAAAAAATAATGAAGATACGTAATATATTAAAAATATATTAAAAGTAGTTTAGCACGCAAAAATGTCAAAAAACCCTGTTAAAGCTGCGATTTTTCCAAATTTCGAAAATTCCTAAACTTCAACCCCCCCTCGGGAGACCTAAGTGAAGTCCGATTTGGCTCAAATTTTTTCCTCGGGACTTTCTTCCAATATGGCAAGTTTCTATGGGGCGTTTTTTGAATTTTCAAAAATTTTGTTTTTTCGACCCACCCTAATCTAGAGTCTCAATTATTTACCATGTTACACTGATAAAGGCCTGAAGATGCCCAGGCATGGGCAAAAAATTTGCCGTCAATAAAAATGTTATAAAAAAATATATTAATGTTTTTGTTTTTTTAACTTTATCCCTGAATACTTGGAAGTTATAGAAAAGTATTAAATTTTCTGTTTACATCCGTACGAAACTGTCGAATTAGGATTTATCTCTTCAAATTTTTAAGTTTTAGGTAGTATTCTTACTACGGTAAGATTAAATTTTAATTTAAATCAAATTATAATTATCATTAACTACGGAAGACATACAGAGAAAAATAGACCCCAGCACCGGGACTTGAACCTCGGGCCTCCTATACATACATTACAGGCGCTCTTACCAACTGAGCTATACTGGAGAATGATTTTTCTCTGTCGTTACCAATACAAATTTCTGAATCCAAGCTTTCGATCTTTTCTACAAGTCTAGCAAGCCAAATATTCACGGCAATAGAACTAGACTGAGAATTAACGCTTATAATTATAAAGTACTCAATTAGTACCTGTACCTAGTAAAATCTATTAGAAATTTAAATTTTTTAGTTTTAGGTAGTATTCTTACTAAGGAAAGTTGGTAAGAGTGCCTGTAACGGATATATAGGAGGCCCGTGGTTCAAGTCCCGGTGCTAGGGTCTATTTTTCTCTGTATGTCCCCCGTAGTTAATGATAATTATAATTTGATTTATCCCTCAATACCCATTTTTAGCACCACTTGCTGTTGCCTAAGTTTAAACCACATTTTTACTTTCTCATATACAGCATATAATAAAGAGAAAGTATTGTGAAGTATGTTTTAAGGTCCCCTGAGTCTAAAATAAGTTATTTTTTAAAATAACAACTTTGGACGTGAGAAAGTTTTATTCCGTTTCGGCCCGATTTGTTATGCATAATGTTTCCTCTACTTCTTCTAAGCTCTTCATCTGATTTCAGTGAATGATGACAACATACCTGTAACCTGAATTGTAATGAAGGTTTTATTGCGGATATGGGACTGACACTGAAATTATTCTTTAAAAAATCATTAGTGATAGGTCTTTATTTAATTTAATATTTGGTAATATTAAATTAACATTTGTATTTTTTTGTTATGCAGCCACACTGAGGTCTGGCTACATGCTACAAGACACAGCTGACTTCGCTCAGAGTATTGAAAACATGCTAAAGAGTTCTCTTGGAATTCCTGAGTCTGAACAGGTAAATTGCTCATTTAGTACTGTTTAATATTTATAAGCTAAGATAGCTTGTTTTCCAATCTGCATGATATGGTAACTTGAAAGAGTTAAGAGATATATATGTATAGTTTGTCATAATAAGTCTATGTCTTTAAGTTAAGGCTTTAGCATAGTCTTAGATGACAAACTTAGTAACTTTCTGTGAGTCTATTAGTCTGCTTAGGGAATAGAAGGATCTGGGAGGGACTCCTTCACTTTACCTGGGTTTGTTCAATAGATCCACCTACATAGTCTATGTCTTTGAGTTAAGGCTTTAGCATAGTCTTAGATGACAAACTTTGTAACTTTCTGTGAGTCTATTAGTCTGCTTAGAGAATAGAAGGATCTGGGAGGGACTCCTTCACTTTACCTGGGTTTGTTCAATAGATCCACCTACATAGGCTATGTCTTTGAGTTAAGGCTTTAGCATAGTCTTAGATGACAAACTTTGTAACTTTCTGTGAGTCTATTAGTCTGCTTAGGGAATAGAAGGATCTGGGAGGGACTCCTTCACTTTACCTGGGTTTGTTCAATAGATCCACCTACATAGTCTATGTCTTTGAGTTAAGGCTTTAGCATAGTCTTAGATGACAAACTTAGTAACTTTCTGTGAGTCTATTAGTCTGCTTAGGGAATAGAAGGATCTGGGAGGGACTCCTTCACTTTACCTGGGTTTGTTCAATAGATCCACCTACATAGTCTATGTCTTTGAGTTAGGCTTTAGTATAGTCTTAGATGACAAACTTTGTAACTTTCTGTGAGTCTATTAGTCTGCTTAGGGAATAGAAGGATCTGGGAGGGACTCCTTCACTTTACCTGGGTTTGATAAGAGATAAAAGTTTTAAATTATTATTAATAATTAATATATTGACTTGTCTTGTTGAAGGTTGAAGAAGAAGAGGATGAAATTGATTTGACAGACAGTTTTAATCAGCAGGAAGAACTTAACGCTGATGATGAAGATCATGATGAACTATAAACAAAATCTTCGCTGATTACAAATAAATTTAACTCTTTCTCAAAAAAAAAAATCCCTCAAAGTAATAAGTCACTATAAACTAAAAATAAAATAAATAATTGTCCTATATATTGATATATAGTCACAAATAAATTCACAAAAATTATTTTTCTGTAAATCACACTCAAATTTGTAGAAAAAAACGGGAGACAAAAAAAGTTGTATAGATCTACAAATCGCCCCCTTATTTTATATATTATATTTATTTATATTTGTCAAATTTAGTTGATTTAGTAGTTGAATGTATTATTTATTTCCCCTAACTCCCTTTCAACACTGCTTTTGTTCCTTTTGTACATCATTATATTTTATTTATTCTTATATCCCCCCCCCCTTCTTTATAACTGAGACTGAATTAATAACAAAAAAAAAAAAAATAATAATAATAATTTCTCATTATAATTATTTAATAAAAATAAACTTAATGATTCCAAAAATTCTAGTTGAATTATTTCATGGTGTAAATTAAACATTTACTTAAATTATTTAGTTGTAAATTTATTCTTATTTTTTTTCTTTATTAATTTTTTATTAAATAAAAATATAAAAAGAGCTGAAAGAAATAAGTAAGAAAATAAAATTTCTTTTTAAACCTAAATTTTATTAGGTTTGTGGATAGATTAAAATTTAATAATTTAAAAAAATTAAATATTATATTTGCGGAATTATAAATTTCTATAATAGAAAACTTGTTTTGATTTTTCTTTCTTTTTATAATGTTTATTTATGAATTTATTTATTTTATAAATAATTGTGAATTTTGTTTATTAAGTGTGGTAGGTAGTCACTATAATCCTTTTTATAAGGTTAATATAACGTCGCTATTAGGCATATATACAGATTCAATTTGGGGTTACTATAATCTAGTAATATGTTTACAGTTTATACCAGATATTGTAGTTAAACTATAGATCTTAGTTGTTATTGGTTATTGTGTAAATATCATCACTATAGCTAAAAAATCACTATGAGACTTATATAGATTCAATTAAAGATTAAAATAATTTAGTGATATATTTGCAGTTTATAACTGAAATGTTTGTCAAACTGAAGATCTAGTTGACCTTGGTTATTATGTAAAAAGAAAAAGTAACTATAGTTTAAGAGAAGAGTCGCTATAAATCTAGTATAAAGAAATAAGCCTTTACTCTAAGAGAAAGACAGTCACTATAATCTATGTGTGTATATACTATCTATTATACATCTAAGGAAAATGTTTATGTACATAATATAAATCAATTATGTATAACTATCCTGCCATTCTTTATAAAGAAATATATAAAATAATTTATTTATTATTTATAAAATGTTCTTTACATTTTATTTCATATTTTTTTTTTTTTCTTTCTTGAAATTTATTTTTGTATTTATTTTTGATTACATTTATAAATCATTATTATTATTTATCATGTGCATTAATTATATATATATATATATATATATATATATATATATATATATAATGGGAAAAGATAAAATGAAATTAATGAATTGGAATTTAACAATTTGTTTATTTTAACGAATCGTTATAGGGATACATAACGATATTGTTTATGAACAAATTAATTAATTTCCAATTTGTCTTTAAACGAATTCTTAATTTATTTATTTTGATTATTGTGGGGATCCTTTTTTTTTGTATTTATTGTTATTTCATGATTAAATATGGCCACATTGATTGAATTTATTAATTGATAGAGAGATTTTGTACAAGTTAGCTTAGTACATATTACGTACAAAGCTAACTTTCTACTACAAATAGTCATCTTCAGTACCGGTGAGAAGAGATCAAGTGTGAAAGAGAAACAGTCAGTGTAGGAGTTGAGACAGAAGTTTAAATCTCCTGTCTTTAGTTAGTTTATTGTACAAAGCTAACTTTCAACTACAAATAGTCATCTTCAGTACCGGTGAGAAGAGATCAAGTGTGAAAGAGAAACAGTCAGTGTAGGAGTTAAGACAGAGGTTTAAATCTCCTGTATTTAGTAAGTTTATTGTACAAAGCTAACTTTCAACTACAAATAGTCATCTTCAGTACCGGTGAGAAGAGATCAAGTGTGAAAGAGAAATAGTCAGTGTAGGAGTTGAGACAGAGGTTTAAATCTGACTTGAATAGAGAAAGACATCCTCTCCACTAAAACTAACTTTATGGTTAAAAGTTATATTTCAGCTATATAGAGATAATTCATTGTGCCATATTGTCTCACATACTTTTTTTATAAGAATTTATTTAAGATGTCATTTTTATATTATAAATAATCATAAATTTAGGGATACAATTTATGATTTTCTTTGTAAAAATGTCTATTTTAAAATATTTTTTTGTATTTTTATTTTATTTTTTTTTTTAATTTGCTTTCTGCATTTAATTACTCAGGGTCCTTTTATTTATTATTAAAATTATTTAAAAAGAAATAGGTATTTCCTCTTTTATTATTATTGTAATGCATGTGATAATATAAATAAATGTATAAAAAAAAAAAATCTGTTTGTTTTTCTTTTATTTTCTATATAAATATTTCAGTATTCACCCTGCATTGTGAAATATGGGTTAAGAAACACTAACCAGATGGACTGACAGCTGATGGAGTAACAGCTGGTTCAGTAAGACCAATCTATACAACCGACCATGCCCATAAAGGTGCCACCTCGTGTGACAGGTTCCATTATATTCTCATTGCTGAGAATAGGATACCACCCGCCAGGTGGCGGCAAGACCCTGGGACGGTCGACCGGGTAGTGCCACCTCGTGTGGCAGGTTCCATTATATTCTCATTGCTGAGAATAGGATACCACCCGCCAGGTGGCGGCAAGACCCTGGGACGGTCGACCGGGTAGTGCCACCTCGTGTGGCAGGTTCCATTATATTCTCATTGCTGAGAATAGGATACCACCCGCCAGGTGGCGGCAAGACCCTGGGACGGTCGACCGGGTAGTGCCACCTCGTGTGACAGGTTCCATTATATTCTCATTGCTGAGAATAGGATACCACCCGCCAGGTGGCGGCAAGACCCTGGGACGGTCGACCGGGTAGTGCCACCTCGTGTGACAGGTTCCATTATATTCTCATTGCTGACCGGGTAGCACCACCTGGGTGGAGCTACCCAGGTGGCGAAGTGTGTCATTAGCCTTAGGGTGGTTGTGATCAATTCAACCGAGCTCTTGGTTAGTAAACGTAACACCACTATCTGTGGGGCTTAATTTAAAAGTTGAAAATATAGGTTTCTTCACCTTTGTAAGTTTATTCCATTGCTGTCTCCTCAATCCTACATTTTGTTTCTTGTTTTATGGTACAGTGGAGCCTTGATAATTAAGACCAGGCACCGTCCGAATTATCATTTTTCCGGATTTTCAAATATGATGTATAACAATGCGGCAATGATATTTTCTCGTAGCGTGATTTAACAGGAACATGGTTCTTGCGTAAGATAATCTTAGATACAGTGAAATTCGCTTATAACGAATACAGCGATATTCCGGGTATATAGATCGCGATCAATGCATTTGGTTGGTTTCCTATATAACATGCAATAATTAAGTTCGGATATAACGATGACAGATATAACAATAATTCAGGTGAGCAATCTCATTTTAGAATTAAAAATGGTCCCGTCATTCGCCTATAACTATGTAAGGAATTTTATTTTGCGTTTCCATGAAACCCTTTCTTTATTGCCACCGAAACAACAGTTCACTTCCCATTTTCTAAGTAAAACATGTATAATAAACTTTCCTCGAATGCCCGGCAAAACAACACTCTACTTCCCCCTTCCTTTTTAGGGTTTCGTTGGTAAAACCAAAAAAAGAAACCCTTATAGTTTCGTTCCTGTGTCTGTCTGTCACTGTACTGTCCCAATAACTTTTGAATCAAAAGAGATAAAAACATGAAACTTTCCAGTATTAAAGAACGTTTTGACACGCACACAGGAAAAATATAGCGAACTCAAAATTATCATCTGTTCAAATTCAAAATGGCGGATAATTCACGGATTGTGTTCCCCCCCCCCCCCCCCCCCCCATAAAACTGTATTTCCACTGTTTCAAAAAATATGCAAATTGTGCGTTCTGCTGGGCCATAGAAAAAATAAGAATAGCAATTCGATCTGATTAACTGGGAATCCAAGATGGCGGCTAATTGCTGTCACTAGAAAAAAAATATTTTTTTAAAATTATTTTTTTATCAAATGTAAGGTATTGAAGAGTAGATTACAAAAATATATATCACTTGTAGGAAGCGTTTAATTTTCCCCGCCATTTTGTCAAAAAACATCAAAATTTTCGTGCCCTAAGCCCTAAGCCCTTTGCTAAGTGCTCCAGGCCCCAGATTATCAGCCATTGGTCTCTGACCCAAGGCCAATTACCCTAGGCCCATTGCCCCTTATCCCTAGGCCCATTGCCCCTTACCCCTAGGCCTATTGCCCCTTACCCCAGGCCCCTTTTTCCCAGGCTATAGGCTCATTCGATGACCAATTAATTCCCTACGTTTATTACTAAACGTTAGTTGAATCAGCGAAGTAGCTTTGACAGGAATTTGCCAGAAAACGAGTGTATGCTCCAAAGGACTACTACGGCTACATCGTATAGGAGCGTAAAAGGTTAAGTTTCAAACTGTGCTCGTCGATTCGACTACCATTAGTATTCCAGGGTTAATGAAAATAAGAATAAATAAAATTGATAGATTGTATTAAGGAATGTATATACTTATTAAAACTGTAAATGAATTATACATGGTTTTTCAGGTTAAATCTAAATAAATTAAATTGATTAAGTAGGGTGGCCAAAAATGAAACTGGACATTGGAAATGGGGAGGGGGGGTAGATGTAACTCTCAGAATAAAGAGGGCTCTGGGGGCCCTAAACAAATAGGGGAAATGTAATAAACATTTTAGTATTTCACTCATTATTCAAATTTAATAATAAATTAAATAAAGATGTTATTAAATTCTATTTTAGTATTATCACTCAATAAATAACTAAGATTGGTAATGTATCCAACTTATCCATCATATGGGACAAGTTTTTTTATTTTATCCAGACCTTATGCCCAAAATGTCCCACTTTTTAAAAAATAACAGGACATTTTAGGAAATTGACGGGACACCTTCAAAAGCTTAGGGGACCCTAGACGTTCAATCGGATTGACAATCTGACCTTTAAATAACACTGGAATGTTCCCTTCAAAACGAGATATATGGTCACCCTATGCCCTATATGTTATGATTAGAGGACCCCAAAGTTGACACAAAAGTACCTAACACGTACTTATAGTCTTATGTGGCTTTATTTGGACGCTTCGCTAATTTTTATAATTTTTTTAAAATTATACGAGTGATATCTGCTAAAATACTGGTCCTTGAGCAATAAATGAGGTACCATTTTTAAAAAAACTGAACATTTCATACAGGGTCAATTAATTTATTACCTTTAAAATAAATTTTATGAGGAACAATGTTGATTTTACTCAAAATATGAGGAGTGTAATTTAAAATAAGTAACAAATAAATCACTTAAATCATTATTAAGTTTATGCATTTCGAATGAAGATTATGTATTTCGTATTTCCGATGGGAAATATGTTATGTATTTAATATTTATGAAATACGTATTTCCGATGACAATGCCAGTTAATCATACAAAAATCTACACAAATAGTTTTTATGTAATATTATATTTATTGAAATCTTTATTTAGAAATTATAAATGTAGGTAGTTCGATAGATAAAGTAGATTCAGGCTCATCCCTTGGGGTTTTTAAGCTGACCCGGTTGAGCGGCCCCTCTTGTAGATAGAAGCTACATTTTGAAACCTATATGTATATGTATTTATGAAATATTAATTATTTAACTTTTACGTTATAAAGTGCCCAAGCTACATTTATCTTATTCTTGTTGCCCTAATTTAAAAACACCCAAATTTCAATGTTTACACTACTCGGTGAATTTGGCAGTGAGTCTTTGACCCGGGCGCCTCAAGCCCTATGGACAGCCCAGAGTAGATTTAATATTATAAATAAATTGTCGGCATTAAAAGTTAAATTTATTTGGTTAAAAAAATTAAATAAAATAGCTTTTTTACTTTAAAAAAAAAAGAAGAAAATAGATCTTACTACTACTACGTAAAATTTATCAATTTAATTTTTCAAAATCTCCGTTTAGATGAATTCAATTGTAAATAAAAATGATATTAAAAGCAGTGTTGACATTTCAATCTAAATGCCGGTCTCTATCTTCCATCTTGTCTCGAAGAAAAACCATCATGGCGAAGTGCTTCTAAAGTGTCCGCTTACAGAAAAAAATAAGAAATAATAGATCATTTTTTTTTGCTCCCCTGATTCAATTTTTTGATACATTTTTAGTTTTCATTCCCTTATTGTAAAATCGTTAATTTTTCTTTGTCTGTTGGTTTTTTTATGGGGGTTTTAGTATTGAATTATTTTAAAAGAATAATATTAGAAATAGTGGTTTCGGACCCGGGTTTTTTTTTCCTTTTGTGTTAACACACCCATGAGACCGCTAAGACCTCATGCCTAGCCGGTAACGAAATCATTCTATTTTTTTTTCTTTCCAAATAAACTCCAAACATAAGTCCCGTTTTCATTTTTTTTCTCTCAATTGTGATAATAAAATAAAATAAAAAATGTTATTTTTACAAGAATAATTTAAAATAAACATTATCTTTTATATTTTTGTAATATTGAATAAAAAAAAAACTGCGTTGGCTCTTCTACTCAGGATATAACAGAACTAATATACGATATTAGATTACCGAAAACGTGGTGCGGATGGTGAACTTTTAGTGTTATTGTCATTTCGCGTGTGATTTAAATACATTTTATTTATTTAGAAACATTCCTAATCTATTTTTTTACCCATATTATTATATTCTCCGAGTTAAGTAAACCTAGAAGCAATTTAATAATTTTTGTCTTCTTTTGTTTGAAAGTATTTTTTTTCGTGTAAGTTCTTTCAATGTAAACTATTTTGTATTAACTATTATTGTACATTTTGTTTTACTTATTTAATCTTATTATTTTTTCCAACATTTACCTATTAAAGAAAATACTTTTTTATGAAAACCGTGTTTATTTTGATAGTTTGTCGAATTATAAGTTAATAAAGGGTTAACGCCCTTCTGTTTTTATTAGTATTTTTTTCTCTCCAGCGAACTTTATAATATACTTTTGTGTTATAAAAAAGACAATTTAATATTATTAGCTTTGAATATTACATATATTTTTTTTAGTTTTTTATAAACTGTTTAAGATTTTGAGTCGTATTTTAGAAGCTAGCGTTCTTTTTTCCTTTAATTTACTCTTTTTTATCGTTATCTTAATTGAACTTAAGTTTTAAGTCGTTTTTTCCGTTTCTTTATTCATTAATTTTGATAATATACTGAGAAGGACTGTTGCTTATTTTTTAAAATTATTTTTATTAAGTTTTTTTTTTCCTTATTTATCTAACAAATAAGTAATCATGGGTGTGGAAGCATTGCAAGTGTTTTTGGAGAACAGTCAAGTCGAAGGGTCAGTTATCAATGCTGATTTGGTTCGTATTGCGAGTAGTGTTATCGTCAATAGAAGAGTTTTCCCTGAAAAGGGGGTGAAATCTAAGCAGAATCAACGTAAGTTGCCACCAGTCGCTGCTAAATTTTCATTGGTTTTGGATGCGGAATGCTGCCTTAATCGTCTCTACGGAGGATATTTTTCAGGTGATTAATAATTTTATGGTATTTATTTATTACTATTTAATACAGGTATACGCCGCACTTGATATATTATCCTGTGCTTGTCCTGTAGTAAGGTAAGAGATTGATTCCCGACTCCTGGAAAGGACTCCATGCTTGGGTTTAACCCAGCATTGCAATATCTGCTTATAAAGCAGCTTTTAAATACGATTAGCAGGCTTTAACTGTTGTGATCACACAGTAACATAACATGCCGACCCTGTGTCAATCATGAGTTACAGTCTGTACCAAAGTAGAGTTAGTGTTTTGACAGTGTGGGAAATCAAGTGACATACAGATTGGTCAACCTCTCTGAGGGCAAAAATAAAGCCACTAGGTCTGTGGTTAGGGTGCCTCTCCCCTCCACTAGAGACATTTATCTTTGTCTAGTTGGCCCGACCTTTTGTCCGGGAAAATCTCAAGTTCTCATTGGCTTCCCACCCCATTTGCTAGTTCTTCCCTCACTGTCAACGCACTAACTCTCATTTGGGACAGACTGTAAGTACCTTCAACTCTTTAACTTGTTACTTTATTTTAAAATTCGCATTCCTGGTCATTTTCAAATACAGTAGAGTCTCCTTTATCGTTTATCCGGACCCCGCTAGTCCAGACATCCGTTTAATCCGGACGGGCCAAAAACTATGTACAAATTGGAACCAGGGCCTGTTAAGATTTATTAATTGTTAAGATAATTGGAGTTTCTGCTTTTATTGTCTATTAAAATGTATCAAATTGTTTCTGGTATAGTTTATAGGTGTATATTCAAACAGTCTAACACGAGGAATACCCGGTATTTTGTTAAAATTTAACAGATTTAAGAATAAGTAAGAACATCGATAAATCTGTTTCGGTTCTATAGAAATGTAGGGCGGTAGATATAAAGGAAGTGTATTCCAGGAAGTACATTTATATGTGACTGAGATGGTGAAGGGTTTTAAGAAACATGTAGCGGCGGCTCAACCCAATTCCATGAAATTTTGCCAAGCCGACAATGTCTAATGTCTCAACTTTTTGTGAAATGATTATCGCTCCTCGAATTTCATATCGGAAATCAGCCTGTTTCTCAGGAAGTCCCTTCTATACCTGCCACCTGCGTAATAGATTGTTATTTTATTTTAATTCATTTGATATTTGACATGACTGGTGACAGAACAGCTCTTAACTTAAATAGTGGACCTACGTTGTACAAGCATGTTTTGGAGACTAATAGAAGTAATTTTTACGATAAAAACCTCGATTTTAATAGTTCTGCTCTACTTAAGCTTGTTCTACAGACACATTTAAACTGATTCCGTTTAATCCGGACTTTCAGTAATCCAGACCGGGTTCGGTCCCGTTAAACCCGGATTAGCGAGACTCTACTGTAGCTATATTAAAATAAAATTGTCACTTGTAGGTCTGATAAGATGTATTCTGAGAATTTAAGTGGTAAACTTAAATTCAGTTATTTTAAGTATTTAAAGAAGAGTGTCTGTGGAATTTAACAAAAAAATTCAAGTTTTATTTAGAGCTTGATGAAATATTGAACAGTTATGCTTCAAAACAAGAGCGAGGTCGCTGTCTTCAAGAGATTTTGGAAAACCACCCCTTTCCTCGTGTAGTAGTTCCCCGTTCCTAGTATTTGGTAGGTAAGCACAAAGAAACCTGTTTAGCAAGAAAGGATAGAAAACGATGATACCATCTTTAACATCTATTCATTCTCAGTTCAATAACTTTTACTATTTTTGTTTAGTGTTTTGTCTGTTTAAGTTGTTGTTTCAATCAACCACACTTCAGATAGCGTGCAAAAAAGTGTCTGACTAACATCAAGCTAGAATTTTGTATATAAGTAAATCTTTTGGTGCCTTTTAAGAATATGTGGTCGGCTAAGTTCATCTGAGGGACATTTCTTGGCAATAGGCATTTGAAAAAAAAAAAAAAAAAAACTGGTGGAGAACAGCCATGTCCCGCCCTTTTTGATGGACAATGTGATTTTCATGATCCTGAGTATGAAATAGTTAGTAGATAAAAATTCACTTTGATGATAGTTCGTCACTTAATAGGTTTGTTAGTTAAATATTACTCCAAATCAAAGAGGCCTCCTATTAAGTGACAGACTACCATCAACTTGATTTTTGGTCTACTAACTGAGTTAGTACTCAGGATCATGAAAATCACATTGTCCACCAAAAAGGGCAGGACATGGCCGTATTCCTCTGGTTTGTTTTTTTCAAATGCCTATTGCCAAGAAATGTCTCTCAGACAAACTTAGTCAACCACATATTAATAGGCACCAAAACATTTACTTGTACACAAACCATTGCACATCATTCTAGTTTCCATACATAGTGTGTATACATAAAAAAAACCTCCGTACCTCTAAAGACTAGTTTACATCCTTAGACGTTCATAGTCTAAGGGGACACTATTTGTTTATGTCCATAGGCCTCTACGTACTGAAAGACCAAAAGGGTTTTAGACTAAGGGATATTGTCACCTTTACTTACAAAAGAGATGTTCTTTTGCCCCAAAGTTCTTTGGTCTTACTATCCCTTTATCATAATGGTTATTTTGACAAAGGAATTTCTTTTAAGTGGTTCAGTAAACAAGCATACGGTAGGTAACCAAGTAACCTAGTTCCGGATTTACTGTAGGTACAGTAAAACTGATTATTCGGACTAATTGTGGCCAAGTTTGGTTCCAATAATTAAATTTACAATAAAAATCAAATAATTTAAAATCAATTATTTATTTTGTGTTAAATAGTAGGGGTTAACAACGCCTATTTGACACAAAATAGAAAATTCATCATTTAATAATTTAAAGGTATTACATCAAATTAAATAAGATGGGGGCAGTGTACTCCGAATAAAACTGTAGTTTTGTATAAAAGAAAACCACAGGCACTCTTCTCTATATGGTAGGACAATAAAAGTTAAAATTATCTACAGGTTTGGTTCTATGACTTTTTGTTGTATATCCATCAATTACTGTTAAAATTGAGCTAGAAACTCAGATTTAATGTAAAGCCTCGTTCACACGATGACACTAATGTCGCGACATTCAATGCCGCGACATTAGTGTTGCCGAGTGTCGTCTTATGAACAGTAGATGTCATGGCACTAAACACTCTATAACTGACGCTGAGTGTCAAGCAGTGTCACGGCATTAAATGTCACGACATTAGTGTCATCGTGTGAACGAGGCTTAATTTATTGTAAATTTTCCATCCTTTCTTTTAGTTTTTCTTTTTTCTATAATTATAGGACAGCTAGAATCATAAAATTTGGCACACTTGTGACAGCTGGATGAGCCAATATGCCTCTATGATCCCTATGCCTCATGATTAGCTGTCTAAGTGTGTCAAAAAATAAATATTTTGTAGGAAATATTCAAAATTTAAAAAAAAAAAAAAATAATAATAATAAAATATCTCATGTACTAGTGTACTAGAGCAGTGGTTCTTAACCTTTTGGTAACCACGGCCCCCTTAAAATCTCCAATTATAATATATATAGTACCTAAATACCTTTCGAGACCCCCTGGGGGCCACGGCCCCCCGGTTAAGAACCACTGTACTAGAGGAAGATCAAGTGTGCAAAATTTCATCAAACTGTGAATAAAACTATAGATTTGTATACAAAAAACAAACAAACAGACACTCTTCATCTTCCTTATTATTATAGATATTATTTTTATTCTAGATAATAATATATACAATCGACTCTATATTTTGAAACCTAGCAGGGGGCAAAAAAAAATTATAATTCTAGAGAGTTGGAATTTTCAAGAAGGATAATTCCGACTGGATGTCTTCAAGGACAGACTAACCACTTCCAATTATCAAAACATTTGTATATTATCAAGGCTTAAATTTACAAGAGTCAAATTGTTTGATAAAGTTTGATTTTTTATTTTTCTAAATATCTTAAGCTAGTAAGTTTGTTGTTTATTATTGTAATTATTAGACTGGGTTTGCGGTGGTCAATGGAATCGTTTGGCTACGTTCCTCGGCCAGTTAGCGAACAAGTTGGCTTTGAACAACATTGAACTGGTTGTTTTCTTCAACGGTTGCTCTGAGCAGAGTCGCCACCAAGATTGGATCCAGCAGCAACTTAAAATCAGAACCAATATTAATCAGGTCAGTTCAATTTTTATAACTTTAGTTGCCTCAGGAACTTACGGCTTTACACATATTATGTTCTTCGTGCATTTAGCAAAATAGATACTTCTGGCTAGCCAAACTTAATCGTGTACACTATAGCCCAATAAATGGCGGCACACCCTTGACATAGCTCTGCCCATTTAATTTCCTGACACATGATTGCACAGCATTACCTATCTATCGCGTTCCTTTATTATTTAAAGATCAAATTTCAACATCATTTTTACGTCTGCTCAGTGGGGAGTAGAGTGGCCAATTTTAAAAATAATTCATCAGTTGTTTTTTTTTTTAAATAAAAAAATATGAAGATAGATGACAGTCATTTTAGTAGGTATTTTCACATAATTAGTCAGTAAAGTCAGTAAATTTGACCTTACAACCTGTTTGCAGCCCTGAATTGACATTCACTATGCTTGCAACAAGAAATTTTACTTGTTGTTTTGACAACATCATCTCTTATACTCTTATATTAATAAGTTTTAGAACCAAAATAATATTATCGTCTCAAGAAGCACAAAAAATGGTTTGACATTAGATGCTACCTGTGAACTTACCACTTACCTAATAAAATGAGTATTCATGTAGGAAGTACTCCCAGGTCTAGCATGCCTTATTATTAGCATTGTTAAATGTATATTTGTTTTATAGGTTCTGCGCCATATAAATCACAAAGGAACGCCACCTCCTAAGGTGTGGTGGACTGCACCGAACTGTTTGAGGTCAGTGCTTAGAATGGCGCTACGTAATCTGAACATACCACTTGTAGTGAGTATGGATGATCATCGCCAAGAAGTCATTGCTTATTGCAGAGAGAATTCGTGTGATGGTATAGTTGCCGATGATCCTGAATATATCGCCTTCGACCCACCGAGATATTTCTCTTCTCAAAGTCTAAAGCTCACGTACAAGGTAATTTTTATTGTTTTATCACCTAATTATAATATGATGGTATATATTTATTTTGGCTCCTATACGCTGAAAAAATTTCAATAACAAGTCACCCCACATAAAAGTAGCCCACATAGCCTAGTTTAAAAACAAATATTTAATAATATAGCATCTATGTTATTAACGTTGCTGAAAACAAAAATGTTGTATGCAAGATATTTCTAGTGTGAATTGAAGTGATTTTTTTTTTTTCCGGGGGCTTTTACACCTGAAGACTCAGGCCACTTAGGTGGGCCCATCGAACAAACCCTGTTTAGGGACCGAAATCTTCACACTTTTGTGAAGATGTGGTTAGTAACCATGACTCCCCTCCTGGTTGTATTACAACCAGGAGGGGAGTCATGGTTTCCAGGCCCAAACCTGGTGGCGCCACTCTTTCGAGGAGCTTCCCACTTATTTAAACAATTGAGCGGGGGGCCCAGTCCGGGAATCAAACCCAGAGCTGTGCTCAGAAGCGTTCACCCATCCATCTGCTGCTTAACTTGCGTTATAACACGGCAAGCTCACTAGCCTCTGAGCCACCCAGGCCCCCTATTGAAGCGATTAATAAATTGTTAATGAAAATTTTGACTTTTCAGTGTGAATGCTTCCTATGACAACACTGAAAGTTCAATTTTGCTATCAAAATGTAACAAACATCTTGCTTCCAAAATAATATGTCTGTTTAATTTTTTCTGTTAACGTTCTTTTATCGAGGCAGCTTGCAGCAGGTCTCTAAATGAACTGCTGATAACAATGTATTAACATGTTAATCACACAAATGTTACTCATATATTTGGACCAATTCCATAACTTTATCAGAAACATTGTTACCTCCTCTATGTAGACACATTTAAAGATGGTTGTTAAGAAAATATTAACTACATTTTTTTTTATTGATTCTTGTACAGTCAATTTCTAATTGATTGTACAAGGTACAGGTACCAATTGGGTACTTTATAATTATAAGCGATAATTCTCGGTCTAGTTCTATTATCGTAAATGTCGACTCCAAGACTTGTGGAAAATTGAAAGCTTAATTTGGGACTAGGTATCGTTATTGATAGTGGAAATTATTCTTCAGTTAGCTTAGTTGGCAGAGCACTATACTGGAAATGTAGAGGCCCGTGGTTCGAGTCCCGGCGCTGGAGTTTATTTTTCTCTGTCTATCTCCCCTTGTTAATAATAATTATAATTTGATTTAAATGAAAATATTAACATCATTTATTGATGTCAACAATTTTTGTTTCAGGGTACATTGGATACTAAAGAGTACATCATATCAGAGCTGGCTAAAGGTCTAGGATTAGATGGAGATCAGCTTTGTGTGTTGGTAGCCTTGCTAGGCAACTATGTCTTGCCAGAATCAGAACTAGCTGATCTTCATAAGAAGCTTTCTTCTGGTCAACCTCCAATTAAGAAAGTGAGTGTGTGTAGAAAGTGATATGCCTTATCAATATCTGATGATGAAGCTCATCATCATAAGTACCCTTTAATGCATCTTTGACGATTGATCATTAGTTTGGTACATGTCTCACCTCACCAAGAAACTATCCCTGATTTGTGTTGGAATTTTAGGGTTCCTGGGATAAGAGTATTAGATTATTACAGGATCGAGAAGATATCAGTCACACAATGTATCTATCTATGTCAGGGGTTCCCAACCTTTTTCCTTTATCCACACCTTTTAAAAAAAAATATTTTCTTCATCGACCCCCTTGCATTTTTCCATTAGTAGAATACTAATAATTGCATTTAAAGATAACAATTTGTGCTAAGAAAGTTGGACAAAAAATTAAAAAGGTATAAACTTGATATCAGATATATCGATATTGTAATTGGACAATAGATCGATTTTTATTAATGTGATCATTGTGAAGTATATTGATTTCTTTATTTAATATTTAGCCTGAAATTACCTATCATCGTATAGTCACATATAGCTAACATAACATATCTTCTTTTGTTTTAAATGTTCAGTGTAAATTTTCAAAACAAATACGTGCTCACCTGTAGTATACATTTGTAACAGTTTGCTGAAAGAAATTCTGTAATTTCTCTTAATCTTGAGCTATGATATCGAACATTTAACATCAAAATACTGTTTCTACAAAAAGTAGTTTCATCCAACTGCTCAGACAATTCACTGTTTTTGCAATACACAGATTAAGGAATTTTTAGTATCTTCTGACATTTCATCCATAACGTTATGTGAAGTAATTACGGTGTGGAATACTTTTTAAAACTGGTTCAGGGTTCATTTTCATAACAGTTTCTATTTCCTTTTTTATTGCTGGTGAGCGATATTATTTTTCACCAGTGGTATGTGGATATCCGGCTTTTGCAATTAACAAAGAAATATTGCAAGAGGCTTCAAATCCTCCAGCGTTATTTACAGAAGTTGACGGCTTAAGAAATTATACTAAAATTTTTCTTTTAGCTTCTTGAAATAATCCATATTCAAACCTTTAAAATTTATCAATGAACCTCAATAGACCTCTTTCAAATTTCCATAGACCTCCTAAGGGGTTCACCTGGACCCCGTTGGGAACCCCTGATATATGTGATCATCATTGTGGAACATGTCTCATCTCCCTGGCAATCCAACCCAGATTTAATGCATTAATCCGTGAGAGATCTTTATAATAATCTTCTCTTTATAGAAGAGGATGTGGGTTACAAGAGAAAACCTAATTCAACAATGCCCCACTTCGATTTTTGAGCTTATTTCAACATAACTGTTTACTTAATTATCATTATTATTTATTTATTATTTTTAGGAGAGCAATGCTGCTGGGAATGACAACAACAAGGAAATTGAGACTAGTGCCCAGTTGGTGAAATCCGTAGCGGAATTTGTCAAATCTCTTACACACACTGCTCGGCAACTTGACAAACTTGGGTGAATAATTTTTTTTATATTTTTATAACTATTAAGGATTGTAAAACGCAGTTTTTTTTTCCTCTTTTAGAGAAAATATGTTTAGGGCGTTATGGCGTTTGTCCGGTGCAAATCGAAGCAGTAGAACAGAAGTTATAGTTGAGGGGGAGGGGGGCGCTGCTGGGAGAGAAAAGAAGTCGGGGCGTAGAGCTAGTTACCACGCAAAGTTAAGATGTAGCCCTGTACCCCGAACCCCCTAAGATGGCGAGCTCGCAGGGGGAAGGCTAAAGGCTCTTTCTACTACCCTCTAGACTAGACACTATGCGACTACGAAATAGCTCCTGCAACAATCTAATTTCCTGGTAGCAGTGGAACTCATTTCGACTTTCTTCGGCCCTACGAAGCGTGGTAGGGGAAGGCCCTACAGCTAGAGACTGGATTGCACACCTCCTATAGCTTTCTAACTCCCTGTCACACTTTTCTGAGTTTTTAAGCGTTACTTTTAGTAACGGTAATGCTTTTTGAGTTATGTGCCATTGCCTAAACATGAAAATGTAATAAATATTTTGTTTGAAAAAAAATTGTAAAAATTTTTATCTCAAGAACCTAAAAAGTGGAAAAGGTGCAAATTGTATTGCAATTCATCAGCTTTGAAGTGATATTCTTTTAATCTAAAATATTTTCTATTTTCTCAATGAAAAATTCATATTGAAATAATATAATATAATTTAATATATTATAATTTATCTTTTTTCTATAGTTTGCAAGTATTCATTATAAATTGTGTTGATAGTTTGTTTAAAAACTAATACATTTCTAGCCCACTTTGCAACTACATGGAAGCTAAACTTTCTTTTAAGAATTTACATTGTATTTACATTACGTTTTTAACTTTACTTCCAGTTGCAAACTTCACTTACGTATTTAATGCATGTTAATAAAAAAACCAAAAAGCGCTACATAAACTTTTTATTAGTTTTATTCTAGAAGCATTACTCCACATTCTAAAAGAAACTGCACTTCTACAGTTTTTTATTGATTTGAATTTTTTTTTTTTTAGACTGGAGGTTTTTGGAACGGCAGGAACTGAACGTGCTGCTAAGCTGAAACAGGCTGTTCAGTATTACCTGAATGGAACTCAGACTGATTTCTTGAACTACAGGCTTACTAACCAACCTGGCAACAAAGGTACATAGTAGAAATACCTAGTTAGTTGAAATCTTTAAACATATAAATAAAAAACCATTGATTTTTTTTATTTGAATCAAAAATCATGATTTTTTTTTTATTTTAATAGAAAATTTTGAAAACTAATGGATAAGATATAAAATCTTAATAATCCTTAAAAAAAATGCGAGTGATGATTCCAAGTAAGAAAACAAGTTGGTTTCGACAAGATAGGAGTGAGTAACAGAGTCATACAGAGACTGGTGTAACGCAAAGGGCTTGTTTTGATAAACATTATCGTCTCATCTCACCATGTCTCCCTTCAGTCTGGGTTTTAAGCTGAGTTAATGGTCGCGATCTGGGTGTTCATTTTTATTTCAGACTTCTCTATATTCTCGCCGACTTAAATAAGGTATATTTGTTCGTTCCGTTAAGCCAAATTCTTTTGTGTAAGCGATTTTTGTTTTGTGTAACACGTTTCAGCACGCTCTAGAGCTACAACTCTCAGTGTGATACTGACTCTTGCCTGAACGCACCCATTCGGCAATTCTTTCCCCTCTGTACTTTTTACGTGTGGTAACGGGTAGGATAAGGATAGCAGCATTATTTGATTTAATTTAGAGAGAGGTTTTATAATCACCGAAAGTTATTGTGGAAACTGCAACTTCGTCAACTCTGTCGAACGAAATAATTTAAAGTGTGAAAAAATTGTAGGAACTAAAAATATCTTATAGTTTAACAGATTATGAGAGAAATATGGCTCTGGAAATGATCGGAGAAATGTATAAACATAGTGGACTGCCAAATTTAACTATAAAATTTAATGCCCAGACAGAACCATTTAAAAAAAAAAAATGTTTAATTAGGAAATAACATCAAATGTCTTTGGTATTGATTGGCGGAAAGCACAGAAAGATGTACTTGAAATTGAAAAGCAACTTGAAGACTGAAAATACTTCAAATTGAAAAGAAATTGAATGTGTTTTTAGCCCGTTTGGTTTGATACAATCAAAAGGAACCAGATAGGAATAGAAAGGGCGTCCAAATTAGAATTTTTCATATAAATACTTCAATGAAAATTTGATTTTAATAATATGATCTATATTAAAAAAATCAATTGATTAAAATCATGATTTGAATCAATATTTTATGATTTTGGTAGTATTCATACTACGGAAAGATTAAATTTTAATAAAATACACTCCACCGCCAGTATTTGAACCATGGGCCTCTATATTAAATTCGGGACAAGGTATCATTAACCTCAGAGAAAATCATTCTCCTGCGTAGTGTAGTTGGTAGAGCGCTATACTGGAAATATAGAGGCCCCCGTGGTTCAAATCCTGGCGGTGGAGTGTATTTTTCTGTCGGTTTCCCGTAGTTAATAATAATTATAATTTGATTTAAATTAAAATGTAATCTTTCTGTAGTATGAATACTACCATAATCGTAAAATGTCAATTTCTAATTGATTGTACTAGGTACTGGTACTAATTGGGTACTTTATAATTATAAGCGTTATTTCTCGGTCTAGTTCTATGTCATTAATGTTGACTTCTCAGATTTGTGGAAAATTGAAAGCTTAAATTCGGGACAATGTATCATTAACATCAGAGGAAATCCTTCTCCTGCGTAGCTTAGTTGGTAGAGCGCTATACTGGAAATATAGAGGCTCGTGGTTCAAATCCCAGTGCTGGAGTGTATTTTTCTCTGTCTGTTTCCCGTAGTTAATAATTATTATAATTTGATTTAAAATGAGATTTTAATCAACTGATTTAAATCAGCCCAACCCTGCTGACTAATTTAAAATGTAATTCAATTTTTCAACAGTACCTAAAACTCATTAGGGAACGTTTGCTTACTAGCAGTGTTGCATCTAACTCAAGGATATTTGGATTAAAAATTATCTTAAAGAACTTGATTATTTAAAAAAAAACTTCCAGCTGGTGATGTTATACCATTTGCTGTTTCGTGGTATATTGAGATCACTGTATGTAATTTCACCGAAGTGATCTCATTCCATCACCAGCTTACATCAAAGTACAGGATTTTACCCTAGGGTGTACATTTTGAGGATACTCAGATATGTGTGTACATCTATTTATCTTTGTTACATGTATAATAATTTATTCTATATTTTATTTATTTAAGTTTACGTTATTTGCAGTTATGTATTTTTTACTCGTGCAGAATACTTTTTGATGATTCCTTTTACTAATCATTAGTTTCTACTGGTTTTTCTGTTTTTGTTACTTAAACTGAAGAATTACTGATTTATAAATGTATTAACAGTGGCGCCACATCATTAAGGGCAGGTACCATTAAGGCCACCAACTTATTTAAAGAAAAACTATTTAGTTGTCAACACATATAAATAGATATATAGTTTTAGTGTTCATAAAGTACAATCGTATATAGATTCAGATCGTTTAAAAGCGATCGGGCCGGGCTCAGGCAATATCCCCAGCCGGGGTAGGGCGGGCTCCATCTCTTATCTCCCACTCTCGGCTAGCATTGAGAAGATATAAACAGCGTTGGGGCAGTGCCCCAGCTTATCACTCGACATGCGAGACAGGATAAAAGTAGGCAGGCACCCTCCCACAAGTCACGCTATCAGCGGTGGGGTTTGGCTAGCATAAATACTCCTCTACTCAGACCTCAGGCTCGCTTCAGACACCTTTCAAGGTTCATCTATCGCTCGCTGCAAAGATCTTTCTTGTATTATGTACTTGATTCATAGACTTCCATTTTATTGCTAATTATTTTAGGATTTTTGTTGTAATTTATTCTTTTTAGGGTTTCGTTGGTAAAACCAAAAAAAGCAACCCTTATAGTTTCGTTCATGTGTCTGTCTGTCACTCTGTACGGTTCCAATAACTTTTGAATAAAAAGAGATAGAAACGTGAAACTTTCCAATATTAAAGATCGGATATATTAGAGAGGAAAAATATAGCGAACTCAAAATTATCAGCTGTTCAAATCCAAAATGGCGGATAACCCACGTCATGCGAAAAAAATATTTTTTTAAAATTTTGAGAGGGGTATCAAATGAAAGGTATTGAAGAGTAGATTACAAATATATATATCACTTAGGGAAAGTGTTCAATTTTCGGCGCCATTTTGTCAAAAAACATCGACATTTTGCGTGTCCCCCCCCCTAAAATCGTATTTCCGCTGTTACTAAAAATATAGGAAAAAATGCAAAATGTGCGGTCTGATGGGCTAAAGAAAAAATAATAATAGCAACTTGGTCGGATTAACTGGGAATCCAAGATGGCGGCTGATTGATGTCACGGGAAAAAAAATATTTTTTTAAAATTTTGAGTGAGGTATCAATTGAAAGGTATTGAAGAGTAGATTACAAGAATATATAACACTTGTGGAAAGCGTTTAATTTTCTACGCCATTTTGTCAAAAAATATCCAAATTTTGCACACCCACAAAAATATGAAACCAAAAATAAAGTAAAGTATTTTAGCCTTCCCAGTTAAATAGGTGGCCCGCCGCCACTGTGTTTTAAATTCAAGGAGTGTACATAGAGGAGTCATGAAAGAAGAAGATATAATGAAGAAAAGTAGGTATAAAAATTGGGATAAATCTGTTGGAAAAGTTTATCACTTATACCTTTGATGTTACGGACTTTCCTTCAGGATGCTTTGTTGATGAGACTTGGAAGAATGAAAAAAGTGAAGAAATATGTTAATTAAAATTGACGATATATCTAAACTCTCAAAGGCAATTTCTACTTATTTTTAATTGTGTAGTTAAATTTGAAATGGTTATTATTGTGTTTCAGGAGGAAGACATAAGAAGATAGTGAAGCCTGGAGACAAAGCTGAGCCTAAGGAGCCGAACATGGATACGTCCAGGCTTGCTTCCGAATCTGTCAATGAGGTAAATACTTAATACTCTTATATTTCCCTTATCTGGAAAGGGTTTCGATCTGGGTGTTTTTTATTTCAGATTTCAGAATCCTCTATATTTTTGCTGGCTTAAATAAGGTTTATTTGATCATTCTGAGAAGCAAAATCTTTTTGTCTAAGTGATTTTTGTTTGGTGTAACACATTCGAGCACACTCTAGGTCTTTGTCTAGAAAAGCTACAACCGTCAGTGTGGCACTAGCTCTCGTCTGAACGCACCCAACCAGCACCCTGCTAAGCTCCTTTAAAAATTGTTTCCTAATTTTTTGCCCCTTTTTTACGTACGGTAACGGTTAAGATAATATTTTATTTAATTTCGTCATAGAGGATAGAGGTATTGTTTTAATCAGTCAGAACCATTTTTAAAAAATAATGTTTAATCAGGAAATAACATCAAATGTCTCCGGCAGTGATTGGTGGAAAGCACAGAAAGATGTGCTTGAAATTTATAAGCAACTACAAACAATAAAACAGTTTTTAAGTGTGATTGCCTCTTCAGCTTCCGTTGAACGTGTTTTTAGCACGTTTGGTCTGATACAATCAAAATTAAGGAACCAGTTAAAAATAGAAAGGGCGTCAAAATTAGTATTTTTATATAAGTATTTCAATGAAAATTAAAAATAATTTCGCTTTGTTCTTTATTTCCTTTTTGCTCTCTGTAGCAAATTTGTAGTTAGCTGATGATAATTTATAAATTTAATTTATTTTTAAAAAATCAGTTGATTAAAATCATGATTTTAATAAATTGATTTAAATCAGCCTAACCCTGGTCTAAGGTAAAGAACCTCCTCTTTCATTTCCAGCTGGTGATATTTGGCATTCCTCTTAGTGCTATTTTGAGATCACTGTAAGTTATTTCTCCGAAGTGATCTCATTCTATCACCAGCTTACATCAAAGTACAGATTTCATGTGCAGGTGTACTTTCAGATATTTGTACCTCTGTATACTTGGTCATCTTTGTTACATTTTTTATTGTATTATAATGAATTGTATGCTTAATTTATTTATGTTAGCACGTTATATATTTTTACATCTTCCTTCTATTTTATTTTATATAAATGTCACCATTAGTCCAGTGATAGGAAAGGACAGCTGAACTATACTCTTTTTACAATCAGTATTAAATTTGTACAGCGAAGGAAAATAAAAAAAAAATGTGAAGAGCCAATGAGAGCACTGAGTTTTAAATACAAGAAGATCGGGTCAACTGGACAAATTAAAATGGGCACTCTTTTTTTTCTTTGTCACCCACCCTACTTTATTTATTTATTATTCAGTCCAAGTGAACTATTTTCTAAAAAAAACGATGTCCTAAAAAAAGTATGTCCTAACTGTCACATCACATTATATTGCGATGACGCATCTGTAATTATTATTACTAAGACTGTTGAAGAACTTGAATTGTTTATTAATAATATAATTAAAGCTTTCGTTGTGTGGTGTAATATTAATAAACTTGTCATTATTACTTCGAAGAGTTTTCACGTAGTCTTTACCACTCTAAAAAACGTCAAAACTCCAACAGTTGTCATAAATTCGGTCCATCTCGCGAAAATGGAGGTCTTTAAATTCCTGGGTGTTTTAGTTGATAATAAACTTCGTTTTCTACAGCATATATCATCTGTTCTCCATAAACTGAAAGGAGCTTGTTTTATGTTCAGGGCACTTAAAAGACATAATTCGTTAGAAACCCTAATGCTAATTTATTATGGAGTAGTATATCCACATCTAGCTTATAATGTGTTAGTTTGGGGTAATAGACCAGAAGCTAAAAGAGTTTTTATACTACAGAAGAGAATAATAAGAACTATTCTAGGTTTAAGCAGCAAGACTTCCTGCAAAGAACATTTTATGAAACATGGTTTCCTTACTTTTCCAAGTATTTTTATTAAAGAAGCGTGTTTGTATGCAGCAAGAAATCCAGGAAAATTTATAAAAATGCCTGACATACACAATAAAAACTCTAGGCATAGACAAATTAGTGCTGCCAATTTGTCGTACAGAATTATATAGATCCTCCCCGTCAAATTCAGCTATAATTTTGTTTAATAACCTTCCTAAACCAATAAAAACTGTACCTGCTGACAAATTGGCATGCAAATTAAAACAAATGCTTAAAGATAAAGCTTACTATTCAATATCTGAATATTTATCTGATACATAATATCTACTAAGAGTTTTAATGTTTTATTTTATTTATTTATTTTACATTTCATTGTTTCTGTTTCTGTTCCTTGTTGTTAACCTTCATGTTGTATGATTATTTGTTTTTATGCATGACATGTTATATCCCATACAAATTGGCTATATAATAACGAATATATATTTTTTATTTATTTATTCTTTTGTTCAAAATGCATTGGATTAATGATTACTTTACCTTACTAGATAGTTAGACTAACGGATATTTTCATTTTTATTTACAAAAGTGTGATATTCCTTTGTCCCAAAGGAATATTTGAACATTCCTCAGTTAAGATTGTCAATAAATTTGAAAAAAAATATCAAAAACAATAATGGAAACAAACGGTGGGTAACCAAGTAAAATCTTGCCACATCCGACCTAATTTACTTTGTTACCCACCTTTGGGTGGGCTAAAAATGTCACTGGCCCCTCTCTTCCCCCAGGCCTAGTAGATTTATTTTTCCCTCATATAGATTGGTCAATCTGAGTGTCACAAGTTAATATAATTGTAAAAAGAATGTAATTGGCAGATTTTTTTTGTTCTTTTTCCAATATAAGTAGTATGTACAGTGTTCCACTGTATAACATATCAATATAAAAACTTTAAGATCCTGTTGGGGACCTAAAATGGAATAAACTTCTTAAAAATATTTCCAGTTTAGGATTTTTGTTTTCCCAAATAATTTGTTTACATGTTTTACATTGTCCTATACTGTCATACTAAGGCAAAAACCTTATGCAGATAGTAGAGACCTGTAAAGGTCTTTAAAAAGGTTTTGAGATGATTGACTTAGTCTCAATAAATTCTTTTATTTCTGAATACATTAAGAAGAAAAATTGAGAAATGAATTTTAGCTCTTAAATTGAGGACGCTACCCCTATAAACTCTGAAAAAAAAAATCTTGAAAACAATTAGAGCGATTTCGATAAAAAAACTCTAGCCCATTTAAATACGAATCTAACATTGTCATCTGAAAAAATCTAGTTGCTGAGAATTATAGCTATTTACTGTAACGGGGAAGAGTGAAACATCGGGTTCAATCCACAGTTAAGAAAGAATTATATTTATGACAACTTTGGATAAAATGTTAAGTTATAATTAATGTAGCTACAAAAACTCGTCAAAACTAATAAATGGAAAACACTGACGCAAGTAACTATGTATATGACATGGTTTAGTACAAGTTCTACTGCTCAAATTTATGTTTTCATTCCCAAAGAACAGATCTGTTTTTATTAAAATAATTATTACTTTTATCTTTTAATTATTAAACGCTTTTTACTTAAATTCATTTGTTTGACAGATATAAATTTTGTAGTCAATTTTGAACCCATTTTCCGACTGACCACCTTAAAGCTGAAACTTTTTATTTAAAATCCACCTGATAACGATATTTAAAAATAAATAAATCTTTATTTAGAATTATTGATTAAAAACTAGGGAATTTTGTTATTTTTTTTTGTTTAATTTTGTTTTCATTAACTAAAGATCCTTTTTGCATTGTTTACAATCTTGAAAAATCTACCTGCTAACAATTATTTCTTCATTTCCCATTTTAGTGCCCATGAAAGAAGTGTCTTAAGGTTTTTTTTTCATATTATTACATTTATTTAATAAAAAATCTCATTTTTATTTATTTATTTTTTTACAAGAAAATATATTTCTATATTTTAATTAAAATTGTTTTGAAGTTTTGTGCTTTGTTTTTCTTCCAAATTACTTTTGGGGTTTATTGATTTTGATCTTTGATTGTTCAGTCTTTGTGTATTTAGTGATTTAATCTATTTTTTTATTTAAAGTTGATAAAAATGAATCTGTGTTTGCAGATGCCAAGTTTTAAGCCTGTGAGTCTTTGAAATATTTTAATTTTTATTGTTAAGTCTATTGTTTCTTTGGAAATTTTGCTGAAATCAGTTGTTTAACAGTCTTTGAGAGGTCTTTGGAAGGTTATAAACAAAGAGAGGTTATAATTAGTTTTTGTTTGGTGTGAGATTGTAAGATAGAAGGATAGAAGTGAAGCTGTAACAATTCCTCAAGTGCATAAACTATTGCAGCGGCACCCCTGTAGGTTAAATCTGTATATAGCTGTCATCTTTTTCCTTTAACTGAAAACTCAGATTACACAACTTTCAGCAACATCTTCCTTCTGAAACCTTGCTCTGCACTGTTTACATCGATAAAATCAACTCTTCTGTGTACAAGTGACACAGATATAATCTCTTAAATGTATAAAACATGCAAATGAACTGTTTGACAAATGGATATAATCTCTCGTGTATAAATCAAGCAAAATTATGCCACCAAGCGATTCTCGACCACATAGTCTCCTTCAGTTCAGCCAGGGGTTCTATTTTAGATTGTTACCCATCTGTATCGGTATCCATAAAATGTTGAAAAGAAGGATTGATAACACAGTAAATAACTATTGGGACATAGGTATATTTAGTCAAATAAACTGTGGGACCAAGGAATGTCACAATTTTAGTTTTGATGTATGATGTTTATAGTCTAAGATCCGGTATAAGAAATATATACCCTCATCTGTTATTTAATGGTAATAAAGAATATATATGACAGAGAATTTATGGATTGATACATCGCAAATAGGTTGCCTAGCTAAATCGCATATCGATGATGTTAAATAATAAAATGTTTACTTAACTTCCCCTTACTTCAACTACCCCGATGTGTTATTTATGAAAATAAAACATTAGCTGAGAAAATTCACCCCAAGCAATTCAAAAAATAAGGGTTGCCTACTTTCCTCTCTATACCTTTCATTTGATATATAAATCGATTAAATAACTGATGAGGATTAATTACGTTTACTCACCTGTTTATACCTGGCAACTCCTTAGTTGGCCAGAGGGGAAAGTAGGCAACCCTTATTGTTTGAATTGCTTGGGGTGAATTTTCTCAGCTAATGTTTGATTTTCATAAATAACACATCAGTGAAGTTGAAGTAAGGGGAAGTTAAGCAAACATTTTATTATTTAACAGCTATATCGGTACGCGATATAGCTAGGCAACCTATTTGCGATGTATCAATCTATAAATTCTCTATCATATATTGTTTATTATCATTAAATATCAGATTGAGGGTATATATTTCTTATACCGGATCTTAGACTATTATTAGTCACAAAATTATCCACCAAAAAAGTTAGTTCAAATCCAAAATTCAAAAAGGTGGATAACAAAGTAAAAGAGTGCTGATATAGGTCCGTTTCACAAAAACTAAATATTTACAAGTTATTGGTAGTATTCATACTACGGAACATTTAAATTTTAATTTTATTCAAAGTATTCTTCAGTGTAGCTTAATTGGTTAAAGCTCCCGCACACTGGATATGAGGGGGAGGTCCGTGGTTCGAGTCCCGGCACTAAAGTCTATTTTTCTCTGTCTATCTCCCTTTATAAATAGTAATTATAATTTGATTTAAATTAAAATTTAAACGTTCCTTAGTATGAATACTTACTAATAACTTGTGTAAAAATTGAATTTCTAATTGATTGAACTAAGTACAGGTACTAATTGAGTATAGTCCACAGGCCACCATAAGAAGTGAGTCGTTGATTGATAAAGTTTTCTTACCTTATGGAATCGCTTATTTATGCCGTATCCACCGATGAATTGGGTATATGGCAACTGGGCGCTGGGCCATTTTTTTGTTGTTGACATGCCAAACTTGCCCTTCTGCGGAAACATTGAAAAGAGATAGATAAAGTTTTGATTTTCACTGGATCGTTTAATTAAATTATTTCAAAAACAGTGGTAAAGGTGGCCACCGATACGAGTGGGCCGTTTTCTTTTCAACGTCCCCGCAGAGCGATATGTTTAGGGCGGTGGCCACTCCAAACGGCCCACTCTTATCGGTGGCCACGTGTACCCCTGTTTTTTAAATAATTTAATTAAACGATTCTATGAAAATCAAAACTTTATCTATCTCTTTTCAATGTTCCCGCAGAAGGGCAAGTTTGGCATGTCAACAAAAAAGAAATGGCCCAGCGCCCAGTTGCCATATGCCCAATTCATTGGTGGACTTGGCATAAATAAGCGATTCCATAAGGTAAGAAAACTTTATCAATCAGCGACTCACTTCTTATGGTGGCCTGTGGACTAGTACTTTATAATTACAAGCGTATTTCTCAGTCTAGTACTATTGTCGTTTGTTGACTTCTAAGACTTGTAGAAACATTTGAAAGCTTAATTCGGGATTAGGTATCGATTTCGTCAGAGGAAAGTATTCTTCAGTGTAGCTTAATTAATTAGAGCTCCCGCACACTGGATATGAGGGGGAGGTCCGTGGTTTGAGTCCCGGCGCTGAAGTCTATTTTTCTCTGTCTGTCTCTCTTTATAAATAGTATTATAATTTGATTTAAGGAAGAGAATTCTAAAGATTAGCAAAAAAAAAAAAAAAAAAAAAAAAAAAGGCAACAAGAGACAAAAACTTTTAAATTACGGTGAAATTCCGCTATAGAAGGTAATTTTATGGTTTACTAACCGGTCTAACTGTATTCTACAGTCGGTTGAAGTGGTCTCAACAGCTCCAGTCGACCACTAAATCAACCAAAGGTTTACTAACCGGTCTAACTGTATTCTACAGTCGGTTGAAGTCGTCTCAACAGCTCCAGTCGACCACTAAATCAACCAAAGGTTTACTAACCGGTCTAACTGTATTCTACAGTCGGTTGAAGTCGTCTCAACAGCTCCAGTCGACCACTAAATCAACCAAAGGTTTACTAACCGGTCTAACTGTATTCTACAGTCGGTTGAAGTGGTCTCAACAGCTCCAGTCGACCACTAAATCAACCAAAGGTTTACTAACCGGTCTAACTGTATTCTACAGTCGGTTGAAGTGGTCTCAACAGCTCCAGTCGACCACTAAATCAACCAAAGGTTTACTAACCGGTCTAACTGTTTTCTATACTCGGTTGAAATGGTCGTCTCAACAGCTCCAGTCGACCACTAAATCAACCAAAGGTTTACTAACCGGTCTAACTGTATTCTACAGTCGGTTGAAGTGGTCTCAACAGCTCCAGTCGACCACTAAATCAACCAAAGGTTTACTAACCGGTCTAACTGTATTCTACAGTCGGTTGAAGTGGTCTCAACAGCTCCAGTCGACCACTAAATCAACCAAAGGTTTACTAACCGGTCTAACTGTATTCTACAGTCGGTTGAAGTGGTCTCAACAGCTCCAGTCGACCACTAAATCAACCAAAGGTTTACTAACCGGTCTAACTGTTTTCTATACTCGGTTGAAATGGTCGTCTCAACAGCTCCAGTCGACCACTAAATCAACCAAAGGTTTACTAACCGGTCTAACTGTATTCTACAGTCGGTTGAAGTGGTCTCAACAGCTCCAGTCGACCACTAAATCAACCAAAGGTTTACTAACCGGTCTAACTGTTTTCTATACTCGGTTGAAATGGTCGTCTCAACAGCTCCAGTCGACCACTAAATCAACCAAAGGTTTACTAACCGGTCTAACTGTATTCTACAGTCGGTTGAAGTGGTCTCAACAGCTCCAGTCGACCACTAAATCAACCAAAGGTTTACTAACCGGTCTAACTGTTTTCTATACTCGGTTGAAATGGTCGTCTCAACAGCTCCAGTCGACCACTAAATCAACCAAAGGTTTACTAACCGGTCTAACTGTATTCTACAGTCGGTTGAAGTGGTCTCAACAGCTCCAGTCGACCACTAAATCAACCAAAGGTTTACTAACCGGTCTAACTGTATTCTATACTCGGTTGAAGTGGTCTCAACAGCTCCAGTCGACCACTAAATCAACCACAGGTTTACTAACCGGTCTAACTGTATTCTATACTCGGTTGAAGTGGTCTCAACAGCTCCAGTCGACCACTAAATCAACCAAAGGTTTACTAACGTGGTTGGTTTTTTAGGTTGGTCTTTCTGGACACACCAGTTACTTCTCGGTTGACCTAGTTAGTGATTACGAAAGCACCCTTAAATCCCTCAAGGGTCTCATGGGGGTCTTTAAAAAATTGTACCAAGTTTTTTGTATTTTTATTATATTATGGATAAAGATCAGTGATTTCTGATCTAAAGGGTTTCTTAATCCTCATATATGTGATAAAAGGTTATTGAATAATTTCTATTCTTTCTCTTTTTTTTATTTAAAGTTACACTTTTTGTGGCAATAAACATGCACATGCTAATGTAAAAGGTTAGAATTTTATATAAATGTGATGTGGTGAAAGGGTATAGCCGTGTATATCGTCAGCTTATTAAGGTCACTTTATACGACAGATTTTAAGAGTTTTGATACAAGAGGTTCATGGATATCTGGTGAAGGAAGAGTTGTAGGCATATAATAGTACATTACATTACGCGTCGAGTGCGGAAAGAAGCATTTTGCTTGCGAGTGTGGAGTTAGCACCCGAGCCAAAAAGAGGGTAGTAAAACCACACGAGCAATGCAAAATGCCGTTTTCTTCGCACGAGTTGCGTACCGTACTTTATCTACGATTGTTAGATTTAAATAATAAATACAGAAAAAAATAAACTTCCTGTATGCAAGTTCGTATTTCTCTTTTGATAATGATGACATTAATTCATTAGTTGTATTTTGTGCCGAATTAATTATTTCAGGAGGCATATTATTCTCCTCATATTCGTCATAATCACTTAAATCACTCATTGATTTTCTCAAAAAACTCATTATATAAACAGTTACTTTTATTAAACAAACAGCAAATTAGTTTTGTTAAATGTAAACAAACTCGCTAATCGTGCGTAAAGCTGAAGAATTCTTCTTCTTTACCGCCCTAGGGTGGTAAAAAAGAGGAATTCTTCAGAACTATGAGACGGGCATGCGCAATGAATACAAGTACGTAAAAAATCACTTTCTACACGACACGTCTAAACAGAGATACAATGTTTATATTTCGTATCAATCGTAGATAAAAGTACTTTCACCCTGCTTGTTAGGTTGTTAAACATCGGCAGAGATACCTCATGGTGTTAGTAAATCCACTACCTTTTGAAGATTTCTTTTTTAAGGGTTTTAAACATGAGGCAACACTGCTATAAAGGCAATAAAACTTTAAATTATTTCACAGATATATCTGTTGAAAGGAGGTTCGTGTCCACCTTAACAAAAATCTTTCTACTACTACAATAAATATACTTAATACATTTTATTTTTGTGTAGTTGGAGAGCCTGATCAGTATCACAGAGGCTCGTGCTTGTTTAACTGTCGGCCCTGATTCAGAGCACGATGCTAAGGATACTGACTCAAAAAGCAACTCCTCCGATAATAAAGGTAAGCATTTTAAAATGGGTTAACATTTTCAATACAATACAACTCTCTTCCGTTCTGTCTTGTAGAATGTACTAACTTATCTGCCTGGGTTACAGAAAAACACTTTTTCTGTTGTATTGAATTACATCATTTCCTAGCTGATCCAGATATTCAAATACCTGGATAATTGGAGTTTTACTGTATGCATTTTAATAATTATAATTTTTTTCTGTTTAGTTAATGGAGAGGTAGCAGGCAACGGTGTTCTCGTTATCAATGCAGGTTCTAGCTCTAGCTCTGGTAGCCCAAGGCTTGATTCATCTAACTCTACTACTCACAGCAAATCTAACAAGCCTCAGGTACTTAGTATATTTTAGAATTAATAATCTTTAGTAATTACAACTCCGAACTGAGAAACGCTAGACTAAAATCACTGTGGCCTTCCACAGGATAGATTCCACTTTCCGATAAAAGAGTTAATAGATAGATAGATGTATAATGCTTGATACCTCCACCCTATGCTGAATAATCAACCTATGATGATGATTAATACTCTTCCCCTCAGGAACTTTGCAAATTATCATTTCTCTGACAAATTGTTTAGCTTTTTGTTGTAATTATACTCTTAGGCCGCTCCCTGACTTGTCGGTACGATATCGGTGGTGCGGTATGGGTAAGCTAGTATGCCGATGCGGTAAGATTCTTTACCGAGCGCTTATATATCTTACCGATTTTCTTAACCGAATCGGTAAGATATATAGGCGCTCGGTAAAGATTCTTACCGCATCGGCATACTAGCTTACCGATACCGCACCGATATCGTACCAACAAGTCAGAGAGCGGCCTTACTTTTATATGAGTGAATGATGATAACATATCTATATAACTGACATGTGTTGGAGGTTATTGCGGATATGGGACTGACACTGAAATATTATATAAGCATTCAAGTGAGCATTACTCTTCATAAAATTCATAAAGTTCTAGATCTTCTGTGGTGATTGCTTCTCTAAGGGTGTAGATTGTGTGTTCAGCTTTTACTTTCTGGGAATAGAAGAAAAAAGAAGTTCAACCACTGAGATATATAGTGAGGCGTTTTAAGCCAATTGCTTGGTGTAGGGTGTAGGATCAAACCTGTGACTTCAACTTTGATTCATCGATGTCCAACTTAATGTAACCAATGACTTTTGGACCACGTCTTCTCTAAACCCCACTTGTATAGCAATCATATATCAGTTTTTAATAATTGTCTTGTGAAAAAATTTCTGTTTAATTATATCAATATATATTATTGGACTTTTTTTAGAAGCAGGTGAGACTGGTGGTTGAAGAGGAGAAATCTTCGTTGCCTCAAGTACCTCAAGAGGTTCTAAGAACAGTCAATGAGCGTCACAACAAAGGATTGATGTCTCCGATGATCTATCAGATCCTGACACAGGGAGAGATCCGTCTAGGTGTGGTACTGGAGGAGGAGAGTCACGAGGAAGTACCCAATATCCAGATCTTCTTCAGACCGATGAGACAGATGGTGTATGCCATACTGTTTAATCTTCATCACCATGTCTACCTGGCCAGGAACCATGCTAAGGAGAACAAAGGTGAACTGAAAATTAAATAAATAATAGTTATTTATGTCACTAGGCAGCAAAATGGAATTTTGCTGACAAGTTTCTTAAGTTTTTGTTGCTGAGGCAAAGCCAAGGCAGGAAATTTACTATTTTACTGACGAGGCAAAGCCGAGGCAGGAAAACGTTAATTACCTGCTAAGGTGTAACCGAAGCAGGTAATCTTTAAATGAGTCAGGAATGTTTCCTTCGCTGCATAGTTACTTACAATATTTTATCTACTAACGGCAGAAAAATTACACTAAAGATTTTAGTACCTGATATAGAGGGTAATAAACTTTCCTTGTATGATGTTTCAATATTTGCAATTTCGGGTGGCGTGTTATCAAACAAGTCTTCAACGTCTTGCACAACATTATCATCCATATTTTTATTTAAACTTCAAAAACCTAATTAACAAATTTATCAAAATAATGACAGAAAACTGTTAAATTATTATCATCTTTTTTTGATAGATAAAAGATTTAAAGCAATGAAAGTTGTAAGTGTAATGACTCGAAAGTTAAAACAAAACAAAGACAAAACAATCAGTGTTGCCACTTTTTTTATTAACAGCTGTTTTTTTATCTCAATTTTTAGCGATTTTTTAAAAATAATCACTGTAAAATAATAATATTAGTTTTATTATTATAATTTTTAAAGGTATTTTCAAAAAACATAAATATTTAGCAGAATATTACGCTTAAATATACAAAAATGAACAATGTGGGAGAGTTCATAACCTGAGATGTAGTAACTTTTTCTTAAAATTTGGCAGCCTGTTTGTTATTTTGCTGACTCTTTGAACTTTTGCTGCGTGTTTTTTTGACATGTTACAAAAGAATCAAGAAAAATGACATTTTGCAGATTGAAAACAGTACAACAATGCCTAATTTTGTTGCCGTGAGTAGATAAAAACTATTGTTCTGAAACTTCTGTCATTTCTTTTGTTTTTTTGCCCAGCGGACTTTAAAGACTACCAATATTTGAGGTCTTAATAGCAGTTAGTCCCAAATGTGCTAAGGTAAAATCCGTTTTTAACAAACCTTATAGTACTCTACCCACTAAGTAGGCAGATAGGTCTATAGAAAGTGAAAACCTTGCTTTGGGAAACTAACCTTATTTCTTGAGTAGGCAGAATGGCTAAGCCAAAGATTTCACACCTCAGCTGAGTTAATGCAGAACAGCTGCTGATAAGGGGAGAAAGGATTATACTTTCTCTCTCACATAGTCGCAGACACTGTGTTAGTCACTGAAGGAAGTGTATAACCCTAACTTCACAAAGTCGTTCATAATTTGATTTCAGTGAATGATGACAATATACCTGTAACCTGAGTTTCAATGAAGGTTCTATTGCGGATATGGGACTGACACTGAAATTATTTTACAAATCATTAGTCTAAAAGTCCAGTAGAAAGTGGGGAAAAAATGTGTGTGATTAATATAAAGCTAGAATTTTGTGTATAAGCAAATCTTTTGGAGCCTTCTAAGAATATGTGGTCAGCTAAGTTCGTCTGTGGGACATAGCTTGACAATAGGCATTTGAAAGAAACAAACCGGTGGAGAGCTAGTAGACCAAAAATCAAGGTTATGGTAGTTTGTCACTTAATGCTAGACTACTAGGCTTTCAGCTAGACCTTGAAGTTGAATAATAATTTATTCAACTATGCTCTGTAAGAATACTTGCCTAAAGACAACACTTATTTCTTTAATGATAGTAGTAATCTGGTAAGACGCTGATAATAATTTTAGACAATCTCCTACCTGAAGTATGAAATTCCTTATGGAATTTTATTCTCTTCAACCTAGTATATATCAAAATGGCACTTTTACTTATGGAATTTCACATTGTTAATTACTGTTATTATCTTGAGTTTCGACTTAATCTAATATTTGTTTCATATTCAGGTGACACTAAGATTCCTGAAGTGAAGATCAAAGAGTGGGTTTGGTCTAAGAACAACCCTTACCTGAAACCTGATACTGTAAGAGCTGAACAACTTGGATGGGGCGTACCTACTGTTCAAAGGCTGTGGTTCGGGTATGTAAAGTTTTGTATAAAATGGACCCCCCACCATACTAGATACATTGTATTTATCTGTTTATTTATTGCTTACATTATTAAATATTGTGGGTTGTTTTTTACAGTACAACTGTGGATGACAAGAGAAGGCGTCTTCGTGCCTACCTGACTTGTATGAGATCTGATACTCAACTTATGTTGGATTCAAGTTATGTGCCTCAGCATCTTCTTGTACTTGCTACTGTCCTCAGGTAATTATCCTTAAAAACATTTATATTTTTGGTAAAAGTAACAAACTCTTCAGAACGTGTTATTTTCATGATAAGTTCCCTTGATAAAGATATTATGTCTATTTAAAAAAACCAAACAATAACTGTTTAATGGTTAAGAAGTTTTTTGGCATCTGGAGATTCTCCCTTCACTAGAAGAAGCATCTTCATGGCCAGTGTATGGAGTCAGCTATAATTGATAGTTTGAACTTGAGGAATAACTTGAACCACTCGTCCTCTAGTCCAGTCAAATTAGCTCAAAATGGCGGCGAATCTTGCATTAAATCATGTAGTTCCAATTTTTTCAGGAATGTGTAGGGGGTGGTCCCCTGAATAACGCCTAATAAAGTCCCATCGATTTCAGGCGCCGCGGGAGGGGGGAGGGGGGGCAAAAGGTCACATTTTTCAGTTTTCGGCGTTTATCTTGAAAACAATACGTCGCACAAAAAATAATAATCTATTCAAAATTAAAGCTGATAAAATTATCTTTCAAATCATATACATCTTGTTTCAACCTAAGTCTTACCGTTTTTGAGATATGAGCCGTTGAATATTAAAAAATCGGTCCTAGACCACTCAGACAAACTTTCTCTTATACGAAGTTCATAATTACATAGCCCAGTGTTTTCCATTTATTAGCTTTCGTATGTACATTTAATTATTATTGAACATTTCATCGAAATGTATCATTAAAATAACTTCTCCTGGGCGGGGAATCGAACCCGGGCTCCCTCCGTCCGCGTTTTAAGCTATTTTCTCAGGAACTAGATATTTCCCGGGAAAACGGCTTATATAGTTAGATTCGTATTTAAATGGACTACATTTTAGAATTTTTTCATCAAAATCGTCGGAACCGTTTTCGAGAAATAATTTTTTTTCATGTTTTTTCAGAGTTTTTGGGGGTAGTGCCCCCAAATTTAGAGCTAAAATTCATTTCTCGATTTCGCATCGGGGTATGATTTTTCTGAACATGTATGCCAAATTTCGTCTAAATCGGCCCAGTAGTTTAGGCTCCAGGCGTCTGCACAGACGACAGACGACTGACAGACATTTTTTAAAAACCACTTTTTTGGACTCAGGGGACCTCAAAACGTGTACCTAAAATCGAATTTTCGTGCCATCACAATACTTTCTCTTTACATGAGAAAGTAAAAATGAATAAAAAGGGGCAGTGGTTCAGGTATCTCGTCAATCTTTCTCTTCTAACTCTTTCCCCTTCGATTTTAACGATAACTCGTGGGAAATAAAGTTAAATAATGAATGAAGTTATGCCAATATATCTTTACCCCGTAAATAGCTAGAGCGTTTTGAAGTTTAAGGGCACTTTTCAACATTTTACTAGTAAAATTCTGCTTGTGACTCAAGTTTTGTTTCCAACGTCTGTAACTCTATGTAAACAGTCTCTCAAGCGTTTGCGCCAAGTTATGATCGTATACAACATTTTTATTACAATAATAGGTCGTTCAAAATGAGTGAAAAGTGCTTAATTTGTGATGAAACAGCTGAAGAAGGTGCAAGTCAAGAGAGTGATAAAGGGATGAAAACGTTATTAAGTGCTAATCTTACACGAAGAGATGAAAGACATGATTCGTTCCGAAGATTGAAAGGTGGTGTCGACCATGTGGAGTGCAGAAAACGGTACACCAGGCCATAGTATAATGTTTCAAGCGGTATGCCAATGAAACAGAAAACATCGAAAAATTGTTTTATGACCCCAAATCTTCACCAGGAGACATTGCTGAAGCTGGGGAATGAATGTTCCTGCTCATGTTCTAGGCCCCGTTAAATAAGTATATTCACAATCAGTACAGGTACCTTTAATTTTTCTTAGACCGTACTGACCCCATTAAGTAAATTAAATAATTCATTGAACTAATTAATATTTACTAATACGTTATCGTTATATTATTAATACAATAATTAGTATTCAATAATTATTAAATACAACTAGCTACAATTCTAATCTATTTTATTCTATTTTGTTCACTGATACATATGCTTCGTGATTCGTGAAATCCACTGCAATAATGAAAGAAAACCTGCGCGCTTTGCCGCCCACAACAGATGCTGCAATGCAACATTCATACAGAGTGTTTCTGGAGGTGCAGCAATGGTTGGGGAACGAATCCATCCTACATGAAAGTTGGTGCTGGACGAGAAAAGATGTGGACACCTTACTCCAGCGATCATAGAATCCTTAAACGGAAAGATTTCCAACTCCCCTCTTTATCTACCTGTGTTAGACTACTAGAGCTCCACGGGAATTATTGTAACTAAATCTTTTACACCATTCAAAAGATTCAGAGCTTCTTAATTCAAAGAAATAAATTAATAAATTAATTTGTCAATTTACTAGATTCGAACCCGGGAACTTTCTCATTCTGAGCTATCGCGCATCTCATTCGGCCACCGGGGCTGTTTATTTTTTTGTATTGTTTATTTACAAAATAGTACAAATGTCAAAACATCATAAGTAGTTTACAATTTTAACCACCATATTCTCGTGGAGCGCTAGTGCTCTTACACCTCTAGAATACTGAAGTCGGATACCCCTGCCTTACTCCTATCAAGACAAAACCCCCTTTGGCACCAGACATTGTCCTCAACACACTCTTCTGCAGCTGTACCACTGGCTGCGGAACGATGTGTGGTTGTCGGAGAGCCAGGACCAACTGTTCCGTGGTGTGCAGCAACTGTCAAGGCTCGTGTACAAACAGTGTTCCGATCCAAGAAGACTTTGAGCAATTTGATTGAAGAATCATATTGACAGCTTTTAACAAATGAAAAAGCAGTTGATGAAATTAATTGTATACATATATTCAATGCTAGTATTGTTATTTGAATCTATTTTTGATACCCAATTTTTGATTTTATGAACAACTTTTATACATCTTAAATTGATTTATTACTTCCTCCTCTCTAATACAAGTGTCCTTCTATATATTACGAGATATAGATTTTGGTACATGTATACATAATTCATTATTAATACGGGTTATAATTACTATACTTATCCAATTAAACAGCATACAAAGTGATCAAGAGAGTTACAAACCTTGGAAACAAAACTTGAGTCACAAGAAGCATTTTACTAGTAAAATGTTGAAAAGCGCCCCTAAACTTCAAAACGCTCTAACTATTTACGGGGTGAAGATAAATTAGCATAACTACATTCATTTTTTAAGGACATTTTTCGCTCTAAAACTTTATTTCCCCCGAGTTTTCGTTAAACTCGAAGGGAAAAGAGTTAGAAGAGAAAGATTGACGAGATTCCTGAACCACTGCCCCTTTTTTTTCATTTTTTAATATTCAACGGCTCATATCTCAAAAACGGTAAGACTTAGGTTGAAACAAGATGTATATGATTTAAAAGATAATTTTATCAGCTTTAATTTTGAATAGTTTATTATTTTCTGTGCGACGTACCGTTTTCAAGATAAACGCCAAAAACTGAAAAATGTGACCTTTTGCCCCCCCCTCCCCCGTCCCGCGGCGCCTGAAATCGATGGGACTTTATTAGGCGTTGTTCAGGGGACCACTCCCTACACATTCCTGAAAAAATTGGAACTACATGATTTAATGCAAGATGAAAACCTAATTTGACTGGACTACTCTTGATATGCTAATACGAGTGTGAAACATACATTACGTCTTGATGTTTTGAAAAAACACTAGCTATCTTTTTAACTCAGATAGGCAGTTTGTGAGTTAAAGCTAGGTGTCCACCTGAGACTAAATATCGAGATCCAGTCTCGAGATTACAGATCCTTGTCCACTTGAGAGCAACATCAACCCCGGTTGAGTCGAGTCTCCGAGACTACTCTCTAGTTTGTGTCCACCTGAGATCATCCCACATTTTCTTCTGAGACTCGCCCAATAGAGGTTTCCCGTCAGCATTAATGTTAAATATTGATGCTTGCCTAACAATCTTTTTTGTAAAAAAATTAATAAAGAATTATGTTGGGTGATGAAAGGGGAAGTTGGGCTGGGATTTGCACACTCTTGAAAATTATCTAAAAATTGAAAACGCATAACAGTCCAGACATTTGTTAATGTTGGAAAATTCACCATATTTTGAGACGCTATTCCTATAAATATTGCAATATTATTGTAATAAAATATGTATTAATAACTAGCAAGCTAGGAATCAGTTGCTAGGTTTATCATGTAGGCCAAGCGATTAAATGAACCCATTTATAGAAAAAACCATGAAGAAGTGAACTTTTTATGTCAATACATACACATTACAATAATAAAAGTGCAATGGCAAACTCAGCAAGTAATAGGATAATTTTTTTAAATTTTATAAAAGGTATTAAAAATTAGATCAGTTCATGTTCAAAATACCAAGGAACCCCTTTTTACTTGAGACTTCATGCAGAACCATTATATTTTTGTAAAATTGTTATTAAGTCTGGTTTTACCCAATAATTTTCGTTAAAGCCAAACCTACAATACCTACAAAAAAAATCTATTTCGTTTCCACCTATAAAGTTGGATTGGTGGCGACGGATGTATACTGGCAGATACACAATGCCGGTTTTAATTATCGTAATGTTTGAAATGAAAAAAATATCTAAACATTTTTCAAATCTGGTCAATGTACTGTATAAACAAAACTTTAGTTTTATCTCTTTGTAGAAAAAATAATTTAGTAGTATATTTGCTATTACTTACCTATATTTTTTTATATAAATATCAATTATATATGTATTTGGCGTATTATGCGTATAATAAATTATAAAAATATCACATGATACTCCGTTATTAGGAAATAAATAATATATTATTTATTATATTCTTCTGCCAGCTGTTATTTTAATATTTTATTTCTAGATGATTTATATAGCAGATAACAATACTTACTTCGCATACTAATCTTTTTTATCTTTTAACCCTTCATACGGTATTTACTTTGCCTAACACTTCATAAAATATCATAGCTTCAAAAAGCTCGATCAAGAGAAACTCTCCAATTCTTTTAATGTTGTTAAGAATATAGGAATAAATATTATTAAATTAGAATGAAAAAGAAGAAAACAATATGAAATATTTTAGTTGAAGGGATGTAGTGAAGGTTGTCTGGGAGACTAGTCTCAGCAATTCGAAACTGATTGGAACTCTGAGACTGAGTCTCGAGACACAAGGGAAGAGCTTGTCGACTTGAGATTCAGTGAGTCTCGGAGACTTTTGCAGTAACTCTCCGAGACTAGTCTCATCCCCATGTCCACTTGCGACTTTAGTATCGAGAGCGAGTCTCGAGACTAAAAAGTCTCAGATGGACACTTACCTTTAGCTAGCCACTCCTCTACACTGATCCACACATGTTTACTTGAGTTCTTTAATTTCTCCATTTAATGCACTTTGATTGTAGTGACCACATGAAAGCAATAATAGATTCATTTTATTTGTTGCAGATACATAATGTCATTCACAGATAAGAGAGTTCTAAGGAAGTACGAACTAGATGCTATTATCGCTACGGCACTAGATCCTCATCTTGCCAACTCTGAATTTAACCAGGAGCTTAAGGTAATTCTAATTCTTGATTTATAAATGTTCTCAAATAATCAAATATATCTCTTTGCGAACACTCTTTACTTGAATACAGCTAGAGGTCGACCAAGAAGTCATGAACACGGGAGAAACGGAAAGCTTAACTTCGTTTAAAATCGGAACTTCCGAGTAGTGCCGAAGTCAGTACAGTCGGGTGCTAAGGCAATACCCATTTCTAGTTTGTATGACATGCGCAGTTACGTCAAATCTCACGAATAACAACAACAACAAGGTTTCCAATCTGTTAGGTTTCCTGTTTTGTTTGTTTTTATACAATACGAATTATAGTCACAACTGTCACACAACAATTTTGATTTTGTACCATTCACCATGATGATGCAAATGCAAAGAACACTACAAATAATGGGGTTGGAACAAACCTAATATTTATTTGTTATTATAAAAATGATTGCTATCCATGACAATTAATCAAAATAATATTAGCGAATATCTAGTTTGCTTTTCCCCATTATATTTTTTATAAATAAAATAACCAGGAAAACTTATCTTAGAATCTCATTATTTGTATAATTTCTTCCTAATTTTGAATTCATGTTATTATCCATGTTTTTAATAATACCAGGAAATTTAATTTACCAAAGAGAAAATTGCCAAAAACAATCCGAGAGAGGTAATAGTACAAATAATAATTCACAAAAAATTAATAACTAAAATCCAGAAATAAGGAAAGTAACAAATAAAACAGAAATAAAAAAGTAACAAATCAAACTCAGAAATAAAGAGGAAGAAAAAAATTATTAAGAAAGAAGAAAATTTATTTAGATTTAAAGAATATTATTATGAATAATCAACAAATAATAATATAAAGATATTATCGTATATTATTGTGATTTCTTATCAGGTACAGTGTTGCCTGTTGCAAAAAATATAGAAGTTATCAAAAATAAAATTATTAATAACAAAAGAACAACACTGTATTTTTTGACAGTGGTCTATTTTAATAAAAACTGACTGTACATGGCGACACTAGCGCACTCCTCACATTTCCATGACTTCTTGGTCGACCTCTATCACATTTATCCTTGTGAATATTAATGAGAAAATATATGGTATCTTGTATCTCTCATAAAATTCTACCCAGAATATTGTCAGTGTTTGGACGTTAATTCAAGTTTAGACAGTGTTAGATCATTAGATGGAAGGATGGAGGATGCAGACTTTTTACACATCTATCTATGTGAGCATTACAGCTCAGATTACTGTGTTAAAACTTAAGTTCTCAGAAGAACAGAATTAGATGGTGGGTGGTATCTGTTACTTTACAAATTGATCTATGTGATCGTTATTGTTCAATTTCTTCCACATATCTGGTTATTCATTCAATCCAGATGGTGTTTGGACTTAAGCTCTTTTGAGGGCAGTATTAGGTCATTATTTTACACATCCATCTAAGGGATTATTAGTCATAACTCGCTATAATAATTTTATTTGCTTGTTCTAGCTGGACTGTGTGTCTTCTCGCAGTGTTCAGGTTGGATCCCTTATAATGGCAGGTATCGAGCATGCTCTTCTAGTTAATGATACCTGCGGAGCTCCTATTCCTTGGGTAAGTGTGTTAAACATCTGTAAATTGAAAGATTATGTATTCCACTGAAATTTACTTAACCCTTTGAGTACTGAGGTATATATTGCAAGGTTGTTCCCCAGGCCTGAGTTTCAAAACCAGAATGTTCCACCCTGGCCTGAGGTTTTTCTACCTTACACATTAAATCTACCACACTTTTTTTTGTCGTTTTTTTTTTCCTCTGCTTATATCTATAATATATTTTTACTCAAAAACAATCTATATATCTCTCAATTTATTGAAAATTATTGTCGCTAAATGAATATATACATAATCATTTCTGTCTAGGATAGGTGGATTACGTAATTGTTAAAAAAAATATTATTTATTAATGCTGGTAGAGTGTACATTATATTATTGTAAATCAGGTAAAAAAGGGTTTGTTTTGGCTAAGGGATTATAAAAAAAAGGGAAAAAAGACTGGGGGTCAGGGGTCTACGAACTCTACATGATGAAATCTTGCTTCATCTTTCTGTTCTTCCCTGAACCCCCGCTCCATCTACTGGGCTCTTTGTAGAATGTTCGTAGTACCCCAGATAGTCAACAGAAAGCGCTAAGTACACTACTTAAATTTACGTGAGCAGTACTATGCCTCCAAACAAGAAAAACTTAAAAACGTAAATTTACATTGTTTGTGACAAAAGGATTAACATGACCACTTTATCAATGGTGCTTTAGTTTATATCACTTTATCTAACACTAAGACTTCATTGACTCAACACCGAACCAATTGTTCTAGCCTTGTGCAGATGTTACGTTGTCTGCCCAAGTCTTTTTTCCTTCTCCCAGCTATTTCCCTTTGTTTCACCTAGACTATCATTCTCTCTATGTGGCCAAACATGGTCAGTTGTGTGGTTTTAACAATGTTCTGATTGATATTAATATTTGTTATTACAGGTGGTTGCATGCCCGTGGTTGTACTTCGATGGTAAGCTGCTGCACTGTACGATGGCACGTGCCGCCTCTGTGAAGAATGCTCTTGAGCTGTGCTCTCATCGCTTACCTCAAGTGATGAAGGTGGAGAGGATGAGGGAAGCCATATTGGAAGGACTCTACGTACAGTGGGCCAGACCACAAGTACCGTCACCATTATCTTCTGGTAAAAAAAAACTATTATCTCTTTGTTTTAAAGTTTTGCTCCTCTTCCTCTTCCATCCATTTCTCCCTTTAACAGAAGAAATAACTCCAAAAATAATGTCCGACTTCTAGGGATTAGGGGTTTTGATGGATTTATTACAAATTTTAAGGTTCCCTAAGTCCTAAAAAGTGCTTTTATTATTATTTTTTTTTAAATTTTGTCTGTTTTCTCTGCAGACACATAAAGCCTAAACTCATTAGCAAATTTTGATGACATTTCGCATACACATGCAGAAAAATCATACTGCAAAATGAAATAGGGGAAATTAATTTGAGCTCTAAAATAGTGAACATTATTTCTAAAAAAGTAAAACGGGAAAAAACAAAAAAAACCTGTAGTCCATTTAAAAGGAAAAATCTTGTGTAACCAAAATGTAATTGACCACCCGTTGAACCACTTTATAAGTAGTTCCACAGAAACTGTTGCTTCTGGCCTTTATAAGGCCTTCACTGGCCTGTGATCAAATATTAAATCATATAAACATTTGGCAAGTCTGTAGAATAAGTAATCAAATAAAAGCTTATTTATAAATTATGGTAAAAATAAATAAAATTTAACCTTCATTTTATTTTTGTTCATTACTTGTTGAATCAGTATTGTAAGGCGGCTTTCACACCGAAGTAGCAAGTCGCAGGTTGCATGCGTCCTAGTAACACCAGATTATCTAAGGAGTCAAGGTAATTTAACGAGCCTACAACTGAAGATGGAAGTGCGACGGCTGGTTCTCGAGTCGCACATGCATCTTGCTTTCAGGATGCACGTCGCACTTGCATTTTCGGTGTGTAGGCTCTCGTTCAGTTACCTCGACTCCTTAGATAATCTGGTGTTACTAGGACGCATGCAACCTGCGACTTGCTACTTCGGTGTGAAAGCCGCCTAAAAATATTTATAAATTTAGTGTTTATTAATTTAAATGCTAGTGTAGGTACTGATAATGGCCCTTGTAAGGGTGAAGAGACACTTCATTAGTATTCATTAAGATTACCTCCATCATTGCTCTAATTATTCAATTTTTATAGTACATAGACTAATGAATCATTTAAATTAGGTATTGTGGGTTTACATTCTGGATCACGATGTATTTGAGAAAGTTTCGTTTGATTTTTTTCCGGACCAAATTTGTGTAAATGAAATTAAACAGGATTTAAGCATATCGGAGCAAGTTTTAGGTTTACTACTCTTAATTTGATTTATATTATTGATTATCAGTTTAACCTTTTATACTAATACTTGTATCTTGTGTTCACATTTACGGTGTTTGTGTTGATGATTTAAGCCGGTAGAGAAGAACTGAACGTTGGTAAAGGCTACGAACGTGTCGCACTTTCTCCTTCTCGCTACTGTATTTGTGAAGACGGTAAAACCTTTTTCTTCCTTTATATCCTTTCCTTTTTCCTTAAACCCAAAAAGAGCTTAGAAGGGGTAAGTGGGGAGGAGGTATTATTTATAAACTAAATAGGCTAAAAAGTGAAATATTTTTATCAGTTATTAATGTCAGGATTACTAACAACACGCTTAAACAACTGTTATTGAAGTATTAGGTAAACGCAATACACACAATTTTTTAATTGTAGCATGCATGCAAGAGATTAACTAAATGAATTGATAACAGTGATAAGCTATCAGGTGACAAATCACAAATGATTGATAGCAAGTCTAGTGTGAGCTGGGTTTACACAATTCAAGTATGTTTGGACCAAGTCAGCTTGGACTCTATTTTGACCTCAGAGCAAGGAAGGGGGAGCAATGCGATTTAAAAAGTGGTTCATTATGCTCCCCCCCCCCCATATACTAACGCTTTCTAGTGAGCTCAATCTGAACTAAAGTGATCACGTGGTCACTGGTGCTTGTCTTATTGGTCTATTCCTTGTCTTTCTGTCCCCACAGACGGTTGTCCTTATCAGTAGCAGTTATTTGATACCCCACTCAAAGAAGATATCTATTGGTTATCTAGGATCTGTTACACGTTTATTAACGACGTTACTGCCTTTAGACAATTAATAAGGTTAACAACAAACATTAAAGTACATATTTATAAAGAAAACTGTATTAAAAATAAAAATATTAAATGTCGTAAGAAAATATCACTTATTCCTATCAGCTGATATCAGATAAATTTTGAGTTTTTATCGAGATATTTATCGATATTGTTTCACCAAACAGCCGCTTGAAAGTGTTAGTATATGGGGGGAGCATAATGAACCACTTTTTGAGACCCATATTCTATAGTATTGTTCCCTCTATCCCTTCCTTGCTCTGAGATTTTGACACTATTTGGATCATTTAAACAGGGTAGCCAAAGTCCACTTGGACATCCATGTTTTGTTGGACAGTGCCCAACTTTCTTTTTTTTGATAAAATTGGAGATTTTATTAAAACAAAAATGAAACCATTTGAGAATTAAATTGTACGTGGATAGTATATCTAAGTTCCAAAACTTGGACCAAGTATACTTGCTTGGTGTTCACCCAACTTCACCGTATAAATGGGTAGATGCTAATGTGAAGTGGCTACTATATGATAGTAAATCCATTTATAAGGTTTATGCAGCTGTCGGAGCTACACACCTAGTCTATGTCATCCATCACATATATATAGATGTATAAACAGACTGTTATGTCACAGAGTTAGTTAGTTTATATTTGGATGGTATAAACTAGGCTTTTTGTATGTCTAAAGTTTAAATACTTTTAAAGCCACTTCAATCCCTTTATCCCTTTTAAGCTCATTGTATGTACCTTAACTCTATAACCTTTCCTTATTTCAATTTTATTTCTACTTGTATAAACTCTTTGACAGGCGTAAGCCCTGGTGGCTGTTGCACCATTATTATTGTATTGATCGACTAAAAAAAAGAGTTTGCAATATACCACAAATTATTTTAAAAAAAATATAAATAAATAAATCAGGGGTGCTTATGCCCGAAGAAGTGGACCATGCAGTGGGTCTTTTGTTCAAGCCTGGGTAGCCTTTTATCAATCCACTACTGGATTGATACCAGACAACTCACCATGTCTTCACAACTTTAGTCACCTTTGATACATTTATTTATCAAACCACCATGAGAATTTTGACAATGGTTTTCCACACCGAAACCTGGTGGCTCTAAATCTTTCGTTATTTTTCAGTTTTGATCTTTGTTTCTTCCTTATTTTTCCTTCTCATTTCAGTGAATGATGACAATATACCAATAACCTGAATTGTAATGACGGTTTTATTGCGGATATGGGACTGACACTGAATTCATTTAAAAATAATAATGTTGATTTAATTTAAGCCCATAAAACTCTTACAGAATAACGGATTGTTTTTGACAGAAGAAGTCAAAAGCTAGTATTTTAATTCAGAATTTTCAATCCTACAGTATAATTCAGAAAAGAAGATGTGTGTTGACAGCGCGGGAAATCAGATGACACTTAGATTGGCTAACCTATGTGAGGTCTACCTAGGTCTGTGGGTGAGGGTGGGGCAGTTAAGTTGTTTGTAAACAAAAGAAGGTCATGTTACTCCTACCAAATCGCGATCTTTTTAACTAATGTTGTCTATAGATTTTCACACCTTATTACGAATATATTTCATTTAAATCAAATTATAATTATTATTAACTACGGGAAACAGACAGTGAAAAATACACTCCTGTGCCGGGATTTGAACCACGGGCCTCTATATTTCCAGTATAGCGCTCTTCCATCTAAGCTACGCAGGAGAATGATTTTTCACTACCGTAATCGATAACTAGTCCCGAAAGCTTGGATTCGGGACTAGTTATCGATTACGGTAGTGAAAAATCATTCTCCTGCGTAGCTTAGATGGAAGAGCGCTATACTGGAAATATAGAGGCCCGTGGTTCAAATCCCGGCACAGGAGTGTATTTTTCACTGTCTGTTTCCCGTAGTTAATAATAATTATAATTTGATTTAAATTAAAATTTAACTTTCCGTAGTATGAAAATTACCAAAAACTTAAAAATTGAATATATTTCATGTAAGAGTTCTTTTTTCTCCATAAATCATCATTAAATATAATGTGGGTAATGAAATATTGAAGAAAAGTGAAGACTTTAAACAACTTATAAGTAGATAAAGAATAGTTTGCCAAACATAGAATTTACATTATATAATGCATTCAAAGAACATTCATTGACCATTACTTTTGTCAAGGTTTGCAATTTAATATTTTAATCTACTGTCCATCGTGTAATAAAGATATGATTATCAATTGTCGATGTTAACTAAACATCAAGGAGAAGGGAAATGTTGGAGCGGTGGAGGTTACGAACCCTTTTTAATTTAAATCAAATTATAATTATTATTTCCTACGGGAAACAGACAGTGAAAGTCTTTCACTGTCTGTTTCCCGTAGGAAATAATAATTATAATTTGACTTAAATTAAAAAAAAAATTAACTTTCCGTAGTATGAAAACTACCAAAAACTTAAAAATTGAACCCTTTTTAAACGGTTATCCCGAGGGACACCCCCTTCACTAGAGATTTTTATTTTTACCTAGTTGGCTCAACCTATTGCCCACCAAAATCTCGAGCTCTCATTGGCTCTCCCCCCAATTTGTATAACTTTCCCATGCTTTCAACGCATGTCTTCTTTCCTGAATTGTACTGTAGGGACCTTCCAATCAATTCCTAAAAGTGGAGTCTGCATTTGTTCTCTGAAGTGAAAGGGACATTGGGAAAATATAGCAATGTGCCTTAGTCTGCGACTATAGTAGTGAGGGAGGTGCAAGAGGTACAGTGAAGTGGTGTGGTACGTGGTGATGAGTTCTCAGTTGTTCATCATATCAACAAGTGTGGTAAGAGTAAAAGTGTTGAGAGGGGAACAAAACAAAGGACACCTAAGTGAGGCATGGATATAATTAAGTGTGCTGAAGCTCTATGTCAAACTAACGATTTTGTTACACATAGTGTGTTGTGCCTCGATGTTTACCTCTCCTCTTATCCTTGCTCTCCTCTATACTGACTTTCATTGCTCTGCAAGTGTTTATTCACATAGAGTTCTACTTTAGCTGCACCCCACCTCTTTACCAAAATCTAACCCTTATGCTTAAAAAAATTATGTCTTAGCTGTGACATACTAATTTATATTGTTTTAGTTAATATTTATCTGTTTACTTTACAGGACACGTGGTTCCATCTGGTGGTGGAAGATTGGAAATTGCCGGTGTTGTAGTGGGTAATTGGGGAGCTAACTGTCGTCTACCACACGAGCAACCTATTTTACCACCTCAGGTCACTTCTGTTGGTATGGGAGGTGTTGGACGTGGAAGAGGCTTCAACTTAAGAGGACAAGGAAACAATTCAAGGAACACGAGGCAGAATAACAATCGTAATCAGAATTCCAACAACAGGAATAATTCTGTGAGTGATCCGTTTTATTCAGTATTCTTTTAATAACATTTTGTATCAAAAATATGTATCAATGTTCAGCCTGATGATCGTACTACAGTAGAACCTCGATAAGAAGTGTCTCAAGGGGATTAGGGAAACAGTCTTGTTATCGAGGTAATCTTTTTGTTGAGGGACGTGTTATCAAGGTTATTTTGGCTATCAGTCGTGTTATCGAGGTTAATGGAAGTTTTTTCAAGTCTAGACTTGTTCAAGGTCGACCCATTCCTGTATAGAGTCGTGTTATGGAGGTTGACTTCTCAAAACGACTTGTTATAGAGGTTCTGAGTTACGTTGTGAATTGGAAAGAGTGTTATTGAGGCTGTTTTGATAATAATAGTCGCATTATAGAGGTTAATTTAACATTATGTGTTATGGCAATCTCAAGGCGATTTGAAAATTGCACTTGTAATTGAGGTTGTCGTGTTATTGAGGGTCGTGTAAGCGAGGTTCTACTGTATGTTGTAAATACCACCTCTACAGGGGGGTCAGTTAACCCAGGTTCAAATCCACCCTTTAGGGCGAGGGTGACATCTGATCCAACCTTAGGCCTGGTGATAAACAGGTATGCCAACCTGGCTCCTTATAATGGGAATAATCCCTAAAATCGGTTCAAAACATTATTATTCACAAAATCCCTGATTTGGTCTTCTCCGGAAATCTATATTTATTAGACTCTGGCTGCAGGAACCCCCTTCCCTGCTTTTAACAATTAGTTACTTATTTATTTATTTTTTTGTGGTGATGCAGACATCATCAGGAGGCAAGAAGAATAGTGGTGCAGGAAAGAACAATAACAAGAAAAACAAGAATCAGAATCAAGGAGGAAGTACCACCGGATCTAACAACAGTTCTAGAGGACAGGGTCGTGGTACTACCGCAGTATCACCATTCACCGGGTAAATACACACCTATTATTATTATTACCATTTCAGTTCTTATTTATTTTCTCAATGGAAAGCTAAGAGATACCAATAGTAAAGGTTTTCCTCCAATGAGCCATTGATTTATGAAGGGCCACCAACTTGAGTAGTTAGGTGGTGTCCTCTTTGTTATTAAAAATTGATCCCTAATGGTTGTGGAGGGTCTCCGTTGCACCTACATGGAAAGTTACCAATTGAGGAGGACAAGCTTGTCCACCATGAAGTGGCATCCTATCATCATTCTTTCTGGAGTTATTAGGTGTTTTTTAAACACAGTGCCCCTACCCCTGTATTCAAAATGAGTACAATATTACCTATATGATGGGACTATTTTTGTTTTTATAAAAGAAAATCTATTTTTACTGTTTGAAAAGAAAAAAGTTGGAAACATTTGCCACCGTTACCTAGAAGTAAAAATCTTGTAGATTTAATAATGTTTCATTTTTTTTAAATTTTTTATTTACGAGCCATAGAGTTTTTGAAGGGTCCCCAAATTGAGTGTAAGGTGATGTCCTCTCTGTTATTCAGAAATTGATCCCTTATGGTTATGGAGGGTCCCTATTGCACACCTACATGGAAAGTTACCAATCTTTAACACTTGAAGAAGTGTTTAGTTCAAAACTGAGTTGAAACTGCAAAAAAAAGTATTTTTGTGTCACAATTAGAGCTTTTTCTCATTTGTCTCATAATTATGCTTGTTTTATCGATTATATTGTATTTATCTTAATGTATTATATATAATGAAATAATTATGTTGGCAGTGAGGTTGTAGACGCTCATTCGCTGGTGAATGAAAGTTTTGACTCAAGACTGGACGACAGTACAACTGAAGAACCCAAACAACAGAGAAATCAGAACAACAAAGATAAGAGCAACAAGGATAAAAGCAACAAGCAACAGAACATGAGGATACTTCATCATCAGAACAACCAGTCAGTATATTGACAATACCTTCTACACTATATTAACTTACCTTATTTGATTGTGTGTTAATAAGGGCACCTGTAGGCCGTGAAAGATGATATTATAAAGGAGCCAAGTTGAAGAAGAAACTGGTAGAATATATTCCCGGGTTAGTGATTCCTAACACACCCTTAAGTAATGTCTGCACTGGTTCAAATCTCACGTTTATCATCAATTTCAACTTTCGCTTCAGTGTTCAATTCATCTTTTATCACTGTATGCATTAAAATGATTATGTCTGCTGGTGTTCATCTTGCTGAAGTCAACATGTCTAGTAATCAAGCTTTAATTATTGGTTTAAGTGCAGCACAATTAGTTTTAAAATTATAACAAGTAAGGCGCGCTTCACGTAGGGCGATAATCGCCGGTTTCTGTACATTAAAGTTAAAATTATTAAGTGTAATATAATTACATTAATTTTAATAGTAATATTCTTTTTCTACTCTTCAAGACCTTTAAATTTATGTATAACATGTTATGGTAACTAAAACAATGTTTCGTCACCCGTTATATTGGCCGCCATCTTGAAAATATTACGTGTGAAATTTTAATAGTTGCATATTATTTTTTTTCACTTCAAGACCTTTAAATTGATATATAACATGTCATGGTGACTAAAAACCCTTTTTTTAGTTGCCCGCCATATTGGCCGCCATCTTGAAAATATTAAGTGTGAAAAATCCAAAATGTGTCCAGTTATCTCAAATGCCAAGATGCACCTGTGTGCCGAATTTCATGTTCCTAGCTATAGTAGTTTATGAATTGAAACCAGCAACGGACAGACAGACAGAGCCGTTATATAAGGTTTCTTTTTGTACTTTGTACAGAAACCTAAAAAAGTATTAAGTGCAGCGATGCATAGATAAGTAATTGTTTTAGAGAGCAAATTTCCACTGTTTTAAGAAATTTAGAAGACATTCTGTTTAGAAACTTGTTATAACACCTGAAAAGTGATTAGGTCAAGCGAACCAAGAAGGACCATAATTACCAGTGTCATCTGAGCTAGATTTTCTGTTAAAACTTTATTATGTCCTTTTGAAAAATAAAAAAAAAACAAAATCAAAATTTAAACTTTTGATTTGTAAAAAGGACCATATTAAAATTATCGCCCAACCCTTTCACTCCCTCACTCCTTCTGTTATTTGCATACTCCTTGTCATTTTGATGCCACAATAATCTGAACGATCTGCAAATAAAGAACATCTTCACTATAATAGGCATTACACCTACAGCATAAATATGCTTACTTATAATATCAATTTAATTATTATATCTACAAATTTAATAATATTACTTACAGTATTAATTTAATTATAAGACTAATAAATGCTTAAGCTTCTCTTCATTGTTCATACTTCCCCCTGAGATTCCAAGAGTTCTAAAAAAAAAATTTTTTTAATACTTTTGGAAAGTTAGTTCGGAAAAAATCCTCAAGTTATTTTATTTGTTTTGACATGACCCATATTTACAATCTTCATTTTGACGGGTTTTAAGTTTATGATTTTTTTATTTTAATACCTGGTATGGCTGATAAAGGGTAGGGGGGCCTGGGAGGCTCAGAGGCTAGAGTGCTTGCTGTGCGAGCAGGGTCAGAAGATGGATGTGTGACCGCATCTGACCACAGCTCTGGGTTCGATTCCTGGACTGGGCCCCCCGCTCAATGTCCACCCAGCATTGTTTAAATAAATGGGAAGCTCCTCGAAAGAGTGGCGCCACAAGGTTTCAGCCTGGAAACCACGAAGATGACACTCCTGGTTGTAATACAACCAGGAGGGGAGTCATGGTTAACGACCATATCTTCACACAGGTGTGAAGATTTTGGTTCGTTCAATGGACCCACCTAAGTGCCATGCGTCTTTGGGTGTAAAAGCCCCCCGATTTAAGTAATTAAAAGAAAAAAATGGCTGATAAAATTGTTAAAATGTTCAAAAATGATTATATTAGGCCTTTTTACTCTTATATTAGTTTGCTTTGTAAGTTTCATCGCATGTTTCCGTTACCCCGATTTTGAACCACTTCCTGTATTTTAATCTTATTTTGCACATGGAAACAGCTAAGGTAAAGAATACAGAAAAAAAAAAAAAAAAAAAAAAAAAAAAAAAATGAAAATAAGAACAGTTTTCAAAAATGGTATTTTTACAAGGATCTTATATAAAGGGGATAGAGGGTTGAGGCAAAAAAGTGACCCCATGAAGATATGTAAAATGTTGGCTCCAATGGGACAAATTACCTTCCTCTTGGTTATAGGTTACCAAGAATTTGTTTATAGTTGTCAGGTTATAACCTGTTAAAAAAGGTAATTTGTCCCAGTTCAAAGGTCGTGGAGCATGCGCAGTATGATTTTTTCTCCAATTTCTCTTACCTTCATGGGGTCACTTTTTTGCCTTAAACCCCTTCTTAACATTACATCCGCTTTATATAAGATCCTTGTATTTTTACTACGTTTTTATTAGCTTGTTTTCTTGTTTGTTTGTTTGTCCGGTACAAATATGGCAATCGATTTCTAACTAACTTCCCGAATAGCTAGACATTTGAAACTTTTAGCATAGCTCAGAACACAATGACAATGCATTATTTTAATATTTTTAGCCCTCTTTCAGCAGAATTTAATTGGTTTTCAGCAAATTTTGCTGTATGGAAAGTTAGTTCGGAAAAAATCCGCAAGTTATTTTATTTGTTTTGCCGTATCCCATATTTACAATCTTCATTTTGACGGGTTTCAAATTTGTGATTTTTATAAATAAGAGATAAACATTGAATGACAGCAAAACAGGAAATATATTGATTATATTATTTATCAATTATATTATTTCAAATATATCGATGGCAGGGTTTAGATTTGGTGTTGGGGAGATCCGTTGTTCAAAGATTTGTCCTTTTATAGGTTTAAGATCAGCTCTATAGATGGTTGTCTCTTATGTGAAGTAAATAAATTTGGAACTTTTTTTTTTTTCACTAACATTATATATTATATAACAATACCAATTATATTATCAACATTACATACGATTCAACAGAAAATTTAAAACGTAGTATATAAAAAGTTCTTTTTATCTTGAAATTATTATATTAATTATTGTTATGTAAAAACTAATTGTATTTTTAAGAGATAAACATTGAATGCCAGCAAAACAGGAAAAGTAAACAAAGAAATAAATTAATTGACGTGTGTCAACCAGATTTGTTTACACTTGTGTCCTAGGTATCGGTTTAATTTTTCTGCATCTTCCTTTTATAGGTTTAAGATCAGTTGCCTAGTTGGTTGTTATTTATATGAAGTAAATAAATTCGGAACTATTTTTTTCCACTAACATTATTTAAATCAATAACAATTTATATTTTCATCACTGCACATGACTCAACAGAAAATTTAAAAACGTATATAAAAAGCTATTAGCGAATTTTCAAAGAAAATTACGCTATTGCAATGGCTTCAAAATTTTTATTAATGCAAATTTTTGAAAATGATTTCCATGGGAATCCGTTTTAGACCATTCTGAATCGATTCCTAAAATTCACACTTTTTTTTATGTATGTATGTATATATGTATATATGTATGTATATATGTATGTATATATATATATATGTATATATGTGTCACTCCAGATGATATCTCCCCTTAGGATGCACTTAGAAATTTCAAACAAATTTTAAAATGTCAATAATATCAAAAGAAAGGATGAGTTCGTTGGCCAGAATTTTTGGAGTTCATTTAGGGGTCAAATTTGTACAATTTAGGGTCAAAAATAGCATAAAAACAGGTTTTTTTTCCATTTAACCCCCCTTTTATATGAAAATATGATAAAAGTGTACATAACAACAATTACTGTACTCTTAAAGAGCTTTCCAACGACATGCATCTTGAAGGGTAAATACTATTTTGACTTTTGTACCCCGTATCCCTGTGTACCAATTTTTTTTTTCACCCATGCAAATTCTAAACCAAAATTTTCCTATATTATCATAAGCCAATAATACGCAGATTTCTTTGAAAATTCGCTCATTAAGTCATGGTGCATGACTGGACTTTTTTTATCTTGTAATTATTTAAATATTATCTTAAAGAACTTTATCTTTTTCTTAAAACAAAGCTGGTGATATAATACCATTGTCTCCTCATGGTATTTTGAGATCACTGTAAGTAATTTGACCGAAGTGATCTCATTCTATCACCAGCTTACATCAAAGTACAGGATTATCAGCTGGGTGTACATTCTGGGAATACTTCTCAGACTTGTGTGTACATCTATACATCTTGGTTACAAGTATAATATTTTGTTCTGTATTTAATTATTTAAGTTTACATTTAATTTCAAGTTATGTATTTTATAATTGTGACTAAAAAGCTTGGTAGAAAGTAACACAACAATATCGTCACCACAATTTTGTACTAAAATTCACAAATGGGTTTTAACTCATAATATCATCTTCAGTATCAACTTGGTAAGAGTAAATTCTGTACTATCATTGACAAATAAATATGTCTGTTAGACATTTCTTCCAATTTTTATATTCATTTGTCATTATATTTTATCTATTTCTTCTTTAACTAGTCTCCTCGAGCATAAAACACTCTTTCAGAATATCAGTCAATCTTATGTCAAACACAAAATTTTATAAATAGTGTTTAATAAGTTAAGAAAATCATTATATTGTAATTTTTTGTTTTAATTTCTTTGTCCAATTAGGTCTGGAATGGTGAATGGCAAAGTTGGCGGAAAAGATGCACCTGAACCATTTGCTGACACCAACTCTATCTCTAATGGTAACATTTATTATTATTAATCAATTTAGATGATCCAATTAGATGATTATTTATATTTAAAGAATTAAGGAAAATAATTTAGGTGTTAAAGAAATGTACACCTAAATAATAATAACTAACAACAAAAATAGGGAGTAATTGAACATACAGCAGGATATTTTAGAGAGTTACAATATAAGGTAATAGAAATATAAAAGTAATACGAATAAGGTAATAGAAAAAAATCGGTCCGAGACAACTCAGACAAACTTTCTCATATACGAGTTTATAATTACTTAACCCAGTATTTTCCATTTATTAGGTTTCAAATGTACATTTAAATATTATTGAACATTTCATCAAAATGTATCATAAAAATAACTTCTCCTGGGCGGGGAATCGGACCCGGGCTCTCTCTCGTGGGCTCTGTCCACGTTTTAAGCTCATTTCTCAGGAACTAGATTTTTTCTGGGAAAACGGCTTATATCGTTGGATTGGTATTCAAATGGACTACATTTTAGAATTTTTTTAATCCAAATCGTCGGAACCGTTTTCGAGAAATTTAGAAACCATTTTTTTACTTTCTCTTTATATGAGAAAGTAAAAAAACTGAGAGGAAATTAATGTATTAGAGTATCTTGTGCCCATGTAAGGTGCTATACACAATATATGATGTGGTCCCTTGTAAAATTATAATTATTTTTCTGTTAGCATTTTTGTACCTCTATAACATTATAAATGAGGTGCTCATAATTAGAAAACCAAGTTAAATATGTATTTTGATCATTTTTTATCTACATTTTAAAGGAAATGCAACCCTTGTTACCTTATTGTAGACATCGTTCTAATAGACAGTTACTAGTTTTAATGAAGGTCCGGCTTATAACAAATAATTTATTTAAATAATAATGCAAAAAGGGTACATTAATCTAAGTTCAGTAATTGAACCCCAACTAAGAATTCCCGGCAAACTCAGGAGTTTGCAAGTGCTGTTGTTTTTGTGTCATGTATAGTCTATTTTTAATAGAGTAGAAAAAAAATACTAAAATTATACTATTTTGTTTTTATTTTAATTAATTGTCATGGAGAGCTATTATTTAGAAAATAAAAAATATTAGCACCAGACTGTACAGACTTCAGCAATACTTAGGAGTTTCGATTTTAAACCTGGTTCAATTGAAAATAGTGTGTAAATATACAGTGCAATCTTAGAACAAGAAGGTCCTGGATCATGTTGATAGCTTAAAAAAATAATCTTATTTTTCTAATGGCCTCAAAAATAACTTTTAACTTCATTTACCTTTGCTGGGACATATTATGGGCATCTCAAATATACTCAGGTTTATATTATGGGGTTGGTTAAACAATAAACCACTGATTAACAGGGATTTTGGCCAGTAAAGCAGAAATCCCTGGAAGAGAGCCGAGCCATTATTTTTATTTAATTTATTTTTTTCTTTGTTCCATTATAGATATGATGAGGTTGAAGATGAATGGCACCGAAGAAGTGATGAATTCATCAAACGCCGCTAAAGACAACTAAATCAAACAAGTAAGTTAACTTATCTTTATTTTATTTTCTTTATTTAATTATTCCTCTAAATTATTAAAGAGACAATAAAACTTCTTCTTGGCAAACGAACAATTGTTTGTCACAGTCCTGCCCCTGGGAAATATAAAAATACAAACAATAAATTAACTTTGAATTCATTAAGAATGAAAAAAAGCTAGGAGATAGCAAAAGGTGTGTGCTGATGTGTCCTAAATAGCTAACTGGTTAAATAGAATCTGAACCCTGGGCCTGAATATTTGAAAATAAATAAAATTGTAGAGGGAAGAGCATTTTCCCGGGACGTGGTTAAAAAGAACGTGTTATAAAAACTTTTATCAAATAGTTGGATAAAAGTATTATCAAATGTTTGGATCCTTGAAGGGTAGGAAGAAGAAGAACACTAGTACTGTTGCATGCTAGACGGCAACGTTTCGGCTACTCGAACCATTTTCGAGCCTAAAAATTATGCAGTAGAACCTCGATAAGTAGTCTCTCAAGAGGATAAGGGAAACTGTCTTGTTATCGAGGTGCTCTTTTTGTTGAGGGTCGTGTTATCAAGGTTATTTTGGCTATCAGTCGTATTATCGAGGTTATTGGGCGGGGTTTTCAAGTCTAGACTTGTTCAAGGTCGACCTATTCCTGTATAGAGTCGAGTTATAGAGGTTGACTTCTCAAAACGACTTGTTATAGAGGTTCTGAGTTACGTTGTGAATTGGATAAAATCCGTGTTATTGAGGTTGTTTGGATAAAATAGTCGTGTTATAGAGGTTAATTTAACATTATGTGATATGGCAATCTCAAGGGGATTTGAAAATTGCACTTGTAATTGAGGTTGTCGTGTAAGCGAGGTTGGTTCTACTTTATTTATTTATTGTAACATGACACATATAAGATTAATTCAATAATTGATAACGTTATGGAAAAATTTAGTAATTACCTCTATCCTACACATTAAAATTCTGTTCTCAAATTAAAAAGTCGTGATTATTGGAGTTGTACCTATAACTACTGGGTCTCATTAGGGAAAGTATAGGTTTACCATGAGTGACAAACAAGTGACTAAATACATCACTCATGGTAAATCTACACATATAATTACCATCAAGGATCCAAATATTTGATAATAATCATTCTGCAGGGTACACTTAGCTTTCATACAAAACTTTGAGTGTTGTAAGCTGAGATCTCTGGAAAAAAAAGCAGTGCCACAAGGCCTGTATGCGGAGATCTCTGCAATGCTTTTTTAGGGTTTCGTTGGTAAAACCAAAAAAAAGAAACCCTTATAGTTTCGTTCCTGTGTCCGTCTGTCACTCTGTACGGTTCCAATAACTTTTGAACCAAAAGAGATATAAACGTGAAACTTTCCAATATAAAAGATCGTTTTGATGCGCACACAGGAAAAATATAGCGAACTCAATATTATCAGCTGTTCAAATTCAAAATGGCGGATAATTCACGTCGCAATTTTTTTTTCCTTACTTGGAGGCATATTACTGTTTACTAAATGTTATTTATTGCTTTCTAGTAGTTGTCTGAAGTACTATGAACCTTCTGAAAGAGTCCTGTATATAGAGCCATGGGTATATATGGAAATAAGAGGAATATGGTCATACACTTAGATATTATAGATTAGTAAACAGATATTACACACAACGGTACATACACTTTGCCCCCAGGGCATATATTCAATAACAACAGTCAGTCAGGAGAAAAGTGTTATTCATTATAAAGTGGAGGTATCAGTCACTTTACACATCTATCTTTAGTACTTGTCTAGTCTCCCTGGGAATCTAACCCAGATTATTGTTAGGGTTAAGACTTAGGCTTTACATTTTCTAATATTTCTTTAACACACTAAGTTCTTCTTTTCGTGTAAAATATTTGTTGTATATTAATTATTTATTTTTATTTATTTATTTTTTTTTTTAGATGATAAATGGACATTTCTTTTTCTCGATTTGAACTGAAGATAAAAAATGATAAAGTGAAGAAAAGGAGCTTAAACATTGTTCATCATATTCCTTCACTGTTTTAACTGACGTTCCAAAATGCACCATCCGATTCTTGTCACCTCAACAGAAAACATTGCACAAAGTTAATTGAAAAGAAAACCTCATGCATTAAATTTCGCATCCATCGTTGGATTCAACCTTTAAATCCATGTCCATCTTTTTGCATTTTCATCAGCCTCTTCTAAAAAAGGAATCTGTGTATAATTATTGATGAATTAATTATCTCATGTTCTCTTTTTTCAAACTTTAACTTTTTTTTGTTTTCATATTTTCTCAAACGGGAAAAAGAAATGAATATAAAAAGTGATATATTAATACTATAATATATATATATATATATATATATATATATATATATATATATATATATATATATTATAATATTTAAAAATCTCCCAACACACGTTCCTCCCCTAAATAATTTAATTATTTTTGTTTATATATATCTATTATTATTATTAACATATATATTGCATATATGTATATAATTTATTTATTCAAATAATAAAAATATTTTTTTATTCATTTATTAATGCTTTAAAAAAAGAAATAAAAGAATCTATCAAGACTGAAAAATAAATAAATAAATGAATAATTAATTATTTTCTCCTTTTTATCTTTATATATTTTTTATATATATATTTTTTTTTTCCTTTAAGAATAAGTAAAGACCAATATTATTATTTTTATATTATTATTATTTACTTATAGTTTTCTTCTTTTTTTTTTCTTGAATTAATGCAAAAGATTTGTTATTATTATATTGTCTCTTTATGTTTTCATACATATATTTAAAATGGTTATATTATTTACATAGATTAGCGTAAAAAAAAATAGAAAGATAAACAGTCAGTGAACAAGTTGAGACAGAGGTTAAAATCTGACTCCAAAAAGAAACATGTCTCTCTAACAAAACTTAAGACAGAAGCCATTTTCAATCATTTTTTCTTTTTTTTTTAATACAAATTTTCAACCATATTGGCCCATAATAACTTACATCTAAACAAAGATAATATATATGTATTAACATATATACGTTAGACATATTATATTGATACATAAAAGAGACAATTCAGTTTATAAAATCCATGACCTCCATCAAGTATCTTATTGGTTTCAAATTTGATCTACAACAAAAACCTTTATTCCCCTTTGATTTTTTCTTCTTACGTTTTTCACTTATCTCTCAATTATTATATTATATTAACGCATCCCTCCACCCCTCCCCCCACCTTTAATGATTTTTTGTTAATAAGAGATGATTATTATAACCATATTAACTTATTATTTGATTTTGTTAATTGTCCTCCCTTACAATAAAAAAAAAAATATATATAATTTTTTTTCTTCTAATTTTGAATCTTTAGGTAAAAGTGTATATTTAATTTTTCCCCTTATTACTTATTAATTATAATGTTTCTTTACATTTTTTTTCTTATTCTGTTTAACTAAAAAGGTGATTAGTATATATAATTAAATATTTTTGTAACCTTTGGGATGAATTATATATAATTTGGTCCTTCGGGGCTGATTGTATATAATTTGGTCCTTTGGGACGGATTGTATATAATATGGTCCTCCGGAGATGGATTATTTATTATATGGGCATTTAAGACAAATTATATATCTATATAATATGGTTCCTCCGGAACGGATTCTATATTTATATATACATATAATATACATTTTGTTGTAGTTTAATTATTTTTTTGTTTGTTCAAGTATTGATAACTTTAAAAATAGATAACAAATTTGTTTTTTCTCTCTCTCTATCTTTTTCCCTATACTTATTAGCCTTGTAGAAAAATTATTATTAAAAAACTAAATAATAAAAATTATAATATAAGAAAAATTAAATTGCATCTTGATGTTATATTTATGTATTTTATTATTAATAAAACAATATTAATGTTTGCATTTTTTTTTTTTATTATTATTAAATTAAAAATAGGGTAAAACTCACTAATTGTTGGCTCATTAAGAGCAAATTTCACCTTCAGAATGATTGTTGTTGTGAAGTACTTTTTGTTTGGTAGATTATCTCAAACGTTCCTTTAGCACTTTTCAAACAAAATATTTTTTCTTAACAAAGCATAAGTGTTTTTATTAAGAGAAAAACAAAAGCAATTAACAAGCAATGAAGCAATTAACAAAGCAATAGTGGTTTGAGTCAGTTGTTGGCATTCTTTAGTCCGGTACAGTTTAAATTCAACAAATTTTGTTAAATGATGCTTCTAAGTAAGTGTTAATAAGTATATAATATGGTCCTTTGGGACGGATTGTATATAATATGGTCCTTTGGGACGGATTTTATATAATATGGTCCTCCTGGGATGGATTATTTATTATTACTGTTCCAAGTATGAGCTATAATGTGCCAATTGCTTGTCCACGTTAATACCTAGAACTGATTGATGTGTTCCAGTGTAATCTATGCATAGAATTCTATAACCCACTTCTAAATGAAGATTCTATAAAACATCAATTAAATTTTAATAACTTTTTTTGTGTTCATATTATAATAGAAGTGCACTATGATCTAAGATCACCGAAAAACTGGATCACTGCCAATAATTGGTTAGTTTACCCTACATATTTACACATATATACATTGTAATTTTTGATTTGCACTTTTTCCCACTATTTGTTTATTATATTAAAAAAAAAGTTTAAAAAAAAAAATAAATGAATAATTTAACAAAAAAAATTGTTTTATTTATTTTTATTAAAAAGGAGGTTTGTTATTTACTTTTCTTTCGTTACTTATATTTATCTGTGTTTTATAATTTTATATTTGGTTTTTATGTTATTATTTTGTTATATATGTATTTATAATTTTAGAAGAATGTGCTGTGAATTTTTTTTTCTTTAATTTTATTTTTATTATTTTCTCTTTAATTTGCCCCGTTAATTATTTACATTAAAATTGCTATAAATGTATATTTGTCATAATTATTATTTATATATATATATATATATATATATATATATATATATATATATATATATATATATATATATATAAAGAAATCTCTTATGTTGTAAATATAATAGAATTAGGTATAAATAATACTAATAAATAAATATAAAATAATAATGTAAATATTTATAATTTAAAAATAACAATACAACTCAAAAAGTCAACCCAAAGTTGAATTTTGTTTCTTCTTTGACTTTATAAGTTATAAAGGAACAATAACAAAAATCTTGTCTTTAAAACAATATTGTTATAATACGCATATGTAACGTTAAGCAAGACTAGTTCACAATGTGTTTAATTATACTACATTATAAATATTATATATGCCAATTGTTAAAGAGGGACATTAAATGTTTTTTTTTCTAGTTGAGAAAATAAATATATGCATCTAGCTAACCACCAAATTGAGCAATTCTATCTGTTTTACTTTTTAAAAGTGTGTTTGGATATAATTTGGATTTAGAGTAGGGACGCTCAAGTCTATAGTGATGTCTGCTTTGCCATTTATGAATTAAGGTCGAGATCGGGGATTCAATTCCAGGCCTTAGCACTTTGATTTACATGGCTCACTGTTGGTTTCAACATGTTTAACTTCTACGGTCAATTGGTGTGTGAAGTGGCCGAGTTTGTTGAGCAAGGATCCAAATTATTGGTCTAATTGCTTGCATCAAACTTGTCTTTTGTCCTCCTCGTTTTAATTCTACCTGCTTTATACGGAGGCTTAAAAATATTATGTAACTCTTGTTCAATTACAAAAATAAGGAATTAACACATTCGGTGAACTAGTGTGCGAATAACTTGTTATATTGTTCAGGCATACGCTAAATAATAATTTAAATATTTATTGATACAATGTGATTTCTGACATATACTATTAGATAAGAACTGAACATTGACAAATTATTTTGCTTTCTTAAAAATATACACTTGGGAAGCGTTATTCATCGACTGAACAATCTTTATAGTTCTATTGATTAATCATAAACATTTAAATGATCTGAACAATGACAAATATCTTCTTTTTTTTCTTACATATATACAATTGCTGAACGTTATTGATCGACTGTACAATGTTTAAAGGTCTACTAGACTAACTAGTATTCATAGATCTGCTGAACATTAATATAATTATATTTTTCTTGCTATATATATATTGTGTGGTTTTAATAATCAACAATTTTATAAACAATATTAATCTGCTGAACAATTTTTATTTTATATTAAAGATAACAACTTTTAAAATGTTTTAAGGTCTGCTGAAAAATGAGAAAAATCACTTTTCCTTACTGCTGCACATTCACTGTGCGTTATTGTTCAACTGATTAACCTTAGTAATCATTTAAATATTCATATTGACATGAGATTAATGCTTAAAGATCTATTGATTATTTAATCAAAGATCTGCTGAACAATTTATAAAAAAAAATAAACCTTTTTTTACCCCAACGATTAAAAATTTGCTGAACATTACGTTTAAAGGTCTACTGATTAATAGATCTGCTGAACAATTGTTTCCATTAATTATTGAAATATTGACCGATTTTTTTTTAAACAAATAAATTTTTAAAAAATTGGATTCAACTTCCTAATAGATTCTTTAATAAATAAAGTAAATTTATTTAGTGTGTTATCCTCTCTGTCACACTTGATATGCTCTATATACTTAAAAGTAAACAAAAAACATCAAATATTGATTAGTTTTTTGTTGTTTTTTTGTTGTTTTTTTTTCAAGAGGTGGCGTGTTCCACTATAAAGATTACATAATATATGTGTAAAGTGACTAATACCTCCATCCTGTAATGATTCTAATGCTGTTTTACCTAAAACCACAAGGTTAAACACTCAATAATCTAGGTTTGATTTCATATGTGGCATAACATGTTCCACACTGACAATCCTTCAGGACGAGATAAACCAGATAATATTAAATAATATTTTTTGTTCCAAATATGAACATAAGATGTTCAGGACATAAAATATATATATAAGAAGAAGAAAACAACAATTTTTTTTTCACAAAAGTAAAATACAAAAATTGACCAATTAATATTTTGTATAATATATATATATATATATATTTTTTTTTTTTGTTTCTTACTTGAAAAAAAAAATTATGTGATGAAAAAAAAAACAAACAAATTTTCACAAATGAAAATTGTTAATTAATCCAGTTGGGGTTTTCACAATATGAAAATGAATCGTTTGTTGTAAAAAAAATAATACATATGATTGAATTTATATTATATAAGATTAATGTAAATATTTAAAAAAAAATGCCAATATATTATATGTGTATGTATTTATAAAAGAAATATTATTATTTATATGTTATTTTGATATAGTTCTTAGTATATTGTTTATTAGTTTGTTTTTTTATACTACTAGTTAGTTATTTAGTTAGTCCTATATATATTGGTTAAAAAGAAAACTTATATATATTTCTATTTTTGTATAATATATATACTATAATTTTGTTATATCGATGTGTAAAAAATATGTAATCTAAAAAAGAAAAAAAATATATATATTTATATATAAAAATAATTGCTTAAATATAAGGAAAGAAGAAAAAACTAGAGTATTGGAAAGAAAAAAAAATAAAGAAAAGACAAGAATTTAAAAATAAAAAAAATATTTTTTAAAAAAAAAGTGGTTCGAGATAAGAAATTATATAAAAAATAAAATATTTAATACTTAAAAAATTAAAATTTAATATTGATTTCTTTATTTTTTTTACTTGTGATTATTATGACTTTTTCAAAAGAAATTAAAGAAAATATAATCCAACTTCATATTTTGAATTTGATCAATAATTTTGTGAAATTTAGAAAATAATTACAATTTTTTTAAATGGAAACTCAAAATTCACATAATTAGGAAATTAATTTGAAAATATTTAAATTTTTCAAGTACAAAATTGAATAATTTTTAAATTTAAAACATAATCAGCTTTTTTTTTCTTTATTCTTGTTCATATTAAAGAAATATTATCTTTAATTTATAAATATACTTTTGTTTTACCCCTGCTTTTAAGTTATATGATAATAAGCTTATAAAAATAAAATTAAAAATTAAAAAAAAAAGTTTTCAAAAATGAAAATGTATGTTTTCATTTTTATTTTTATTGAACGTGTATAGAAAAGGTATAAACAATTTTTAAAGGATTTGTATTCTTAACTCTCATGTATTTTTTTTTTGTTTTTGATAGGAATATTTTTTGTAAAAAAATAAAATAAATATATAAGTAATTAATTATACTAAAATGTAGTTCAGTTATCAGATGATCTTTTAAAAATAAATAAATAAATAAAATCAGGAATATAAATTATATATATTTGGTATATGCTTGAGAAACAGGTTTAAAAAGAATGCATTTTTTTTAGTTCTTTTGTTTTAAGATTATGACATCTGTTGGTCATTTATTGAATTAAAATATTGCCAGCTGTCTGTTATCTCTTGAACTTAAATTAGTCCTATTTGTTAGTTTTATCATAAACTACATAAGGAATTATCGGTTTCAAGGATACAATTAATATTTGTTAGTTGTTTTCTTAACTGTAGTTAAACTTTTTTTTAACTACTCTTGAACTAACATAATTTGATATATTGGTTTTTTTCTTGAACTTTCTTTTATCTCTTAAGCCAAATTTGAACTTCCATCTCTTATACCCTTTGTTACAAACTCTTGAACTAACAGTGTTACTCTTGAACTTTATTTATGACATCTGTTTAACATATAATGAACTACACAAGTACACATACCATATACAAGACTCCAAAAAAACAAACAAATATTTATGAAATATGCTAGTTTAAAGCCCATCTGTTAGCTTTTTAATTAGACCCTTTTATAAATTGGCTTTTTAACTATTTTTTTTTTCTCTCACTAATAAAACAAATACATATTAATGGAAAAATTAAATTCATTTTTAAAAAAAATTTAAATTTAAATTATCATTCCATAAATATTTTTAAAGAAAACCAACAATAACTGATTCTATTAAATAACAGACATCTCCGAAAACTAATCACAGTCTATAGTATAAAAAACAAAATATGCTAATGAATTTTTTTGATAATATACAAATCTAGTATATTAAAACCATATTTAATTAATTGGCGTATTTAAAAAAAAAAAAAAAAAATACTATATCGATGTGCTTTTTTTGTTTGATGGTAAATATTTCAATTTTGAATGTTCTTTTTATAAATGTAAAAAAAAAAAAAAATTCTCAGATGTAAAAAAGAAAATATTATGTAAACCATAATTATATAAAATATATCAATTTAATTGTAGCTTCTGTCTTATGTTTAGTTCTATTATATCTATGGTGTTCTTATTATATGTATTTAATAATATGTATAATTGTATTTAAAAAAAAAAAAAAAAAATGTAAAATGTTTTTTAAAAAAATTTAAAATACTGCCAAATATTACGAGAATTTTTGTATTTTATTTTTATTATGATCTTTGTCGAATTAAAAAATTGAATGTAGAGGAATTATATTCATTACAATTATATTAAGAAATGTTAATGTAAAGAAATTTATTATGAAGTAAATTTCACACAAAGTACAGATAAATTTGAAAAAAAATCCTATTTTAAACAGTAAATTTGACATTTACATTAAAAATTGGTTAATAATGATATATGTATTAAAAATAAAATGATTAATTACTTTTTTAAAGTAGAATTTACATTTAAAAAGTAATCATTTTCAGTTTAAAAAAATACATTGAATAAATAATATATTTAGTAAAAGTAATTGTTTTACTTATTAAAATAAAAATGGTAAATTTACATTAAAATGAAAATCAAGTTTACATTAAAGAAATTGAATGTTGAGATAAAAAAGAAATAATTTTTATTTTACATTACAAAAAAATGTAAATTTTATAGTGTCACACAATGTATGTTAATACCTATGAAAGTAATTTTTTTACATTAAGGTATAACATTTACATCCTTAAAAAAAACTAAAGAATGAAGTTTACATTTAAAAAAAATAAAAGTTTTCATTATTATTGAATTAAAACTGTTTTTCCGATAGATGTGAAGTTAATATTGAAAAAATTAAACAATTTTAAATGTTTAAATTAAAAATAATTTTTGTTGAATGAAACAAATTAACTTCAAATAGTAATATTTACAGTTATATGGACTACGTTTTTTACATGCAAAAAAAAGAATTTACATTATAAAAACAAAAACTTTGTATTACTAATATATGTTTACATTGAAAGTAAAGTATATTACATTAACCCATTGAAAGCATTTGGATCCACTGTGGTTCCATAACTGTGCTAAGGCTACTGGTGGTTGGATCCACTGTGGTTTCATACTGTGCTAAGGCTACTGGTGATTGGATCCACTGCGGTTCCATACTGTGCTAAGGCTACTTGTGATTAGATCCACTGTGGTTCCATACTATGCTAAGGCTACTGGTGGTTGGATCCACTGTGGTTCAAAGCACACCCCTCTGGTACTTCACGCCTCTTTTCCTCGTTCTCGGGCAGAACTCTCTTATAAGGGTCCACCCCGCTGTCATTTGTATACACAGAGGATCCAAATATTTTTTTTTTTTAAAGTTTTACTTTTAAATCGTGTAATCTCATTTGGTACTATTTAAACCAACCACAGAGATACGTTCCTTAACTGGAAGACACGTGTTATAATTAGTAAAACATGTTTTTTTACATTAAAATAAGAAACATTTAAAAAATAAATAAATAAACTGAAAAAAAAAGTTAATTTTATGTTAATTATGGTAATCATTTTATTACATTTAAAAAAATATTTCAAGTACATTTTAAGTATTTAAATAATTTAAAAATTAAACTTAAAATAAGTAGTGACTTTTCACACTTAAAGCATTATAGTTTACTTAAAAAAAAAAAAAAATCAAATTACATTTAAAAACAAAAAGGAATTTTATTTTTCTTTTAGTTAATTTTACAAACCAATTTTATTTCTTTTTTTAAAATGTAAATTAATGTACCAATTTACATTTCAAATATATTAGATTTAAAAATAACTTGGTTTGAAAAAAAATAAAAAAATAAATAATAATAATCTGGTTACATATTAAAATAAGAATTGCATATTATTTAGAAATATATTGATTTTTTTTATTACAACGTATTTTTTTATATAACATTTATTATTATTTTTTTTTTTTTAAAGATATAAGTCAATTCAGGATAATATAATTTTTTTAAAAAAATTGATTTATATAAGCAAGAATGGGATTAAAAAAGAAAAAAAAAAAAAAAAAAAAAAAAATCAATAATAATATTCACAATTTTCATTTTTAAAAATTAAAATTAATTGTTTAACTTTTTAATTGTGTTTATTTACATTATCAGAACAGGTAATATACCGTACAAAAAAAAGTGTTCAGTATAAGTATGCAGTGCTTATATTGATTATAAGTTCATATTAAATTGATTAATTATAAGGGATAACACTTATTGTGTTTAATTGTTAATTTATTTTCGTTATGCTATATTATTCCATGCTTGTATTATGTCTGATATATTTTTGTTTCACATGACTTATGTTTTATATATATATATATATATATATATATATATATATATATATATATATATATATATATATATATATATATATATATATATGTATATACATACATACATATATATACATAATGGGGTGCTTGCTAAGAAATCATGTTACAACCAATAATCTTGAATAAAAACCCTTTCACATAAAAGATATTTACTAATTGAATTTCTCATATGTGTAGTAGGTATAATAATATATATATATATATTAATATGTGTGTATGTATGTATACATTTGAGTTTTGGTCCTTTGGTACAGATCAGTAATATTAAACAGTATGTTTAACTATATCTATTCACATATATGTATAATGTTAATCATTTATAATGTTAATTAACAAAAAAATGTGAAATTGTTTATATTTCTTAACTTAGAATTACATTTAATTTGTTTATTATTATTATTATTAAGCATGGAATACAATTGATTTAATTTTAGAACAAAATAGTTCTTCATATGTAAAAGAAGATTTAAATACTTTTTATTTGCTGTTTGTTTGGTTATTTATTATTTGTTTACTCACTAAAATACATAATTTTCAAATATATTCTACTTAAAATTATATGAAAAAAATCCTCCCCCCCCCCCCCCCCCCAAAAAAAAAAAAAATGTCTTAGATAGAGACTAATCTAAAATAAAAAATAATAATTAATAGTTTCTTTTAATACCTTTTTCTTTTTTTTTTAAAAAAAAAACAAAAAAACAACACAATATTACAATTTAAGTGAAATTGAGAATTATTTCCACAACTTACTAAGTTATATAAGAAGTTTTACTTACCATAGATATTTGCTTTATCTGAGGTACTTGCTTTCCTGCATCCTCAGATCTAGCAAGTATTGAGAGTAAGTATAATATTCATATCGTCTGCTTGCAGGTATAACTTGCTGTATGCTTTTTCTTTTCAAAAATAAGATAATAGTCTCGAGATATTTATGTGGTCAATTTTAATGGTAAAAGTAATCAAGTGGTTAAAATGACTACTAAGTTTTTACACTAAATGAAAATTTATTATATATTCTTTTCAAATTATATTTGAAAGGAAAATAAGACTCGACTCTTTAAAACTAAGTGTAAAATTTGATTATACCTTCAAACAGATGATATTATAATCATAAAATTTTACTTAAGTTAATTATTTTCTTTTATAAATCATCAAGTAATATGTTCAAGGGTCATGTTTTCCAAAAAAAAATATATATACACACAAAATTGAAAAAAAAACAACTAAAAAATGGTTTTTTGTAAGCTTTTTTTTCCCCTTAAATGAAAACTTAAAGACAATTTTTTATTATTTCTTTAACACATTTTTTTAAAAAACTAATGTGGAAAAATTAATATTTAAAAAAAGGAAAGTAGAAAACAAAAATATTGATCAGAGCATACAAATAGATATATACATATATATTAATAAATTAATATATATTCATTATAAAAAACAAGTAATTATTATATGTAATAGATTATTAGAGTTAATGTTTAAATGTATAATTTTTTTGTTTAATTTTTTTCAACAATTTATAAATAATAAATATGTAATGTTTAAAATGGAATGCTTAAAATAGGATATAATTTGATTATGTTTTCATCAAATAATTGGTAATGTTGTCTTAATTGAGAAATTTAATTGGGTCGATCCTTTTAATTTATAAAAATTGGTTAATTCCTCCTATATTTAAAGTCGTTGATCAATCATTTTTAGCTTCAATAAAATTTGGATTTTTTTTTGTCATTTATTTACTCTGTAGCTTTGAATTAAAGTTGGCGCCATTCTGTAGGAAATAAAGTCATTGGTTCTTACACAACAGCTTTTAATTATACACCGATTCTATAAAAAAAAATATATTTAATTTACTTTTCTCACACTGTAGCTTTTAGCTATGCACCACTTTATAAGAAATAAAAATTAGATCAGTGGTGCACATTTGATAAGGAATTAAATTTCATTGGCTATTCTTACACTGTAACTTCCAATGATACTTCACCACTCTATAAGAAAATGTGATTAGTTTTTTCATTGAAATTTTAAGTTCATTTGCCATTCTTACTAGATAGCTTTCAGTATTAAGTCCATGATCAGTTGTAAGTCTATTTTCGTTGACTCTCCTTTTTTACTGTAGCTTTTGATGGTACATTAGTACATTATTCAAAAGGTACACTGTGGGTTTTAATAGTACACTAATAAATGAAATGTTTTTGCTCTTCATGCATTATAGTTCCCATTATTTAAATACACATTTTCATAAATGTAGTTTTCATTTTCAGTGTACTATTAATACACCATCATTTAAGAAGTAAATTGTTTATTCGTGCTTTATAGCTTATTTGAAAAGTTCATTGTAGCTTCTTTTTAAAGTTATAAGTTTATTTGTCGTTCTTTCAACGTACATAGCTTTCAATAAATATTCAATATTCACCTTGTCATTTAAGATGTTTTCTTTCATTGGTTATTTGTACAATTTAGCTTCTTATTATACCAACCGGAATGAAGTGAAATTACATTGGTTAGTAATGCATTATTTGTTTACTTAAAAAGTTTATATTCTTACACTGTAGCTTCCAATGAGACATAATCTAGTAAGAAGTATAATATTACTGGCAACAATCATTCACTGTAGCTTTCATTGAGACATAATCCAGTAAGAAGTATAATATTGGCAAAAATCATTCACTGTAGCTTTCATTGAAACATAATCCAGTAAGAAGTATAATATTATTGGCAAAAATCATTCACTGTAGCTTTCATTGAGACATAATCCAGTAAGAAGTATAATATTATTGGCAAAAATCATTCACTGTAGCTTTCATTGAGACATAATCCAGTAAGAAGTATAATATTGGCAAAAATCATTCACTGTAGCTTTCATTGAGACATAATCCAGTAAGAAGTATAATATTGGCAAAAATCATTCACTGTAGCTTTCATTGAAACATAATCCATTAAGAAGTATAATATTGGCAAAAATCATTCACTGTAGCTTTCATTGAGACATAATCCAGTAAGAAGTATAATATTAGCAAAAAAACATTCACTGTAGCTTTCATTGAAACATAATCCAGTAAGAAGTATAATATTTGCAAAAATCATTCACTGTAGCTTTCATTGAAACATAATCCAGTAAGAAGTATAATATTATTGGCAAAAATCATTCACTGTAGCTTTCATTGAGACATAATCCAGTAAGAAGTATAATATTGGCAAAAATCATTCACTGTAGCTTTCATTGAAACATAATCAAGTAAGAAGTATAATATTAGCAAAAAACATTCACTGTAGCTTTCATTGAGACATAATCCAGTAAGAAGTATAATATTGGCAAAAAGCATTCACTGTAGCTTTCATTAAAACATTATCCAGTAAGAAGTATAATATTGGCAAAAATCATTCACTGTAGCTTTCATTAAAACATTATCCAGTAAGAAGTATAATATTGGCAAAAATCATTCACTGTAGCTTTCAATGAGACATAATCCAGTAAGAAGTATAATATTATTGGCAAAAATCATTCACTGTAGCTTTCATTGAGACATAATCCAGTAAGAAGTATAATATTGGCAAAAAGCATTCACTGTAGCTTTCAATGAGACATAATCCAGTAAGAAGTATAATATTATTGGCAAAAATCATTCACTGTAGCTTTCATTGAGACATAATCCAGTAAGAAGTATAATATTATTGGCAAAAATCATTCACTGTAGCTTTCATTGAGACATAATCCAGTAAGAAGTATAATATTATTGGCAAAAATCATTCACTGTAGCTTTCAATGAGACATAATCCAGTAAGAAGTATAATATTATTGGCAAAAATCATTCACTGTAGCTTTCATTGAGACATAATCCAGTAAGAAGTATAATATTGGCAAAAAGCATTCACTGTAGCTTTCATTAAAACATTATCCAGTAAGAAGTATAATATTGGCAAAAATCATTCACTGTAGCTTTCATTAAAACATTATCCAGTAAGAAGTATAATATTGGCAAAAATCATTCACTGTAGCTTTCAATGAGACATAATCCAGTAAGAAGTATAATATTATTGGCAAAAATCATTCACTGTAGCTTTCATTGAAACATAATCCAGTAAGAAGTATAATATTAGCAAAAAACATTCACTGTAGCTTTCATTGAGACATAATCCAGTAAGAAGTATAATATTATTGGCAAAAATCATTCACTGTAGCTTTCATTGAAACATAATCCAGTAAGAAGTATAATATTAGCAAAAAACATTCACTGTAGCTTTCATTGAGACATAATCCAGTAAGAAGTATAATATTAGCAAAAAACATTCACTGTAGCTTTCATTGAGACATAATCCAGTAAGAAGTATAATATTGGCAAAAATCATTCACTGTAGCTTTCATTGAAACATTATCCAGTAAGAAGTATAATATTGGCAAAAATCATTCACTGTAGCTTTCAATGAGACATAATCCAGTAAGAAGTATAATTTTATTGGCAATAATCATTCACTGTAGCTTTCATTGAGACATTATCTAGTAAGAAGTATAATATTATTGGCAAAAATCATTCACTGTAGCTTTCAATGAGACATAATCCAGTAAGAAGTATAATATTATTGGCAAAAATCATTCACTGTAGCTTTCATTGAGACATAATCCAGTAAGAAGTATAATATTGGCAAAAATCATTCACTGTAGCTTTCATTGAAACATAATCAAGTAAGAAGTATAATATTAGCAAAAAACATTCACTGTAGCTTTCATTGAGACATAATCCAGTAAGAAGTATAATATTGGCAAAAAGCATTCACTGTAGCTTTCATTAAAACATTATCCAGTAAGAAGTATAATATTGGCAAAAATCATTCACTGTAGCTTTCATTAAAACATTATCCAGTAAGAAGTATAATATTGGCAAAAATCATTCACTGTAGCTTTCAATGAGACATAATCCAGTAAGAAGTATAATATTGGCAAAAATCATTCACTGTAGCTTTCATTGAAACATAATCCAGAACATAATCCAGTAAGAAGTATAATATTGGCAAAAATCATTCACTGTAGCTTTCATTGAGACATAATCCAGTAAGAAGTATAATATTGGCAAAAATCATTCACTGTAGCTTTCATTGAGACATTATCTAGAAAGAAGTATAATATTGGCAAAAATCATTCACTGTAGCTTTCATTGAGACATAATCCAGTAAGAAGTATAATATTATTGGCAAAAATCATTCACTGTAGCTTTCATTGAGACATAATCCAGTAAGAAGTATAATATTGGCAAAAATCATTCACTGTAGCTTTCATTGAGACATAATCCAGTAAGAAGTATAATATTATTGGCAAAAATCATTCACTGTAGCTTTCATTGAGACATAAAGTAAGAAGTATAATTTTATTGGCAAAAATCATTCACTGTAGCTTTCATTGAAACATAATCCAGTAAGAAGTATAATATTAGCAAAAAACATTCACTGTAGCTTTCATTGAGACATAATCCAGTAAGAAGTATAATATTGGCAAAAATCATTCACTGTAGCTTTCATTGAAACATAATCCAGAACATAATCCAGTAAGAAGTATAATATTGGCAAAAATCATTCACTGTAGCTTTCATTGAGACATAATCCAGTAAGAAGTATAATATTGGCAAAAATCATTCACTGTAGCTTTCATTGAGACATTATCTAGAAAGAAGTATAATATTGGCAAAAATCATTCACTGTAGCTTTCATTGAGACATAATCCAGTAAGAAGTATAATATTATTGGCAAAAATCATTCACTGTAGCTTTCATTGAAACATAATCCAGTAAGAAGTATAATATTATTGGCAAAAATCATTCACTGTAGCTTTCATTGAAACATAATCCAGTAAGAAGTATAATATTATTGGCAAAAATCATTCACTGTAGCTTTCATTGAAACATAATCCAGTAAGAAGTATAATATTGGCAAAAATCATTCACTGTAGCTTTCATTGAGACATAATCCAGTAAGAAGTATAATATTATTGGCAAAAATCATTCACTGTAGCTTTCATTGAAACATAATCCAGTAAGAAGTATAATATTGGCAAAAAGCATTCACTGTAGCTTTCATTGAGACATAATCCAGTAAGAAGTATAATATTGGCAAAAATCATTCACTGTAGCTTTCATTGAAACATTATCCAGTAAGAAGTATAATATTGGCAAAAATCATTCACTGTAGCTTTCAATGAGACATAATCCAGTAAGAAGTATAATATTATTGGCAAAAATCATTCACTGTAGCTTTCATTGAGACATAATCCAGTAAGAAGTATAATATTAGCAAAAAACATTCACTGTAGCTTTCATTGAGACATAATCCAGTAAGAAGTATAATATTGGCAAAAATCATTCACTGTAGCTTTCTTTCTTTAAAACATAATCCAGTAAGAAGTATAATATTGGCAAAAATCATTCACTGTAGCTTTCATTGAAACATAATCCAATAAGAAGTATAATATTATTGGAAAAAATCATTCACTGTAGCTTTCAACGATAGCCCTTTTTCTCAAAGCATTTGGCTTGCCGTTGATACTTACTCCAAAATCGTTAATTAATTGATTTCAAAGTAAAAATTATCCCTATATAAAATTAATATTTCTCAATTAAACACTTCCTATGACATTTCATCATAATATTTTAGTTGGTCAAATTATGCCATGAAATGGTTTTTTTTTTTACGTCAAAACAAATAAATGAAAATAAATAGTTAATTTTTTATTGGTCAAAAATTAAAAATAAATATAATCAAATTATATCCTTTAATTATTATTACAAACTGCTATATAATTTTAAAATATGATTATTTATATTTAACCGACAAAAAAAAAAATTAAAATAAGAAAAAAATTCACAATTTATCTAATATTCTATTAATAATTTTCATTATTTTTTAAAATGCATTTTAGATTGTTTGTTTTTTCCCTTCGTTTCTTTACATTTGTTCTAAAAATTATTCATAATTAAATACATTTTTTTAAAAGAAAAAAAAACATTCAAGTAACCTACTTTTAAAAAATAAACTTTTTAAGAATTGTCAAAAATAAAAATTTAATCCAATATATTTTACAAAAAAATCTGTTGTATGTTACAAGAAAATATTAAAAAGTTATCAATAAAAATTTGAGTAAGTTTAAGAGATAATAAATTGTAACCACGGTAGAATTAAAAATAAATGTTTATATTTAATTTCAAACTTTTTTTCTCTATTTCGTTTTTGATATCCAATTTTCTTTATTAGTTTTAAGTATTATTCTATTTTTTTAATGTTTAATATTTAACAATAACAAAACATGGGAGTAAATGGAGGAAAACAAAGAATTATATCATATATATATGGCTTCAAATTCAAAGATATGTGACGTCCTTTTTGAAGCGAGCTTCTTACATTCAACGAAATATGCATCTTGTCTGTCTGTCTGTCTGTGTGTAACGTTTACGTGACCGACGATAACTTGAGTAAAAGTTGACCGATTTAGTTGAAATTTGGTATACATCTTCCTTTTACTAATACTCAGGCTAAGTTCGTTGGACAGCGTGATCCGTCCAAGAGTTCGCTCGCAATGCTCGCGTAAACGTGAGCTTCAAATTTAAAATTAGAATTTCAGGACGGGAAAAAATTCTATCATCACCTATTCAATGAGACGAACATTTTTTTCAAATAACATTTTTTAGTAAAACCAACAACGACACTGCTATGAATTAATAAAGATCACTAAAACTATTAAAGCGGACCTAAACGTTTAAAATAGAGAAAACAGCCTTTTTACCAATATCTTACGTTCTAACGTAACGATTTTAATAAAACTTCATCTACATCGTTTAAAGTACCTACAATTGAAACAAGTATGTAAAATTTCAACGTGATACAAGCAGTAGTATTTGAGTAATGAAGTGATACATTTATTATAATAATATAAAAGCTATTACGGGTTAAGATTCTTATAGTGTATGGGTTTGTTTAGGATGTAAAGCTTTGTACCGAGTACCCCCACTCTTCCCCTCACTACCCTCTTCCACTTATCTTCAACTATGACATTCATCATGAAAAAAAATTTCAATATTCAGTATTTTATTGCAATACGCTCGCTTCAATGATAGAGCCACGCGTTGCCTAGTTTTAAATCTAACAGGCAATGTCGCCTGTTTTCATTCCTTTACATGCGTATAACCCTCGGGTGCACGCTGTCTAATACAGACACGAGGAGGCGCGGACCCCTGATAGTACTTAATCTGTTTTATATGCCCACACAACAGGTAAAATAAATATAAACTTGAAATCATTTTAGCAAAATATTATAAAACATATTTAAATTGGTTTTATTGTTTTATTATTTTTTTAATTTATAGAATAGCGTTGTTTAGTCTCATAGTTTATAAGCACAAAATTAGTCAGTCTCAATTATAATTTTCAAATTTTTAATTTTTTCTGCATATTTTTAAATTCAGGTACCATATTAATTTATTTTGCATTATATGTATAAATTTCACTAAAATTAGCGTAATACTAAAATTTAAATGAAAGTGGTGTGGGTCCCCTGTCAGGACAATATGGGCACAGAATTGAAGTATAATCAAGTACAATGTCAAACAGTGACTGATTCTCTGTCTTGATAAAAGCAAGTAATGTAGCTAGAAAAATCCCCATCTTCCAATCCCACCCACATCTATCTCAATTTCACAGTTATATCTCAAATTTAGGCCTCACAGGACCAAGGGCAGTGGCGTAGCTAGGGCATTGGGGGCCCCCCCCGCAAGAACTTTTTGGGGGCCCCTCGCCAAACAAAATTGATGTTTTTGCAAACAAAGTCAGGTATATGATGTCCGGCGTACATTCACCATAGGAAAACATCCACAGCAAAACAACTCACAGGAAAACATCTAAAGAAAAGCAGTTTAATTTGGAATACCTGTGAAGATTTAGACTTGTTCTTACCTTAGCCATTTATTACTGTTAAGCCAGTCATCCACGTTGCTGTATACCTGACAGGTGAACCTGTGCAGGTTGACGTATCAGGTATACCTGCACAGGTGTAGCACCCACACATAGTAGGATAAACAGTCAGGGTTTCAGTTCAGGTCCAAGTTGGCACGATGGCTTCTAGACGGGATGCAATCGAAGTGGTCGGATTGTTACTTTCTAGAAACAAGCAAAAATAAAGAAATATATTGATGCCACAGAGTTCTCACTTAACTTATCTAATTCTATACCCCCTTCAATAATAATTACAATAAATCAATTACAATTTCGATTTTTAAAAAAATCCTAATTAGTATATTTGACTCCGACTACGGGAGGACCATTTTTAAATGTTAATTTTCCCAGAATAGCAGGGGTATTTTCTTGTGTTTTATTATTGCGTTTCAAAAAGTGGTGATATTAATAATAGTGAGGAGACATGGTTTAAATAAGTATACAGCCACCATCTTTAAACTAAATGGATAAACAATTTTACAAAAGTTGTTTGTGGAATAAAAGAGTGCTAACTTCAAAATTTGAAGGTCTGTCTCCCCTTGTAAATAGTAATTATAATTTGATTTAAAATAAAAGCCTAGATTTAAAAAGAAACAAACAATTTTTTAATGAAACAGGTTCCAGAGGTATCGCTTTGACAAATTTTGCGTATATTGCCGCCATCTTGAATCAAAATGGTCAATTGGAAAATAAATCCTTTTACAAAAATTATTTATATCATAAAAGGAAGATATCTTCTGAATTTCAAGGTTCTAGACAAATTGGTTCGGGAGATATCGTTTTGGAGATGAGCCCGTTAGTGGTATTTTCCGCTTTTTTATCATACGTATATAAATAAATTAAAGATAATCATTACACATATAATAATTATAAAATATATAAAAATGATGTATTATATATTGTATGATATGATATGATATATTTAATAATATAATATAGACATTCTATAATTCTGATGTATAATAAGCTCAACCTAAACCATAAACCTGTGCAGGCAAATCCCATGTTCCAGTCTGCACACCTGTGCAGGTTGGTAGAATAAATCGAATCGAATTTCACTTCTTCTCAGCTGACCTGTACAGGTCAGAATACCTGTGCAGGTTTGTCATGACTTAATACCACACACACTCCGGTTTACATCCACAGGTTGCCTGTATAGGTTTACCTATCAGGTAAACCGCATCGTCTTTGGCCAGCTGAACCGGCATTGAATTGAGACAAACGTAGTAGGAATTAGTAGAGATATGATAACCCGATAACTATATAACTACCCGTACAGGTCCACCGCAACTTGTATGGCTGGCTTTAGTAAGTGTTAAATATTGTAAGAGGGGCAATTGCAATGTGGGAGCAATTGCACAACATAAGTAATGCTACTTTAGATGTGGTCTGTTTGCTAGGCTAGGCCTTCCCGCCTTTTACTACTACTACTACTTCTAATCCTTCTTTAAAATGATTGGTCTTTCTCCAAATATTTATTTCACAAGTTGTACGACATTGAAAACTTTTTACACAATTTTTTTTTTTTTTTTTACTGAAGCAATAGAAAGTGCAGCTTCAGAAACCCTGAAAATAACAAAACCACATGGTAAACACCATGTACGTTGCTAGTTAACCCTCTTCCAGTCATCTAATCGAGCTGAAACTTGCCACATAGACTCTCTACCAATACAAAAACATTTAAAAAAATTAATTTAACTAATTATCTTTTTAAAAATGAATAAATTAATAAATTGGTAGGTATATAAAATCTTTGGAGGTAGTTTATGTGTTTCCTAGCAGCCATGGTGGCAGTCATGTACGTATTTGAAACCAAGTCCCTTTTACTATTATTATTAAATCATTGTATTTGGTATAATTTCTAAAATAATATTGATATCTGCTAAGAAGGGATTTTTTTAAATGTTATCGCTAAGGGGGGGGGGGGGATAAGGCAAAACATCTCTGATGTAACCCGTCCTAATGCAAAGATGACTGACCCTCGATAAGAAGTGTCTCAAGGGGATTAGGGAAACAGTCTTGTTATCGAGGTGCTCTTTTTGTTGAGGGTTGTGTTATCAAGGTTATTTTGGCTATTAATCGTGTTATCGAGGTTAATGGGCAGGGTTTTCAAGTCTAAACTTGTTCAAGGTCGACCCATTCCTGTATTGAGTCGCGTTATAGAGGTTGACTTCTCAAAACGACTTGTTACAGAGGTTCTGAGTTACGTTGTGAATTGGAAAAAATCCGTTTTATTGAGGTTGTTTGGATAATAATAGTCGCGTTATAGAGGTTAATTTAACATTGTGTTATGGCAATCTCAAGGGGATTTGAAAATTGCACTTGTAATAGAGGTTGTCGTGTTATTGAGGGTCGTGTAAGTGAGGTTCTACTGAATATGTATTGTCCAACACATCATATTAGATACACTAACACTATTCACATTTCAAATTAATATACGATGTTCATACATGTGTATGTATGTATGTATATAATAAAAAATAATCAAAATTTAATAATTTTAAATGTTTAGCAGTTTATATTTATCTCGATAACTCTGTCTTTGTAAACGTAAACAATTTTTATTTATAATTCAAAAAACATGAAATTCATCGATTTTGACACACCCATCACGGAATTTGAAAACTAACTGATAAGATATATCTTTATAATCCTTCAAATATGGGAGCGATGATTCCAAGTAAATAAAAAAGGTCAGTTTCTAAGAGATATGTGTAATTCACAGAGTTTAACAGCAACCGGTGTCTCAAAAGGGAGTTTGTTTAGATAAACATTATCGTCTCAACGTTACCGGCTCTCCCTTCGGTGACGGTATTTCAAAGCACATACAAAGCTCAGCTTTATTATAGTCTTTGTGTGAGGCTTTTCATTTGGCCCGCCTAAGGTGGCTTGACGCCCCGGTTTTGGTCTTAAAACGTGTACCGAAGAGACTTTTCAGGACACCAAAATATCCTGGTTTTCAAAGATGTCATAAATAGATTATTTTCTTATCATATTCTGATAATTAGCATTGAATCTCTTTAATACAAACGGTTTCCTGTGCATTTTCAATAATGAGAATAACAAATAACAGCTTTGGTATCATTATTTGTAATAACTGCATGGAATAAGCACTCAGTTCAGTAGCATATAATATTGTACAGTCTGTCATCAAAAAGGGGGCCGTGAAAAGCTTAAGTTTTCGATCTGGACGGAGCACCGCTGCCGGCACTGGTGCCAAAAACCGTAAAATGTTTGACTTTTTCACTGTTAGGGGGGATCTCAGAGCAAGAAAGGAGTAGAAGGAACAATACTACAGAATCTGGGTCTTAAAGTGGTTCATTATGCTCTCCCCTATACTAAACCTCCCAAGCGGCAGTTTGGTGAAACAGTATCGATATCTCGATAAAAACTCAAAATTTATCTGATATCAGCTGATAAGAATAAGTGATATTTTCTTACGACATTTTTTAATTAAAAAATTAAAGTTAATTAAAGTTTCCTTTATAAATATGTACTTTAATGTTTGTTATTAACCTTATTAATTATCTAAAGGCAGTAACGGCGTTAATAAACGTGTAACAGTTCCTAGATAACCAATAGCAATCTTCTTTGAGTGGGGTATCAAATAAATGCTACTGATAAGGATTTGTTGACAAGCGTCTGTGGGGACGGAAGGACAAGGAATTGACCAATAAGACAAGGACTAGTGACCACGTGATCACTTTAGTTCGGATTGAGCTCGCTTGGGAGGTTTAGTATAGAGGGGGAGCATAATGAACCCCTTTTCAAATCGCATTGCTCCCTCTACCCCTTCCTTGCTCCTAGGGGGGGGGGGGGAGTCCAACTTCTCGAATTATGCCCCTGTTTTGTATTTCGGAAATCTGGCAACCCTAGGCCCCCCAATGCCACAAAAGAAGTTAACAAATTAACATAAACAATGCAAAGTTATAAGTTCTCCATGATAAAATGCAATTTCAATTATCAAAAAAGATCAGCAAAATTCTTATTGAAGTTTTTTGGCCGAAATGGATAGTACTTATACGGATATTCCGGCTGAGTGTTACTTCATCCAGCCTACTACAGACAATCCTATCCAGATTCGGCCCTTCAACTAAAAAGATTGGAGACCCCAGGTATAGGTCAGGTAAAAACAACAAAAACTGGTTTTTGTTTTTTTTGGATAAATAACATTTTTTTTTCTTTAATTAAATTGACACAAATATACAATACATTTTATCATAATTATATTATATTTTATTGTAAATAAATCCATTATATATATATACATACATTACAATAGAAATAATAATAAAAACTAATTATATAGATATAATAATACAAACTTTAAAAAGGGAAACCTTTTTTTTTTCTTTTACTTTCAAAATGGAATGACTTCATTTACAAATTATAATAATATTATAAATAAAATTACAGAATATGATTTAAAATAACAAAAGAATGTTTTTATTTATTTATTAATATGAAAAATTAAAAACAAAAAAAATAATCTTCACGCAAAAGATCCTGGGGGGTACAGTTCCCAGTTATTTGACTTCATTTTTATCATTTAAGGAAGAAGGAAAGATATTAATTATTTATTGAATATATATATAAAGAAGTACCCATTCTTATAATAGTAAATAATGTGATGTTATTATGGATATACTCCTGATAAAAAAAAAGTTAACAAAACCTATGGGTAGGTATTGCAATCTTTTTGGCAGGGTATGTATAATAGATATGACTAAAAATAACCAAAAAGAAGAAAAAAATATATATTATTTATTTATATCCACGACTAGAGCACACTGGTTATTAATTTTATTAATTTTTCCTCTTTACCTTTTGGATAGATATAATTAATTTATAGTTTTATTTATTAATTAATAAATCATTAAATCAGTAAAATAAAAAAAATAATACTTAGGCGTAAAATATTATGTTAGTACTTCATTTTGTTTTAATAATTATAATAATAATAATATATAATAATTATATTTTTAAAAAATAAAAACCTCAGTAGAATCAACTAACTTGGTTTATTCACTTTGAGTAAGTTCAACAAAAATCTCTTTTGAAACAAATCAGTTAAAAATCTGATTTTATTTTACCCACTTATTTAATTATAAAATATTTATATTGTATTTATTTCTATTTTTTTTACATAAAAGGAAGTAAATATACATCATTAAAGAAATAATAAAGTAGAAAAAAAAATAAACAAATGAATTCTTTGGTTAAAAAAAAAATAATGATAATATAATTAAATAGAAGTAAATAATATTATTATAAATCATTTACATAAGATGATAAAACATATATATATATATATATATATATATATATATATATATATATATATATATATATATATATATATATATATATATATATATATATATATATATATATATATATATATATATCTTGTGATACAATAAAATAGATAAAAATAATTTTAAAACAAAAAATAAACATTGACTTTAGTTGACTTCAGAAATCAATTAAAATTAATAAATAAAAAATTAATAAATAAACAAAATAATTATTACTTTGATTTATTTCATTGAAGGGATGCAATTTAAATTAATAATAAAAATAATAATTACAACTGCATTATCCTACATCTATTTTATAAGGCATAAGGGAATAAATAAAAAGATATGTTTTATGCTTAATATATAATAAATGACTACAACACAAATTCGGAGGATTAATATACATATATATAATTTTTTTAAATTGTAAAACTTTTTTTTTTGTTAACCATTTTTAACATTTTTAACCATTGTTTTAACCATTGTTTAACATTTTTAATAATTTAAAATGTGATGTTAATAAACAGAAAATACATTACAATACTCAGAAAATCTTGAAAATTTTCACAAAATACCCTGTTTTTTTTTAATTTAAATTATAAATACATTTATATTTTTGAATCATTAATTATATAAACATGTATAATCAATAATATATATATATATACATGTGTGTGTGTATATATATATATCTTAACAACTTTTTTTTTTTTTTCCGAAAAAAAAAAAATAAATAATAAATATGATTTTTATTTATTTTTGTAATTTTATGAAATTAGATATTTTATGTGTTAATGAACATTTTTCAATTAAGGTATAATATAGGATCTGAGAGGTGAAAAATAGTTGAAAAAAACAGAACAAAAAAAAATGTAATTTAGGGGAGAGTTTAGATCCAATTTAATGGATTAATTTAATTATTATTTAATGAATGGATTATTTTAATGGAATTATTAATTGATTATTATAACTTCATAGCGGAATTGCTGTTAGTTTAACTAAAGAAGTCTAATGAACTTTGCCTTAGCATTAATAACAGCTAGCTGGATTCAAAATTTCAACTACATCGGTCAACTTTTACTTGAGTTATCGCCTCATGTAAGAAATGTTAATGACAGACAAACAAACAGACAGACACGCAGTGGCGGATTAAGGGTGTCATCTAGGGGGTGGCGATCTGACCCTCCAAGGGGTCTCGGGAGTATGGAAAGCCCAAAGGAAAGGGGGGGGGGGGGGGGGGGGGGTTCTTAGGATCCCCCCCTAGGGGGGATTTTTAATATTTTCGTTTTATATATCTACGAGCAGTTAAGCCCATGACAACGGACCTAATTTTATATTTAGAAAAAAATAGTTAAATTAAGTAAATTAATTTAGATAAGTTATTATATCTATTTGAAGACCATCGAATCAAAGCAAATACTCGTACTTATTTTTATTGGTATAAATGCCGTTGATTCAGATTGGCAATAACAAACATTTTGCTAAAACTACGCATCTATAAATTATTTTATAAAATAAATTATCAGAATATGTGCATTTGTTTAAACGAATTAATCTATTATCGGGGTCTCTATTGAAAACTAGGACATTTTGGCGTCCTGTAAAGTGTTTTCGGGAGACAAGTTCGGGATTTAATGTCCAAAACCGGGACAACTCTGGGACGCCTGTCGTCGTCAGATGTTTATTATTGGGGGGGGGGGAGGATATATTGCGGGGCCGAGGGTCCCCCCTCGGAAAATTTTGAAAATATTACCGCTCAAAACAGCGCTTTTATACATTTCTGATATGAAATTTGGTAGTCGTTGGAAAAAAGTAAATCAAAGGGGGGGGGCACCCCCCCCCCTTTAATCCGCCACGATCCATATTCTTTCAAATTTGATAAGCAATCTTCAATTATATACGAGACAAAAGGAAATGAATAAAAGACGTTGGAAGTGAATTATATTACTTGTGGTAAATCAAATTCACATTTTTCTTACAAACAAAAAAATTTGTAGAACATATCCATGGACAAAAACACTCAAGGTAAAAATAAAGAAACAATTTGTAGAACATAAGTTAATAATAGTTATATAATTATTAATTGACTCTCAATAAATTTTGGGAACATCATTTGTATTATTATTGGTTTTTTTTTTTTTTTAATGATTGCACTCAATGATAATAACAGATCCTAGAAACCTTAATCAAAAATCTTTAATTTTCACAAAATTATATATAATATATATTAAATTTTTTATTATTAACTACTATTTTCATATTGTTTTCATATACAATTATAACACTATTGATAATACTATAATATGTGTTCCACTTGACATTTATATGTTTTAATAATTATAAAATAATTTTTATGCATTATTAAAAAAACATGTTTAATTGTATACATCATTTTTAAATAACTTAAAAGAATTTAATTCTTTGGTTTTTTTTATATTAAACTTTTTTTTTTTTTTTTTTCAATTTCTAAGGAATGTTAAATCAATGTTAGACATTTTATATTTATTATTAATAGTCTTTTATTTTACCGTTTATTATCAATTAATTAAGCAATCGAGCATAGCAAGAATCAGTCAAAAGTAAAAAATCAAAATTGTGGATTTACCAACATTTTTGAAAAAAATAAAAGTTTTTAAGTTGTTTTTCTTTTAGATGTTTCAAAATGAATTATATCCTTGTTCAGGAAGATGCAAAACTTACTTGAAATTTTTAATTAATCTATGTTCCTGTACATTGTAACTGATGTTGCTGATCCTTCCGTGCTATCCTCAATTCTTATTCAATTAAAAGTTTATATTCCACATAGTTCTTATTATTTATAATTTCCTTAAAGATTGATCATTAATAATTAATTTAACAATTTAATTCATAAAATTGTAAGTGGACACAATTTTTTTTTTTTTTTTTTTAAACTTATTTACGATCTGACTTTTTTCAAAGAGTCGATACCAAATCCTCTAATCGATGTCAGCAATTGCGCTCTAGGATCCGGCGGAGGAAGCGATTGCGCAGGCATAATTGAAGATCGTCCCGTCGAAGTTTTAACTCTAACACGTACTTCACAATCCGATCCACCGATACCTACAACCGATGTATATCGGTTAGTTAACGGAGTTTTAATTTCGTTCAATTCAATTTTCGTTTCTGTTTTATTAGTCGACGAAACGTAAGTTTGATTACCGTCGATTTTAACTTTACTTTCGTACTTGTGCTGATTAGAATCGGGTTTATTAATTTCAGAATTGATATTGATTTTAGTCGTTTCTCTCGGTTTGAACGTATTATTTTCACACATTTCTCTTGCTTTGAACGTGTTGCTATCCATATGATCTCGTCTTCCGAACAATTTCTCGGTCGATTCGTACCGTTCTTTTATAGCAGTTTCGAATCTTTCTCGTATTTTACCGGTGCTTTCGAAAGAGTCGTTTTCTTTGATCGGCGATGTTTCTTTTGTATTTTTATCGGTTTCGAAACGTTCTTTAAGTTTATCTAAACCTGTGTTTCTCGCCGGCCAATCTTGTTTATAAGGTGCTTTTAATTCGACACTACGAACTACCGGAATACGACTGACATCGTTCAAAATATGTCTTAAAGGTTTCGTATTGCCCGTATCTAAATTTTTGTAAACATTAGTTATTCTTTTTGGCTTTTTATCGTCATCTGATTGATTATCTTCTATATTCGTATTAGATTCTATTTTCGTTTCTGGAATTAATTTCACGGAATCTTGACGTGTTATAGTTTCCGGAATGGTCGTAATATTTCCTTTTGGAATCGGAGTGACAAAAGAAGCTTTGGTTAACGTTGGAGTTACATATGTAGGAGAGGAATCTTGCAACTGTAGATTCTCGGTCGATGACATTCTTTTACCTAAAGCAACTCCTCCTTGTCCGAAAACGTAGTCTCTATCAGATTTGATAGAGACTTGACGTTTTGGACGTTCACCCCAAGTACTTAGGCTGACAGCAACTCTTTCCTCCCGCTCATACCTATTAAAAATAAAATAAGAATAGAATTAATTAATAAACAATAAATACAATAATATCTTCTACAAAAGGTGTTATGATCTTAAGGTGACATTCATTTTTAAATTAACAAAACCTCACAAGATCCTATCATTATCTATAAAGATTGAGATTAATCTATGTCTTATTAGTATACCCCAGCCAAGAAAGTTCTTAATTCTGACAGTTTAGATTGGACAATCAATGTGAGAAGAAAAATAAAACCACTAGGCTTTTTTCCTAGGTGGGACATCATTTGTTTATTAATAATATATGGTTATTTTCCTTTTACAAATTGTAATATTTTTAACTAATTGTTTCCATAGACTTTTACTTTTTAATTGCAAATATGTTTTGAACTTAAGCTTAAGAGTTTATTTTCCTTTAATAGTTATTAAATGTAATATCAGTTAGTTATGTAACATAATATAGATAAAAAATATAGAAATATGCCAATATTAAGCATTTTTTTTTTAAATATATAATCTGCATTCTTTTTTCAGTCCATACATTGTTTTTTTGTACATATTGCTCATTTTATATTGTTTTGTATCTGAATTAACTTAACCAATTATTACACAAAAGGACCTGTATTTCTCTTCACCTCTTCCCCGGATATTTCTGTTTGTCAAGTTGGCCCTACCTACTACCCACCAAAATTGCAAGTTCTCATTGCACCCCCTCCCCATCCCCCCCACCCTCGCTGTCAGAATTATGTACTTTCTTGGCTAGATTATAGTGACCACATCATGAGAGCAACTCCCTTGAGAATGATCTCTGTAATGAGTTGGAAACCAAGGGATTCACACAATCTCATACAGTGGATTCCTTAGTAAGATCTAGATTAATCCATGTCTAGTTGTGAATAAATCACATCATGAGCAATTCCCTTTTGAGTAGAAGTGGGGGATGGCTCTAGAAGTAAGCAGAAAATGATTATATTAAAACAATCTCAGAGGTATTAGTTAAAATTTATGTTTAGATAATTACCTTGGAGTAGGTTTCTCAGTAGCGACAGGCTCCGGTGGTGATTTTACAACAGGAGGTTCAGTTTCAGCAATGGTGTTAAGAGAACCTTGGGATCGACTCAGCTGCGGCAGAATGCTACGTAGTACCTATAGAAAGAAAAAATTTACTTAGTTTTCATTTTTGAAGAAATCAAATACAAATTTTCAAGCTATCAAGCATAACTTTTGAAGCTATCAAAGGCAATTTTGAATAAGGATAAAAAAAAAAAACGGTTCTCCACTAAAGTAACGGTTATAGGGGCCTGGGCTAGCTCATATAGGGGAGCGATGGTTCTCCTATTACTAAGGATAAGCAGCATTGGGTGCGGATAAGTACAACTTGGATGAGTGTCCTCCACACAGATATGTGTTCAATTCCCAGACTGGGCCCCTGCTCAGTGTCCACTCAGCATGGCTTAAGCAAATGGGGAGCTTCTCGAAAGAGTCAGAACCAGCAGGTTTCCATGGCCAACACTCTCTATTCCACAAAACTAAGAGTTTGGCCTTCCAACCCAAGTTTTTCGAAGGACCTATCTATATAGTCCAGGAGATAGCATCCAAAAAAGTGTCTCACTAACATCAAGCTTGATAGTTGACCACTTTGATTTGGAGCAATATTTGAATAACCAACCAATTAAAAGGACAAACCAATAGGTTTGTTCCAACCTCGCTATTTGTACCGTCCTTTGTATCGTCCCGTGGATTGTTCGGCAATTGTTTAGGACAGGTTTTATACGCATGCGCTAACATTGTACTGTAATAAAATCATGTCAGGTTGGAACGAGTTTATGACTATAATTCGCACCGTATTAAAAACATTAAGGAAACCTAACAGTTAGGAAACCTTCCTGTTGATATTTGTAATTATTGACATAACTGCGCATGTCATACAAACCAGTACATGGTATTGTCAGAGGATCGTTGGGACCGTACAGTGAACGGTTCGCAAACGATCCCTGCCGGGGTTGGAACAGTTTCGTGTACGGTACGAAACACTGTCCCAAGTCAGCTTGGAACGGCTTTTATCTACTACGCACGCCGGTGACGATCCCGCGGACGGTACAATGCTCGGTTGGAACAAACCTATTATCAACTTGATTTTCGGTCTACTAACTAATTTTGTACTCAGGATCATGAAAATCATATTGTCCGCCATAATTGGAGGGACATGGCCGCTATCCACCATTTTGTTTTTTTCAAATTCCTATTGTCAAGCTATAGCAGACGAACTTATCTGACCACATATTCTTAATAGGCACTAAAATATTAATTTGTACACATAATTCTAGCTTTATGTTAGTCAGACACTTTTTTTACTGCTATCTTCTGGATTAATAGGTCTTTGGACATAAGTTTATTGAAAATGAAGCGGACTTTGTACAATAAAGTTAATTTAATGGAGAGATGTTTTAATAATGCTTATTCAAGTGACTCTACTGCTTATCCAAAAACAGCTTGTTCAAGATATTAAAGGCATCTTTTGAAGCTATTAAGACAGCTATTTTATACTGAGTTGAACTAGGAGCTCAACCTATGTAAAGTAGAATAGAAGGGTAATTATTTTTTTACAATAATTAAATTATACTCAACATAATCAGAATATTATATTAATTAAAAAATTACCTGTAAGGATTGAAGACTTTGAGGTTCTACAAAAGACTGTGGCCTTTCTTGCCTTCTACCTACTGAAATAGATAAATTTGACATTTTAATTATTGTTATGGAAATAAGAAAAAAAAAAAAAAAAATAATAATTTTTGAGGATTAAAATGCTACTGTTAAGGCGGAGGAGATACACATGCCGTCACAATTGGGGAAGTAGCTTGCATGCCAAAAGAGGGTATTTGCCAGTAACTGGCATGCTAAGGATTTTTATTAAGGTTTTATCTGCTTGCTTGCCAGCTACAGGCATGCCATTTAACATAAACACATGCAAGTAGCTGGCATGTTTTTGGTCAAGCTACAGGCATGTGTATCTTCGCCTTTACATCAGTTAATTATTGAAATATTTTCAAGACATTGACTCTGCAGACATTTAATAAAAACGTTTCAAGACAAACAAGAAAGATCAACCTTCTTTTACGTATTTTATCAACAACATTTCACATTTTAATCCAAGTTGTACAAAAATTGTTCCATATAACTTGTCTTAATAGTTGTTATAGTATGATATACAAATAATTAACTGTCCTCACTGAATTGTTTTTACAATTACCATATGTTTTAATAGGGTAATATATAATATGGGTGTTTTTGCAAGTAATTTAGAACAAAAAAGTTCATATAAGCTATAGTCCAATTTTTAACAGTGTAGGAGATCTAAGCACGAATAGTGTGTTAATTAAATCAACCTTTCAAGTCAAAAAATATTAATCTTTGAATTAATCAATGAATGTCAAATCTTTGGAAAGATCAGGTAATTTCCTATAAAATTATGAATGTTCTAGTTGACTATTTGTCTGTTTAGTGTGATCCAGGGCTGTTTAAAACCAAAAACAAAAGACATTCTTTTAAAAATTGAAAAACTGTGAGCCTACATATCACCATTGCCCTATGGAGAGAAATTTGTATAAAGTTAAGAAAAGTTGGCCCTTTAAAACGATACCAAATACTTCAAAATATTCCAACTCTAAGTGGGTGAGCAAACTATTGTTGCAAAAGTTAGCATGTCCTACTTGCAGCTTGTATACGGCTTAATAGTTAATTATCACCAATATGCCCTACACCAGCAGGACATTAATAGGGTCATGGTGATATGTGCGCTCAAAGTTTTTCAATTTTTTAAGAAAAAACAACCTATTTTTATTTTCCTGATCCAACTATTGCTCATTCATAGTTCCAAGATTAATATTTTTTGAGTTATAGTAAATTCTTAAGGTAAAGAGGTAGAATTTTATAAATGAATTGATAAAATTTGTTCTTTAAAGTTTATAAACCATAAATACCTCAAAAATATTGATTAAAATAAGATGAAAAATTAACCATAAATACCTCAAAAATATTGAATCAAAATACCAAACAAAATAAGTGCAACACTGAGTGCGAAACACAAAACACTTACCTGAATCGATATTAAATTCGCTCGTTGTTTTTCTCAAGCCGATCGATGAACCAATTTGTTGCTTATCTTGATTACGATCTAACGTTTTCGATCTTGAATTATCAAACGGGCGTACGAATAAGGAAACGTGCGAAACCGAACGTTTAACAGTCGGATTAGCACCTTGTTCGTGAAATTCTCTATCGCTATTGTTAACGACCGATTCTTTAACCGAATTATTTCTTCTGACAGAAACATTCGAATTGATATTTGTCGATCTTGTGTTTTTTGTGTACGTTGTAATTTTAAAGTTATCTAGTGTCGACGTCGTTTCAATTTCTTCTTTGGCCGACGGAGGTGGTATTTCTTCGTTTAATTTTGAAACCGAGGAACTTCTTTGGGATATTATAGTTGAAAGTTCAGACATAACGGCCGATCGAGGTGTTAAATTTAACGAATCATCGGATTTTTTGTTAACATCCGGAGATTCAGGTGGGTCTCTAAAAGTAGGTGGTGCGGGTAATTGATATTCCCAATCTATAGTTTCGTCTGCGACACTTTTGACAGGGGACGGTAAAATATCCGGGATTTTTTGTGTCTCCTCGACTTTATTGTTTTTCGTTTGAATAATACCTAAAGGTTTACGAACTTCGTTAGAATCGGTCGAATCTCTTCCCGAATCGTTACCTTCGACTACAGGGGATCGTTGTGCGATAGAATTACCGTGCTCTGCCGTCGCATTGTTAAATATCCGATCTATCTCTTCATCCTCCATTACAAGATCTCTCTCATCTGCAAAATTTTTTATCAAAATAAAAACAAAAATTAATTTTCATTTACATTAACAAAAAATACAAAAGACATAGACTGTTTAAGTGGATCTACTGAAGAAACCTAAGTAAAGTGAAGAAGTCCTTCCCAGATCCTTCTATTCACTAAATAGACTAATATTCATAAAGTTACAAAGTTTATATGTATGATCTAAACCTTCATTGATAGAGGTCATCAAATAATTTGTTAACACACATTATTCTCCAAAATTCTAAATCTGGAATATTTCTTCCATAAAAAAATTAGTTAATCTTGTTAAAATCCGACACCAATCGCTTTAAAATTTTGATTATTTTAATTATCACCCCCAAAAAAAAATTAAACCATCCCCAAAAAAAATTGAATTAGACCAACAAAACAGAATACAGTAGTGCGTCGATAAGTTATCTGAACGTATAATTATCCAAATTGGCTTCATGGATAAAAAAAAAGCAAAAGCCTTAATTAATTCGATTATCTGAACCACCCTACACAACATAAGTTCAAATTATCTACGCCCTACTGTAATTGTTAAAATATAGAACTAACACTTTTGGGTTATATGTTAGTAAAAGTTAAAAAAAAAAAAATAAAAAAATAACATGCAACCGCTAATTTTAATTAAAATTATTATAGATTTATAAATTTTCAAATTAATGAAGGTAATCTATAACCTGAATTTTAAGATATCCCATACCTCTATGTCTATGGACACCTTATAGTTAGATGTTATTTCTTAATTTATAAAATATAGAGGAAAATGCATGAGCTGCAAACAAACTATAAATTTATAGTATTTTAAATAATTTGAAAATATACTTGTAAAAAGTATTGCAACATCTAGATATTAAAAAAAAAATACCTAGAGGGTTTCAAAATTTATAAAAACTTTTAATTTATTAAGAATTGTTATATTTACCATTAATATCCCTAAAAACTGTAGAAATGACAACAAGGGCATCAACAAAGATAAATATTGAACAAGTTTAATGGACAATTTTGGAATTAGGCATAGTTGTTAATGCCAAAAAATGAACATATCATAAGTCCTGAGAAGAATTATGGCCCCATCTTGAGCAATAGACCTTCTTTTTTTTAACCAAAAAAAGGTTAAGTTATAAATAATGAAAACTCCTCATACATTTCTTGATTAATCTAATGGTTATTTTTTAGATATGTTTATAATTGGTATATATGTTTTTTTTAATGCATTGTTCATGACTTTATTTTAGGGAAATTAAGGTTAAATACATCATACAGTACATGTTTGAGCATAAAAACTTTTTTTTTAATTGACCAGACTATCTGGGATTTAAACCAGATTATTTTTAGTGTTTAAAATTTTGGTTCTAGAGAGAACAGTTCTAGATCATTACAGGAAAGAGGCATCAGTCATTTTACACATCTATCTATTAGTGTAAAACGTATCTGGGAATATGGTAAAATAACAATTACTTAAGGGGACTGGTGTAGCTGAAATGGTTAGTGTACTCGCAACTCTCAGGATCTAAACATCGACGTATCTGGTAAGTTCGAATCACAATTTTTTTTTTTTTTTTTTTTTTTTTTTGGATGATCTCATTGAGTATAGTCCAGAAGATAGCGTGCAAAAAAGTGTCTGACTAACATCAAGCTAGAATTTTGTGTATAAGTAAATGTTTTGGTGCCTTTTAAGAATATATGGTCAGCTAAGTTCGTCTGCGGGATATAGCTTGACAATAGGCATTTGATAAAAACAAACCGGTGGAGAGTGGCCATGTTCAACCCTATTTGGTGGACAAGGTGATTTTTATGATCCTAAGTACGAACTTAGTTAGTAGACCAAAAATCATGTTGATGGTAGTTTGTCCCTTGACAGGGGAACACTTTGATTTTGAGTAATAATTGACTAACTAACCTATTAAGTGAGAAACTACCATCAACTTGATCATTAGTCTACTAACTAAGTTCGTACTCAGGATCATGAAAATCACATTGTCCACCAAAAAAGGCGGGACATGGCCGCTCTCCACCGTTTTTTTTTTTTTTAAATGCTTATTCCCAAGCTATGTCCCGCAGACGAACTTAGCCGACCACATATTCTTAAAAGGCATCAAAACATTTACTTATACACAAAATTCTAGCTTGATGTTAGTCAGACACTTTTTTGCAGGCTATCTCCTTGACTAGTAGAATGAGTCAAGTGGCCAGATGCCCCATCCTGTAACAACCTGATCCTGTAATAATCAGGAAGTAAAAGAAATAAGAAAAAAAAAACTAAAGAAATACAAAAAGAAAAACAAATCATGCAAATTCCTCAAGCAATTAATGTTTCATGCTAGAAATAAAAATCTAATTCTAATTAACACCTTAAAAAATTATAATTTCTGATCTGTTTTATGTTTTTGAAGATAATTTGTTGTATTAATTTATATTTAGCAAAACATCTATTCAAAAAACACTTCTGAATTTAAACAAACTTTAATTGATTTATGAATTTAGTCGTAGTGATCATTACAAAACAGGGTAAGACTGTGTCAAAAGAAACTTGATCCTAAACTACTGGGCGGCCAATTTCGATAAAATTTGGCATACATGTTTAGAAAAATCGTAGCCCAAGGTGAAATCGAGAAATTTTATTTTTTAACTCTAAATTTAGAAGCACTGCCCCCAATTACAGGAAAACATTTTTTGAATAATGTCCAGACAATTTTAATTTTAAAAAATCTCTGAGCTGTATCAGACAGATTCTTTCCTGTTATCAACAGTTCTTTGTTTTTATTTTTTTTTTTTGGTCCTTTAAACTTCTTTTTTTCTAGAAGCCAGAAGTTTTGATATACTTCAGCCATCTTACAAAAACATACAACAGATTAAAAAAAATGTAATGTTAGTTATAAAATATAAAAAAAGTTAGTAATAAAAAAAGACATGCCTGAAAGATTTGGTTTTGGAGGCCATTTAGTTCTGAGTCTTGAACCGGTGATTGTTTTCTCTACAAGTTCAAGATCCCCCGTACTTTCGACTTGTCTCAAACGACTTCTTAAATTTACCGTTTTACTCTCCCCGACGAAACTTCCCCTTTTTACAATCGTTCCTCGCGGATCGTTACTTTGAAAAACATCGTCTTCAACCGACGTACTACGATCCGAACTTATAGACGATCTTTTAGAATTAGAACCGATCTGATTCGTGGATTTCGACTCCACTTCAGTAGTCGAACGACGCCAAGATGTAGAAGGATTTTTTTCATCGGTTGATTTCAAACCTTCAAAACTTTTCAATAAATTCCGCACTGAGGTTACCGGTTTTTTACTAAACGCCGAATTTTCAATTGGTGCAGAATCTTTATTTTCATTTGATAGGTCGTTTTTAACTGGAAAATGTGTCCATTTAATCTCCGGGCGTTCTTCAGACATCTTACGTTCCAAATTTGTCTCTACTCCAGACATCCTTCGTTCAAATTTTACCTCTTCTTCAGAACTAATTTTTGGTTTTGGTTCATCTTCCTGTACAACTCGTTCTGAGTTTGGTTTTTCCACATAAATAGTTTGTTCCGTTTTTGGATCATTCTCATAATTATTTTTTTCAAACTTCATCTTTTCCACGGATATTTGTCTTCTTGGTGTGACTTTGTGTGTGACCTCTTCTAATTTTAATTTTTCTACGGGTATAATTCTTTCCACTTTTGTTTTTTCTTCATGTTCAAACCATTCAGATTTTGGTTTTTCAATAGGTATAATCCGTTCCACTTTTGGATCATTTTCACTCTCATTTCTTCCAAATTTAATCTTTTCCGTGGATATTACACTTTCTGATTTCGGCTCTTCAACTATAATGACATCATTTTCAATCGGTTCCGATATTACTGGATCATTTTTTCCAATATCATCATTATTATTAATCTCATCTTGAGTTTTCGATTCATCGATAACTTCAGTGATTTCAACACCTGAATCCTCTTCTGGTGAATTAAAATCGAAAATTCTTCTATGACTATTGAAATTATCTGTTAAACTACTTCTTTTTCTGAATAAATTCGGCATTTTATGTCCGAAAAATTCCCTATTCATATTGTCAAAATCATTTTTAGCTTGATCGAATTTACTAAAAGCATCGGCGAATATCTTCCTCGACGTATTATTACTAACATCGCTACTACTTCCCCATTCACCGAAACTAAACGGACGACTAGACTTCAATTTGACTTTGACATCGCCGAATTCATGATCTTTCGTCAAATCCTCATCGAGCGAATTTGAATTGAATATTAAAGAAGTTGATTTTGTCGTTCCGACAAATTTAGAATTCGAACCGATATTATCATTTTTAATATGTTGACATATATTTTCTTCGGACGTAAATCTACTATTGTCCATATTTCGAACAAATCTACGTCTTATATTGATATAATTACCATCTTTATTCTCTTCATTGCTTTCTTGCGAAGGATTTGATAATTTATTCATAGAATTGTCTTGTCCGTCTGTTTCAATAAGATTCGAATCGCCAACTTGAATAACAATTCTTTCAGAATCTTCTTCCTTCTCCTGTACAATTTTTCTTTGAGCTGCGACAATTTTAACACTAGAATTGGCTCTCTTATCACCATATACTTCAACACAAGTTATATTATCATCATTTGTAGATGATGAAGACATTTTATCATCATTTATAGCAGATGAATTTGAATTATCTTCTTCATTATTTGTACTTTTACCATTTTGATTAATTTCAATTTGAATCGGTATAGATTTAACAACAGGTACATTAATTTCTCTTTTTGATTTGTTGTAATTTTTAGTTTCTTTAAACTTATCGAGGACATCGTTTATTAATCTTCGGTTGCGTTCATCTTTTGACGCACCATCATCAATTATCTGTTCGATACTTGATATGGTTTTATCCATTTTATTAATAATATTGAGTGAATTATCTTCGCTTTCCGAATCGGCGCTGTAGTACTTTTCTTCTGAAGTGCTTGAAATTCTAGAAGATATCGATTCTTGAGTTAACGATCCCCTTTTGCTTACTATCGGTACGTCATCAGGTGTAATAAATCCATCTGAATTAGGACTGTTCAAAGTCTGTTCCGAATTCGATTCCGATTTTAAAGATAATCGCCTAGGAGGTGCAACAGGTTTTGCGGCTATAACATCATTTTCGTTTATAATAGACTTTCGTTTTAAAGGTACCGGAGGTGCACGCGATCTTTTAACAACTTTCGGCTTTTCACAAACCACACCCTCTTCGATTATTTCTAAAAATGTTCGATCTTCATTATCGACCGGGCTCTCAGTACTAGACAAACCGTCAATTCGTTTTCTCTCCTCTCTTGACAAAGCTCCGCTGAATCCATCACATTCCCAGTCGTTAAGTTCCTTCTCTTCAATGACTCCAATGAACGATCTCGGTCGAGCAACTAAATTAAATTTTTTTGTATGATTTATTTTTTTTTTCCATTTAAGCAATTGAAAAAAAAAAAGTATTTTTTTAAATTTAATTTTTTTTTATATAAAAAAAAAATAAATTCAAACAAAAAAAAAAGAAAAAAAAGAAAAGAAAAAACCCACACCACACACACAAAGAATTACTATCTATGGGTTAATAAAAAAAATTAAATTAAATATTAAAAAATAAACTAGATAAAAATGCATTGAGAAGTGCAAGAAAAACACATTAAAAACAATGATTAAGAAAACAAATGGGGTTAATAATGATTAAAAAAAAATTTTAATAATTTTGAATAGGAAATATAGCTCAATTAAACAGGTAAAACATTTGATTACGTCGAACTGTCATTTATAATAAACATAATTTAAAAATGATTCTATTAAGTTGTTTAAAGTTACTAGTTTTTAGTGCCAACAAAGCTTTAAATAAATCGATAATAGTTATAGGATTAAAAAGATTAACTTTAAGGATTTATATTAAGGATAATTATGTGATATCATTCAATGAGCACATAAATTATCATTATGGGCCGTGTAAGATTGAGATATCATTTATTTTTACACATTTATCTATAAGATTATTAGAGTCAAACATATCTCAACCCAGGCCATTTTGTCAAGAATTTGGATTCAGGTAGAACAGTATTATCTGTTTGATACTTGATAACTGATAATAACTTAAAACTGATATTGGTCCTCAAGCCCGGATTACCGTAAATTACAGAAAGAGGTTAGATCAAATCAGGATGGTAGAATCAATCACTTTATACATCTAATTATGAGATCATTTGTGTGGAACATGTCCCACTAGGGATGGGCGGAACGGAACGTAACTATAAAAATAACTAGTTCCAGTGGTGGAACGGTTCCAATCGTTCCAAGATTTCATGGAACTACGTTATTTTTGGAACGACTTTGAAGTTTTTATTTTACTGTCGAGTTTCATTTAGTTAATAAATTTTTATTGTTTGAATTCGATACAAATTTGTTACCACCTATTTACAAAAAAATAATATCTTTTAAGAATTATCGAGCAAAATAATACGAAACGTAACTGATTAAAGAGGAAACGGAAACGAGAAAACAGTAACGAAACTAAACAACTAACTTAAAGGGAACGTTAAAAACTCGTTTCTCTTGGAACGAAACTAATGATCTTCGTTCCAAGCGCCAATACGTAACGTGTAACGTAACTGAAAAGAGGAAACGGGAACGAGATAATGTAACGAAACTGTAACTCGGAGGGAACGTAAAAGATTCGTTTCGCGAGGAACGAAAACTATAGTTTCGTTCCAAGTTCCAGTTCCAGCCAAGCTGGAACGTAACGTGTGTGTCTTATGTCTTGTATAGTAGAGTAGAGTAATGGAGTGGGGATGAGAGCTTGAGTCTCGGAATCACTCCAGTTATAGTGAAGCGTTATCTTTTTCTCTTTCAGAGACATAGATGCCTCTTTACCGCTTTTTTTCATTTAGGTCCCTAGTCAACTTCCTCTTGTCGCTTTCGCACTTCGCCATTCGTTTCGTTTTTTTAGTTTTGTTTTCCACTTTAGTAAATAGTTAGTAAAAATAGGATATAAACAGGTGAAATTTATTTTTTCATTCATTGTTTTTGTTTAGTTTTAGGATGTCGTTATGGAAAGAACATAATCTAGTGTTTAAAAATATTATTTGTACTGGTATAAAATATACTTTTAAGTAGTTACCATAATGTTGTATCATAAACATTTTTATTATACTGTTTACTTGGTTGCAATTAAAATATCAATATAAAAAAATATAAGATAAATAAAGAGATCTTAATATTATTATAAAGTTTGTATTTAATTTCAACTTTTCATCGTCAGCGTCAGTGAAAAGTGGAACTATTTAATAAAGAAACGGAACTTATTGTAGAACGAACCTGCACTAGACTCAGGAACACGTGAAGTATAAGAGAAACTGTTTCTTTGGAACATAAACTGATACGTTCCAAAAATAACTAGTTGCTGGAACTAGTTATTGGTTTGGAACGAAACGTTGTAACTCGTTCCACTCATGGAACCGTTCCTCCCATCCCTATGTCCCACCTCTTTGGGAATCCAACCCAGATTAAAGTATTTGTATTTATTCTTAGGAAGGTCTATATTACGTCTAAACAGGATAAAGAGATAAATCAGTTTACTTTCGCTTTTATTATTATTATTCTATGTTGTTTTTGTTTTTTTGAGCAATATTTCCTGTTGGTGTTAGAATCACCTCTACCTTGATATAGAAATCAGTTTATTAGCTTATTAATTTGATTTGATTTATTTAAAAAAAAAAAAAAATAAATAAATAAAAAATGTAAAAAATAAAAAACAAAGGAAAAAGGAAAAAGAAATACTTTAAAACTAAAACAAATTATTAAATAAATACTTGTAAAAACAAATTAATTAAATAAATTAATCTAAATATATGAATAAAATAATAAAAGCAATATGTTTTAATTTTAATCTAATTTATCAACTTCATTTTTTTTTTACATAATAAATATGAAACGACTGATAAGATATCGTAATTTAAAGTAATCGATTTGTAAATCTGCCACTTGTCTTTGTTAATTTTTAATGTACGAGTATGTGCAACATATCTCTTAAAGATAAGACACACTGAGATAAGAGAATGTTATTGATGTTTTTTAATTATTAACATATTCTTATTGTTTTATTTATTAAATATATTAAAATTTATATCAAGATGGAGCAATGATGGTCTGAGAAACCCATAAAACTCAGCTGATGGAATTCATCAAGCTGACCCAGATCTACCTATAACTACCGTGTAGGGAATTATTATAATAAAACTGTAATTAGAAGTTAGAAGTTTTGGCAACACTGACTATTGACAGAGTAATATGATGGGAGGGCAGGTTGATTGTTGATGAGTGGAGAGGAGCATGAGTTAGTTAAAATAATTTTTAGAGAATACTTATTGCATTTGAGGTAAATGGTTTATTTTTATTGGTGTTTATAAAAGTGATGGGTAAATATTAACTCATAGTGAATGAACCTTCACAAGTAAAATTGATCAGTTAATAATAAAGAATAAATTAAAACTGATATTGGTCCTCTAGGCCAGACTACCGTAAATTACAGAAAGAGGTAATATTATTTTTAAGAGGTTATGCTTATAAATAAACAATACGATTATAGTAAGATCATTTTTTTAAATAAAATAATAGATTATTTTTTTTTTATCACAATCATAAAACAAAATTGTCAACATCAGTAAATATGATCAAAGAATTAGATCTAGAAATGCAACTAGCCTAGTCTTGCAGAGTTTTATTAACTATTAAGAAGTTCCACAAAATTTTAGGATAAAATAAAATGTTTTTCTACATAAGAAAAAAACCTAATTCAAACTAATATACCCTGCTTTTTAGATAACTGGTGAAGGAACATCTTTTGAAATTCATAATGCTCTACCACACTAGTTATACTTTGCCTCTTGAAACAAACCAATTTATTAGCTTTATTGGCGCTCAGTCGTTTTTTATATTCATCAACCGATATATATTCTAAATCAGGTGATGTGCATTTACAATAATTACTCTTCATAATGCCGACAGGTTGTTTATCAACTTCTGGTTTATTTACGCTTAATTTTGGTTTTTCTCCGCTTAACTTTGGTTTATCTCCGCTTAATAATGGTTTATCTCCGCTTAATTTTGGTTTTTCTATGCTTAATTTTGGTTTTTCACTGCTTAATTTTGGTTTTTCTCCGCTTGATTTTGGTTTATCTTCTCTAAGTATTGGTTTATCTCCGCTTGGTTTGTCACTGCCTAATGATGATTCATTTATACTCAATAATTGTTTATCTCCGCTTAACTTTGGTTTATCTCCACTGAATTTTGGTTTATCTCCGCTTAAATTTGGTTTATCTCCACTGAATTTTGGTTTATCTCCGCTTACTAATGGTTTATCTACACTTAATAATGGTTTACCTACACTCAATAATGGTTTATCTCCGCTTAACTTTGGTTTATCTCCACTGAATTTTGGTTTATCTCCATCTACTAAAGGTTTATCTACACTTAATAATGGTTTACCTACACTCAATAATTGTTTATCTACACTTAATTTTGGTTTATCTCCACTTAATTTTTGTTTATCTTCGCTTAATTTTTGTTTATCTTCGCTTAAAAGTGGTTTATCTTTGTTTAATAATGGTTTATCTGATTTGATGGTTATGTTGGTTGGTATTTTTTTCGTTATTAACTGTTTCATTGTATCTTCATTATTATTTTTAAAATTGTCAATAATTTGTGGAGATTCGTTAATTTTATAGACAACCGTATCATGAGCATCTTTTGATGAACCAGGTAAATTAATTAAGTTACGTTCTTCATCGTATTTTCTCGATTTTGCGATCAATTTATCAATATTGTTCGAATTTTGAATCTGTTCGTTCAATTTTAAAGCATTTTGCACTTCTCTAAGCTTTGTGGGACTTTTGACAGTAGAATATTCGTTGACGAATGAATCTTCATTTTCGTAAAAACTATCGAATAGTTTATAAGAATTTTCATACTGTTCAGGAATATTTGGGTTTATTTCATCAGAGTAATTTTCATAATGTATAACAGAGTAATCCGAATTTTCCACGACTGTTTCGTTTGAATTTAAAGACAAACTATCGTCCAAAATATCCGAGAAAATTTCGTTGACTTTTTCTACTTGTAAGCTAACACTCCAAATACTTACATTATCGCTCGCTTCTGAATCATTATCATTCATTTTTATATCATTTGATAAATTAATTGAATCACTTGTGGAAATAATATCGGTATGATCGCTCCTATTTAAAATAACTCTATGATGTTCGTCATTAATTAAATCATCATTTAAGACATTAGTTTCATCGAAATCTGTCAACAATTCATCATCTTTAAACATTGATTTAAAAGTAACATTTTCATCAGTTCTCTGATCATCTATCATTTTAGCTGCAAAATTATAAACATTACTGTTGAGTTCAGACATTTTAGTTGAATAATTATCAATATTTTGCTGACCATAAATAATTGTAGATGTATAATTATCAACATTTTTCTGACTGTCAGACATTTTAGATGCACAATTATCATCTTTTAAGTTTTCATTCAAAGTTTGAAAAGTATACTTATCAACATTTCTCTGATCCCTAAATGTATAATAATCAACATTTTTCTGACTGTCAAGCATTTTAGATGGACAAATATCAACATTTGAAGTTTGAAATGTATAACTATTAACATTTGTCCTAACATCTGACATAGTAGATGCACAATTTTCAACATTTATTTTAACATTCGAAGTTTGGAATGTATAATCATCAACATTTTGCTCACCACCCACAAAATCAACTTTTTGTTGACCATCTATAATTTTAGATGAACAATTATCAACAATATTTTGGGCGCCTAAAATTTTAGATGGAAAATTATCACCATTTCTCTGTACATCTGTAATTTTAGTCAGATAATTATCATCATTTTTATGATTATAATTAATTTTAGGCAAACCATTTTCAACACCTAAAAATTTCGATCTAAAATTATCAAAGTTCATCGGAAAATTACAATTAAATTTATTGATTAATGTCGAAACCGACGTATCTTCATCATTTCCTTCAAATTGATCGACCGGTAAATTTTCATTTTCATCTGTAATTTGAATTTCTTTATTATCAACTTGATTTATCTGATCAAAATCAATAATTTTCTTATCTAATGTACCGATGTAGGAATAATTGAAACACGGCGATTTTAAATTCGGATGGCGTACAATTTGCTGTTCTAATTTCTTAGCTATGTCAGTAACACGCATTTTCGGATAATCCGATGTTTTAATGTCGTCGTAAATTTGAGATTTCTGTGGAAGTTTAACAGGTGATTTTGTTTTCAAGTTTAATCTCTTCGATTTTGGTGATAAGTGTAATTTATTTTGTTTTGACGATTGCGATGATCTTATCGAGTCGTTTCTTTTGAAATTATTATTGATTTTAGGTTTTAAATGTTCTATAGGATATATTCTAAGGCTACCTGGAGGAGCTAGAGGTATTTCTACGTCTGGGATCGAGTGTGAACGCTCTACTGTTTCTACGTGATCTCTGATTTGTTTATCTACAGTTGAAGACATCGTAAGACCAGGTGGTAAGGTTCTACACTTTTCTACTGGATCTAAGGGTGGTTTTCTTTCCGCTTCAAGTGTCCTGCTTCGTTCAGTAGGTGATAATTCAGTATTTTCCGAGCCGGTATCAGAATTTCCGTTTAGACGTTCCTCTACAACTGTTTTCATAGGTGGGGGTGCAGAAGGCGGTGGAAGTGGCGCTGCCCTTTTCTTACGTGCTAAAACAACCCAAAAACAATGATAAATATTATATTTAAAATAATCTATATAAGTATGCAAAATACAGAGAATAATAATAACAGAAACACTTAATCAGTTAATATTGAGTTAAAAAGTCGAGTACCTAAATAACAAAATCATACCACCCGCCACTGTTCGTTACTACTGTTCGTTACCTTGGACTACATCTGGACAAAAGGCTAACGTGGAATCCACACACTCGATTGAAACGAATTGAAACCAACAGACGCTACAAACTACTTCTAAGACTTCTTGATCATCGCACACGTCTCACATTAAAACATAGACTACAAATTTACAACTCAATTCTCAAGCCTACCTGGTCATATGGCATTGAAATCTGGGGTTCTACAAAACCTTCAAATCTTCACCGTCTGCAGTCTCTACAGTCAAAAATCTTAAGAAAACTGTCCCATCTTCCTTTCTATGTTCCAAACATCATCATCCATAAAGACCTAAAGGTATCTTTTGTGAGCGATCTTGCTAAAGATAGATATAAAAATTTCCACAACAAACTTGAACCCCATAACAACCCTCTTGTTCACGCCCTTTCCTCACCTCATATACCTTCAAACCCACCCAGAAGACTGAAAAGAACATGGCCAAGAGATCTTCTAAGAATCAACTGAAGAAAATTATAATGTACACTATCTAAACAATGTATATGCAAATACATATGCATAATAATGTTACGGAGTGCCACCACTGGGTGAACACCCGATCATGTTAAATCAAAATGCTAATTGTATCTCTCTTAACAACACTTATTAAAAAAAAAACTAAAAAAAACTTTGTAGTTGAAGTAATAAACTAAAAAAAAAAGAACGCCATCTTGAAAGTTAAATTGTACTCTGGATTTTATTAGCAACATGGGAATAATTTAGCTAGAATACAGCCTCCTGATGGGGGGTTAAACCCAATTTAAGCCTGAAGGTTAGAGTTCTAGTCCACGTAGATGGGGTCCAATGAGCGAGCCCTCGGGTGCACGCGGTATAATACAGACACGAGGATCCCTGATAGGATTTAATCTGTTTTATATGCCCACACAACAGGTAAAATAAATATAAACTTGAAATCATTTTAGCAAAATATTATAAAACATATTTTAATTTGTTATATTGTTTTATTATTTTTTTAATTTATATAATACCGTTGTTTAGTCTCATAATTTATAAGCACAAAATTAGTCAGTCTCAATTATAATTTTCAATTTTTTCTGTATATTTTTATTTTTTATTTTTAAATTCAGGTACCATATTAATTCATTTTGCATTATATGTATAAATTTCACTAAAATTAGCGTAATACTAAAATTTAAGTGAAAGTGGCGTGGGTCCCCTGTTAGGACAATATGGGCACAGAATTGAAGTAAAAATCATGTACGATGTCAAACAGTGACTGATTCTCTTTATAAAAGCAAGAAATGTAGCTAGAAAAATCATTATCTTTCAATCGGACTTACATCTATCTCAATTTCACAGTTATATCTCAAATTTAGGCCTCACAGGACCGCACGTTCCCGAGGGTTAATACAAGACAGGAGGAAATCAACCACATTACACATCCACTTGAAATGATCATCAGTGTGAAACATGTTTCACCTCCCTGGTATTAGAACCATACTGGTGTATTTATATGGATTTTGGTTTCAGGCAACAATTCTGCATGAGTTTTGATAACCACTTGGCTTCACTGATCACTTGTGGGTATTGTATTATTACTATTCCATAATATTATCTCTTTAACAGAGAATATTCTATTGAATATGAAAATGGTCCCCCCGCCCCTCCAACCATGGAATAGAAAATCCAGCTCTGTTAGGTTCTTTCCCATATCCTAGACTATAAGTGTGCCAAGTTTAAAATTTTTATGTTCAAAGGAGCTTGTGGAGATCTTAAAAAGTTAAACAAACACCTGAATTTATACTAAAATGAAGTGTACTTTTTATAATATAGATAAACAGGGTGTAATGCTCTTATTGTGACAACATTTTCTTGGGGGGTTAAAAGTTAAAACTAGGTCTTAAACTGAACAAAACACCTCAAGATATGGTATCCTATCATAATCTGTGCTAGAGAAATACATTTTTCGTGTTTTTACACGGTGAGCGCGAATAAGTTCAGCTTAAAAAACCTGTGTTGCAAAACCACACGAAACTACTTATCGATTTTTAGAAAAATCCAAGAGAAGAACACAACTGCAGGTGTGGAAAAGCAAGACAAGCTCAAACACCTGGAATAAGATTAAATATAATACAGCTAATACCTTACAAACAACTGTAGCAAAGAATGGGTATATGACCAGTATGAGTCTGTGGTTTAGCTGCAAGTAAATATTTACATTTTTCAATTAAATAACGATGATACTAACCAGTATGAAGGCTGGTGGTTGATTGAGCAGGTTTAAGACTAGAATGTTGCTGAGCATTAGACGAACTTGCTGAACTTTCAGCATGATGAGCTTTTAAATCAATTAGTGACTTAGACAGCGCTTGATTTTGTTGAACAGTTGTACCACTTCCAGGTGGAGCGGGACCCAGCTGGTCCCTCGAACCTTTCAACTTAGACTCCAGTTTACTCCTTCGAGGCAACGAATCGGGCAAACTGCTGTTAGCATAAAACAAAAAAAAGGGAGATTTGATAAAGCAAGTATAGCTAGCTTTTGAAGATTTTGAACAAATATGCATTGAGTGTGTATTGCGTTACTACATGTCCTAACACTGATAATTCATTTTGTGTGATGATAATTTGAGTATAAGCAAAAAAAATTTGTTTAAATTTGGTAGAAACATTCCTCATAGCAATGCTCAAGTTGAGTTGAATTATCCGCATGTAACTGGGTACAAAAAATTACTAGACAGGCGATTTTAACGTCTGTCTCAACTCCTGAACAGATTGCTTCACTTACGCACTTAATTTCTTCTCACTGGTACTAAAGATGATTGTTAGTACAGGGTGGAGCACGGCAGACGTATGAATTTTAAAATGCAATAAAACACAGAATGCAAAATAATTTTTTTTTAAAATTTTTTCCTGATTAAATAACATGGGAAATTTAAATTTACCTAGATTTAAACAAAGTATCGGATAAGTGGTTCCTCTCACATTCCAAACACTGATTAAGCCTTTTTTTAAAGTTTTTGTGCACTCTTTCGAACATTTCCACAGGAATTTTGACAATATTGGCTCGCAATGTTGTTCTTGAGGGCTTCCAGGGTTCTGGGACGATCGCTGTACACCAAGGATTTAAGGTATCCCCACAGAAAAAAATCACAAGGAGCCAAATCAGGTGATCTTGCTGGCCAGTTTAAATCGCCTCTTAAGGAGATGAGACCCCCGGGAAATCTGTCTTGCAAAAAGTTTACGCAAACCCTTGCTGTGTGGGCTGTGGCCCCGTCCTGCTGAAACGTGGAACATAAGCTTCCCGTCTCCCTCTTTCAAACGACCCTACTCTCAAACGTCTAGGACCAATAGGGTGGGAGCAATCCCTTCTTCAAATTCATACGTCTGCCGCGCTCCACCCTGTAGTTAAATGCCCGCTTATAATTAAATGACATAAGATGGATGGCTAACCTGTTATTTGAGGGAGGTGATTCACTGAGAAGGGAAGCTTCATGGTACCCGCTACTATCTGAAGACGTCCTACTGTGACAGATAACTCGACCAGGTCCTCCAGTCCCACTCTCACCAACTACTCCTTTTTCATTCTTCTCCCGTGACACTTTCTGTAAACACAAAAAAAACACAAAGGAGTAAAGATTAAATCATTACAGGATATATAACTTGTTATAAATACTTTGAAGAGTCTTCACCACTCTTAAAAACGTCAAAACTCCTAGAGTTGTCATAAATTCGGTCAATCTCGTGAAAATGGAGGTTTTTAAATTCCTTGGTGTTTCAGTTGATAATAAACTTTTATTTTAACAGCATATATCGTCTGTTCTCCATAAACTGAAAGGAGCTTGTTTTATAATCAGGACACTTAAAAGACAAAATTTGTTACAGACTCTAATGCTAATTTATTACGGAGTAGTATATCCACATCTCGATTATAATGTGTTAGTTTGGGGTAATAAACCAGAAGCTAAAAGAGTTTTTATACTACAGAAAAGAATAAGAAGAACTATTCTAGGTTTAAGCAGTAAGACGTCCTGCAAAAACATTTTATAAAACACGGACTGACTTTTCCAAGTATTTTTTTTTATAAAAAGAAGCTTGTATGTATGCAGCAAGGAATCCAGGAAAATTAGACAAATTAGTGCTGCCAATTTGTCGTAGAGAATTATACAGGGTGACTGTCGTTATATGTGAAAAAATGAAGTAGGTTGTTCTACGCCTCAGGGACTACAAAAAACACTATATAAACTATGGGTCAAATACTAACCATTCTCCCATAAGTTCAAATTTTATGATTTTATGCCTTTGCTCATAAAAACACTAATTGCTCCAAAAGTATAAAAGCTAGGACAAAATTTTTGGTTTCGTTGTAAAGCTGACAAAATTTCCTATAAGGAAAGTGTAATTTTCATTTTAATTCCCTCAAATTACAAGACAAAAAATGTATACAAATGTTGTTTTTAAGAAAAAATAAAAAAAATCTTTTTTCTTTGTGGTTCCATAACTTAGAATAGAACCGAGATTAAACTGTTCGGACTTCAGGAAAAACTGCCTTCTTTCCTAAATTTTCGATCAATATTAAAATACCTATTCATAGGGCGGAATTTTTAGTAAACTTCACTAAAAGTAAAACAAGAAACATGTTTATTGTTGTTTTTGTTGAAATATTGGTGAGTATACTAAACCAGTCTTGTTTTTTTTAATATGTTCTTAATTATTTACTAACCTGTTAGTAAAAAATAGCAACAATAAACATGTTTCTTTTTTACTTTCAGCGAAGTTTACTAAAAATTCCACCCTATGAATAGGTATTAATATTAATATTGATCAAAAATTTAGGAAATAAGGAAGTTTTTCCTGAAATCCGAACAGTTTAAGCTTGGTTCTATCCTAAGTTATGGAACCACAAAGAAAAAAGATTTTAATATTTTTTCTTAAAAACAACATTTGTATACATTTTTTGTCATGTAATTTGAGGGAATGAAATAGAAAAGTACACTTCTCTTGTAGGAAATTTTGCCAGCTTTACAACAAAACCAAACATTTTGTTCTAGCTTTTATACTTTTGGAGCAATTAGTATTTTTATGAGCAAAGGCATGCGATCTTAAAAAAATCATAAAATTTGAACTTATGGGAGAATGGTTAATATTTGACCCATAGTTTATATAGTGTTTTTTGTAGCCCCTGAGGCGTAGAACAACCTACTTCATTTTTTCACATATAGCGCCAGTCACCCTGTATAGATCCTCCCCGTCAAATGCAGCTATAGCTTTGTTTATCTTCCCAAATCAATAAAAACTGTACCTGCTACAAATTGGCTAGCAAATTAAAACAAATGCTTAAAGATAAAGCGTATTATTCTCACAAATAATATTTATCTCACAAATAATATACTTAGAGTTTTACTGTTTTATTTTATTTATATATTTATTTTATTATTTAACAATTCATTGTTCATTGTTTCAGTTCATTGTTATTACTATTGTTGCTCTAAAATTGTTATAAGTGCTGTTAGTTTTTAAAAAATAATTATTTTATATTGTATGATTATTTTACTTTGACTTGTTATATCCGATAGAAATTGGCCATGTAATAAAGCAAATATTTATTTATTTATTTATGTCACTTTACATCTCTATCTCTATATATAACCAGGATTATTGCTAGTGTTTGGACTTCTATGGTAGTAATTAGAGTTGGGACAACTGACTAGAAAAAACAACCGAATGGATAAGTCGATTCGGGGAAAAACAGTCGATTAAATTCAATTGAATGAATTCATTCATATGAAAACAGTTTCATAGCAGGAATAGGGTATATGAATAAAGATAAGGACCGAGACTGAAGCTACAAGTCAAATGTTTCAATCAGATGTTTTTGTTTTTAATTTAAGAGTGGTAGGGAAAGGGAACACAGTGAAGGCCGTGAAGGGCTCAGAGCTGAGGGGGGTGAGAGTGAAGGCGCTTGACACTCGTTATCTCGTGGCAAACTTTTCATTTGAATGAAAAAATATATACTGAGACTGAATCCAGTCGAATGTTTCATTCGGATGATTTTTGGTTTTGGGTTGGGGAAAGGAACAACGGTGAAGGGCTCAGAGCTGAGGAGGAGTGAGAAGGCGCAGGACACTTGTTACACACACGTCCACATACACACGTCCGAATTACAACTAATACAACTCCAAACTATAGACTGATATCAGTCGAATGAAAACTAGATATCCACAACCAAATGAATGAATATTTTAAAACAACAGATTAGTCGACTGTTTTCAGTCGATTGGTTCCCAACACTAGTAGTAATAGTTTAATATAAGATAGAGGTATCAACCACTTTATCACATATCAATCTATATCAAGAGATCATTAGTGTAGATCATATCTCACCTCTCTAGGAATGAAGAAACCCGGATTATTGATAGTGTTTATACTTTGGTTTCAGAAAAAAGACTTAAACCTCTCAGACACAATTATGCCTGACTAGGTTGAAATTAAGTTGTTATATTTTTTGAAATCTTTCATCTTTAAATTATAATAATTAAGCAATTGTTTCTTAAAAATGAATTAAAACACATTATAATATATTATTCAATATCAGTCCAACTTCCACAAGAACCTTCCAGATACATCAGGCTATTGATATGTTGTCATCATTCGCTGATGTTTTAGTGTAGGATAAAAAATACGTGTGGTGTCGTGGGACACCCGGTACGAACGATGTTCCTTACATTTTTCATTAAATATAAATGATACAATCACACTGATAAGTACGTATACGTTGTTAACTACTTATACATGGCGGAGTTAAGAGACAAAATTAAAAGTAACTAACTGTTTGCACCAAGTGGAGTTAAGGAAAAATTAAAAGAAACTAGAAGCATTATTTGTATCATTAAAGCAAGCGTCTTAAAATAAATATGTATTGAATATTGAGAAAAAAGTTAATCATGATGAGTTTATAGTTAAAGAGTATGTTTGTAGTATATAGCCTGAGGGGAAAGAACTGTTTTCTACCCCCCCCCCCCCCCCCACCCGGCCTACTAATTTAAAATATTTAAAAGTATATCTCATCCCTACTCAAAAACGTCGGCTTGTATCAGGTTGAAATTTTACATGCCAGTTTCAATTGTACCTTTAGACGATGTGTAAGAAGTTTTATTAAAATTGTTAAGTTAGAATGTAAGATATCGGTAAAAACTTTGTTTTCTTTATTTTAAACGTTAAGGTCTGCTTTAATAAATTTAGCGATCTTTATCACTTCATAGCAGTGTCGATGTTCATTTTACTTAAAACAAATGATTTAAAAAAGTTGTTTGTCTCATTAAATAGATGAAGTTACAATTTATTCCTGTCCTAAAATTCCAATTTTAAATTTGAAGCTTATGTTTACGCAAGAGTTGAGTGTGAACACTTGGGCGGATAACGTTGTCCAACGAACTCAGCCTGGGTATTGGTTAAATGAACTTGTGTACCAAATTTCAACTCACTCGGTCATCTTTTACTCAAGTTATCATCATCGGTAGATTTTGTGATGCTTGGATTTGTGACAGTGATTTTGGTTTTTTTTTTTTTTCGGATTCACTCCTGGGTCCAGAACGTGCCATAAGGACCTTTGTTCCAAAAAGATAAAGAATTACTACTTTAGCTGTACAGAAGTAGATGAGTTGTTTCCAATGTGGATTTCAATATATTATATCATCAGGTAATATAGCATCTAAACACTAGGTTGGTAGTTATAGGAATCAGTCATCCATCTGAGGAGTGAGATTTTTGTTATTGTTTGTACGTTGGCTACAGGTAGAGCAGTATTATGAATTATGACACTGCAGAATGGAGGTATCAGTCACTTTACACATATATCATTAAGTCATCATTAGTTAGGAACATGTCTCACACATGTGCGAATCACACCCAGATTATTTTTTGGGTTTGTAAATCAGTTTTATAAATAAAATATAAATTTACAAATCCTACAGATATAATCTCTGAAGTGCATAAATCTTAAAAATGTACTGTTTTTACTATGGGGTATAATATCTCAAATGCATAAATCTTACAAATGCACTGTTTTGACAATGGGGTATAATCTCTCAAATGCATAAAATCTTACAAATGTACTGTTTTGACAAAGGGGTATAATCTCTCAAATGCATAAATCTTACAAATGTACTGTTTTGACAATGGGGTATAATCTCTCAAATGCATAAATCTTACAAATGTACTGTTTTGACAAAGGGGTATAATCTCTCAAATGCATAAATCTTACAAATGCACTGTTTTGACAATGGGGTATAATCTCTCAAATGCATAAAATCTTACAAATGTACTGTTTTGACAAAGGGGTATAATCTCTCAAATGCATAAATCTTACAAATGTACTGTTTTGACAAAGGGGTATAATCTCTCAAACGCATAAAAACTTACAAATGTACTGTTTTGACCAAGGGGTATAATCTCTCAAATGCATAAATCTCACAAATGTACTGTTTTGACAAAGGGGTATAATCTCTCAAAAGCATAAATCTTACAAATGCACTATTTTGACAAAAGGGTCAATATAATCTCTTAAGTTTTGCTTTAATCAAGCAAAATTACGCCACAATCGATTCTAAATTGTATGTGTGTAAAAAATATTTTTTTTAAAAAAAATACCTTGCTAAAAACCTTTTTCAAGAACATTATTTTTTCCTTTAATTATCCCTTGAAGAAGTTCTTTTCAAATAATAATTAAATTATTAAACTAACACAATTAGTAATGCTTGAAAATAATTATAATCACTGGTGAATTTTAAAAATATTAAAGATTGAATAGCACTTTTCAACATAATTGAAAAAACAATATGGTTACTTTCTTAAATGAATCTCAGCTTAAATGATTTAAAAAAATAAACACTATAAAATTAAATAAACAGATACTTTTTTAAATGAATCTAACTTATGTGATTTTTTTTCTTTAAAAAAAAAAAAAAAACACTATAAAAATAAATAAATTGTATTTTTAGTGCACTATATCCACACGTAGTCAAACTTTTGCTAACAGACACTTAGCAAGGAATAAAATTACAGTACTCTTAGTAGTACTCTATCGCGGGATACTGCATTACACTTTATTAATTATATCCGAAAAACAAGCACTAATATAAAATCGATTTATGTAGTTCACTTTAAAAGTTTGTAATGAACTTTTAAAACTCAATAACTATAGTAAATCTTTTAACTCAATATTATAAAGCCTTAATATTGAAGCTTTTTAAAATAAAACTAAAAATGGTCTTTCACAGTATGATAAAATATGTAAGACTGGATGATCAAAGAAATAAAATGTGAAAAAAAAATCACTTAGATAAGAAATGTGGGAGGTGTTTTATACTATACATGTATAAGGGAGCATATACAGGTATATTACATTTAGAAAGAATGTGATATATTTTATATATATATATATATATATATATATATATATATATATATATATATATATATATATATATATATATATTATAATAAAGAGAACAATACATGTTCATTGTCATAGATATTGAGAGATATTGGGATCTGAAAGAATTGAGGAATGAAAGATACTAAAAACACTTGATAAAACCACTTCAACAAATAATTCCATTTTTTTTATTGTAATAAATAGTGTCGATAATGTAATATATCAAAAGATAAGAAATTGGTTCTTTAAAAAAAGAGAGATCATTGTAGAGTTGATTTCATAAATTTAAAAGAAAAAAAAATATTGAACAATTTTAATATTTAAAATATTAATCTGATAAACTAGAACAAAACATTCCAGAGGAGTTTTGAAACTTGGCACAGTTGTTCATTGGTGTTTGTTATACAATGTAATAAAATTCCCTGAGGGCGATGGGTGTCTGCTGAAATGTTATTTTCATGGCTATTACACTGCCAAAATAGCGAAAAATCGCTCTTATACAAAATTAAAAAAAATATTTTTTACCAAATGGTCCTATTTATTTTTTTGTATAAGAGTGATTGATACTTTCAAAGACACAAGGTAGAGGTGTAAAATATAGTGAAGCACGCCAGGGGGTCCGGGTAAATTTTAGAAAAATAGAAAGCAAATTATCAATTTGAATGTAGTTCTACTACATCTTAGTAAGCGATACTTAAATAATTGTTTACAATTTAATAAAATATACAATTAGACGCACCAAAGCAAAGAAAACAGTGCAGTGAAAGTATCAACGCTGTGATACGTGAGACTGACTGACTCTCGTAGCCCTTAGCGAAAAGGGAGTAGAGTGCAGACGTTTGAGTTCGGGCGCACTCAGATTCACTCGGCTATCTTCACCATCCTCAGAAGCTTGCATCAGTTGCATGCTTATTTAGATAGTAACCCTTCCCTTTTTCCGTCTCCGAGTTAGGTTGCGGGTGCATAACTTAACCCATGCTGTCATAGTTCCGCTTCATAGAAATTATACCAAATACAATGATATAGAAATTATAGTAAAAGGGACTTTACTGCCATCTTAAATCAATGTGGATGATTGGAAACACATTAACTGAAGCTGTTTATATCATAAAAAGAAGCTAAATACAAAATTGCATGGTTCTAGAACAATTGGTTCAGAATATATCATTCTGTACATAAATAGCCACCATTTTAAATCAGGACAAAGGATTGTAAAAAGACTTGCTAGCAAGCACCAAGGGGGTAAGAGGAGCCTACAGTCACTCCAGAAAAATCATGATAATAATTTTTGAAAAATTGTTATTTTGTCTGCCTCGTGCCTTTAAAAGTATTAATCCTTCAAAATAACCGAAGAGAAACTTTTAGGTAGGAAATGTTTCTTTTAATGTTTTTTACAGGGACCGACAGTATTGGATGGCTTTGCAAAAAAGTGTAAAAAATAGCCCTAAGTAACCTTTAAAATAGCCCCCCCTCCCCCCCCTGCTCACCCCAAGTCCCCTCAGGGACTTTTAGTACATTGTGCAATAGACACCCCTGAACAACTGTAACACGTTTTAACAATCCGAGATTTTTTCACTTGGAAAGTCCTGTTTGACAGGGCTAATTTATTATTATTAAACAAATTTATAAGCTTGGTGAGTAGGCTTCCGTGAATAGACTAGTAATAAACAGACATACCTCAGTATGTCTTGTTGTTGCTTCAAGTAAACATCATGATGCACCACACCCTTGAAGATGCTTCTACCCCTTCATGACGCGGATTTCACCGGAAAACCAAGCTGTTTATTATATTATTAAACTGTTCAGTAGGTGGTTATTTACATTTCAGATTACGATTTTCAGCGGGATAATATATAAAGTCAAATATATTTTTATTAATATCTTGGAAACTAGATATTTCACAGGAAAACAAATTCGAATTTAAATTGGCTCAATTTTTAAATCAAAATCGTGAGAATAGTTTTTTGAGAAGCATTGGCTGTGGAGATCAATCATCAGATTAGTGCCAAAAATTTTTTTTTTTTTATGTTGAAACCATGTCTTAAACTACTTAAATCGCTACAAGAGATTGGCACCTAATCATCATATTACCCAAATATGATTTTTAATGTTTAAATAAAACACAGATCTCCAAATTGACAATTTGTCAAGATTTGTAACACTTCTAAACATTAATTTCTAATCCCACATTCAAAAAGAACATGAAACCCCTAAAAATGTCTGTTTTAACATCTTAATTTCATTGTTCTAATCCCTCAAAAATAACAGATTTTACAAGTAAAAAGTTAGATATTAGTATTTATAACTAAAAGAATAAACTTGATTATATCTTATCTTCATATTTTATCATTTTATTTATTTGGTTTTTATAATTTTGTTAATTACAATTACGGAATCAAAGTGCACAATAATAATATTTATATATAAATATCATTGACGTAATGACAACGTTTCATCAATTTTTAATAATAATTTAATTTAAAATACAATAAAAAAAAAAATTGATTATGAAACTTGCACCTCACAAGCAAGTCAAGGTAAATAAAAAGTGGAAAAATGGAAACAATGTAAAACTAACGTGATTTTTATCATAAGTATGACAGTAATTCTCATGTAAATTCAGAAAAGAAAAAACATATATATATATATATATATATATATATATATATATCCACGAGGACTTGTTGAGATTATCTTATTTAATCAAATGTTTTTTATTATTCTTTTTAAATAAATTTTAATCAATAAAAAGTATATAACAACTTGTCTGATTTGAATCATTGCTCAGTGGGGAGATAATAGGTTTGTTCCAACCACCAGTTCCGAATCAGTTTCGGATTGGTCCGTGATTGACGTAATGCGCATGCGCGATCACTGACCATTGGGAATTGATTTGTGATTTCGTTTTTGTTGGAACGCTCCTTTCTCGAACCAAACTGTTTGCTGTGGTAGGTTTTAGCACTGTTATCAGAACAACTTTTTGAGTTGATTGTTTTATGTGATTTTGCGTTCCTGTGCTATCGAAAATACCTGAACTTATTAATATTAAAGATATGGATGATGGATAAGTCAATAGTTGATGAAGATAAGTGCCAGTCGCTTAAATCAGGGCCTGATTTAGGCAGCCTAGGGGCTACACCTAAGGGGGGGCCACACCACAAAAGTTTCATTTTCTAATGATAATTAAGCTCGAAAGTTGGAAGTAAAACCTACATACTCATAGAGGATATGACGAAAATACATGCACACATTTTAGAAATGTTTATTTAATACATGAATTCACGATTTCATTTCGATTTACGTAATTCACAATTTTCAGGCTTACTGAGGTGAGCCAGTTTTAGTAGACTCACGGCAACACTCGTATTCGTATTTTTATTGATATAATCCTAAATGCTCTTTTGTTTAAAAAAAAAAACAAATATTAATCTTAGTCCAGTTAACGAAAGAAATATTGCGGGAATAAATCGGATTCAATCAAATGCGCATGCGTCGTACAGTTCCAAACCAGTTTGAAGAGTGGTTGGAACAAACTTAATATAAATTATTTTTATTACAGATGATTGCAGTTTTGGGGGGAATTTGCACCATGGGCCATGGGTGGGGGGGATGGGCATCCCTGGTTCCCATATTAATCTTAAAAGTATTTCTACATTACTCTTAGAGTGTTTATTCAATACCTATGAGTAACTTCCAAAATCACTGTAGAAACGTCTAACTCTATTTTACTAATTGGACCATTTTAATAAATAAACATTTCTTTAGTAGTATTTTATCCTCTATATATGTATTTTTGTAAACTGAGGATTTCTCCTTGTCTGTTGGGTACTCTGTTTTTTAGTTTACATATTAAAACCAAACATGTTAAACCACTGTGCTATATTTCAACCTCTTTGGGTCATTTTCAAGCTAGAACACAATTACAATTCAATTAATTATTACATCTTATATAAGCTGTACCAGTAATTATCAAAATATTTAAATATCTTAAAATCTGTTACACAATTTTTTAACAATTTTTACATTAACATAATTTACTCTTTTTAACTCTAAACATAATAAAAATGTCATACCTTTATACAATTGTTTCATTAATTCCAAGCATTAATTAACTTAATCACATTTCTAGTTGGCATTTTACACACAATTCACTTATTCTATTTTAAAAAATCTCATCTAAAATTCTCGTAAGAATCTGAGTCTAAGTGATAATATAATCTAACTAATAAAAAAACAGAGTACCTAACAGACCAGGACAAGGAAAAATCCTCAGTTTACAAAAATAAATAAACATTAAAGAATAAAATAAATACCTTATTATTAGGAGGAGGAGGCGCAGGAGGTTTTTTCTTCCTTAGAGGTTTCAGTGGTTCCTGTACAGGTACTGGACTCATAGAGCTATCTGGACTTAGACTTCTTGAACTAGGTTCAAACTAAAAACACAAATAAGTACAAAAATAGTACTACAAGTTAGACAGCAAGAGAGAGTGAGAGGCACTCTCCTATTATAATCCATATACCAATATTTCCGGTTCAATTTCCAGAGTATAAAAGTAAATAAAAGTAATTACATTGATAGATGTGTAAAGTGACTGATGTGTTTATCTCAAAATCCTAATCATTACATCAGATTATTATAGGTCACTTTACACACCTATCTATATGATCATTAGTATGGAACAAGTCCCACCTCTTAGGGACTACAAACCAAGATTACTTTTGGTGCTTGGACTTTTCAACTTTTGTTCCAAGTAGGACAGTATTAAGGTCATTGCAGGATGGAAGTTTCAATCACTTTACTCATCTTTCTTTAATATGGAACATCTTTCACAAGTTAGCTCATTTACCCCACTTTTTCGTAGATTACTTATAGCCAGTGGCGTAGGAACGGGGGGGGCTATCGGGCTTGAGCCCCCCCCCCCGTCAGATTTGAAGGGGCTATAAAATTACAAATAAAATAAAAATTAGTACATGGATTTATGTCTAAAACTGCTTAAAATGCTGTTTTTGAACGTTTATTTTCCAAAATTTTCCCGCCCCCCCCCCCCCCCTCCTATAGTGGGAGGGGGGGGGGGGGGGTAGTTTGACCTTAATTTCTAGAAATCGAGTACTGATAAAGAGTATGTAACCCCCCCCTTAGTGGAGGTCCCGAGCCACCCCCGTCAAAAATGAATTCCTACGCCACTGCTTATAGCTACAGTAATTTATTACGTACTTATAACTAATTATAAATGCTTTACTACTTATGAAATTTTCCCTAAAAACTAGACCCACGAGAGGTACACAATATGCCCTGAAGCCCAAATTGTGATAATTGCATTGTATATTTGGACAACTCTGTTGTAGACAATAATAGCCCCCACAACACATTTATGTATACATGGCTTAGTTTGAAATTTTACACTTAAGGCATTTTTTTATATTAAATGGGCGCAATTATCATCTCATTACTGGTATAAGAGGGGGTTACAAGGAGGCTAGAGGAGTCAAAACTAGACCCCTTAGGATGTGTGATGAACTCCATATGGGGTCTTTAGAAAAGGGCCCAAGGGGCTTAAGTACTTGGTTCTAAGAATAAATAGTTCACCTTCCTACTCTCGTATATATTTATATACATATCAATAGATAATACTCACAGCATATATATTGTTATTATTATTGTTGATATTCTGTATGGCATTGATGATATCATCAGTGGAAAACTGATTAGCTGGATTAGATCTGTTAGAAACGAGAACAAGTTGATTCGATTTGTACTCAGCTATAGTCATCTCTCCTGTCAGCTCCGTCCCGAGCTCTTCTACAAAGAAAAACAAATTAAATATATTTATAATATAATATAAAATATACTAAAAATAAGATGGTTCAAAGAATTTTCAAATGTTTTAAATAAGGTGGATAGACGAGAAGAAGAATTGGTGTCAGAAAGCAGAAAGCTTTAGTTTGGGATGCATGGAGAGCAATTGTGGAGGTAGCTAGAACTCTAACAAGGTTCATAGGGCAAACAGAGAGTAGGTGTTAACATGTTACACATCTGAGCGACATGTTAAACACAACCTACAATATATCTAAGAATGCTCTAAGGTAGAATTACGAGTAGTTTCAGAAATCTTTGGGTTATGGATAAATGAGGAGCAATTGTGGAGATGTTCAGAACTTTGAAATCAGCAAAGTAGTTTAGGCTCCAAGTGTCTGTACAGACTGTAGACGACTGATACAAATTGTTTTAAAAAACAATTTTTTGGGCTCAGCGGATCTCCAAACGTGACAATCTCGAAATTGAATTTCCATGCTATCACAATACTCTTTATATATACTAAGTATAGAAGAAAGTAAAAAAAACCTGAAAAAACTAACGTGGTGCTAAAAATTTGTTTCAGCAAAAGAGTGTATAGTTTAAAAGTTATTGATAGAAATACATGTATTTCTTGTTTAGGGTCCGTAGGCAAAACCAAGGACCCTTATATTTTCCTGCGTGTGTCTGTCCGTTCGTCCGGTCACCTGCTCTCACGGGCTACACCTTTTGTCCGATCACTTTGAAATTTGGCATGTATGTGTCTTGTACCTACCCACATATTTTAAAAATATAGCGACTTAAAAAAAAAAAAAATCAAAAAGTAGGGTAAAAAACTTAAGGGTTAAAAATGTTTTTTTTCGAGACCGTGAGGGGTATCATATTAAAGGGTACGTCAAGCTGATTAAAAAAAATTTATAATTCTTAGGTTATAACTTTGATAGGGCGAGCGTAGGCGAGTTTGAAGCGGTGTGAAACGTGTCCCCCCCCCTCTATCTCGCTTATGTGAAGTGCAAAAAATCTGAAAATATTCCTGAACATTCTTCGACCAAAAGTAAAGATACCACTTTTTGGAAATTTCGAAAAAAATATATATTTTTTTTTATTGACAAAATACGTTTTTTTATAACTATGGTCTTTTATATGGTTGCAGTCCGGTTCAGTGCCAAATAAAATACTTTATCAGACGTTTGTTTATGTGTTTTGAGAATATCAGACCTATAGTATCCTAACTATAGTAGTTTATGAATTGAAACAAGCAACGGACAGACAGACAGACAGAGCCGTTATATAAGGTTTATTTTTGTACTTTGTACAGAAACCTAAAAATTACATTTAAAAAGAATTTAGTGAGTGGCGAGAATACTTCATGTCAGAGATCGACGTGAGACTCACCCTAAAGTTTCCTAAAAGTTTGCGAGAGTTCCCCAAAGTTTCATTGCAATCTGATGAACAATTCAGGAAGGCATAAGAGACATACAGACAAACAAATATTCATTTTCATTTATATCGATCAGTAGAAACAACTAACTTGAGGTGTGAGATCCCAAAAATTGTTGAAATGGAATTATGTTCAGTAATGGAAAGTTAATGCATGTAAAATTATGGTGGCAATGAAATACATGTAAATTTCTATAAATTATAATCACATACGATGATCTAGTGTCACAAAAATTATCTCCTTTGAGAATCAGCTTTTTCTTTCACGGCCAATTTAACTTTAAACCGCGATTTCTCAAAATTGTGCAAATACCTTTAGCTTCTTACTACCTTTCAATTTCAAACAGTAAGTTGTTCTTGAATATAAAAATGTAAGAGTAGACGAGATTTGAAACCAACAATGAAAGAAAAAAAGAGAACATTGTTCTTTTGTTTTGAAATAACAACTTGTTGTTTGTCTCTCTCTCTCCAGGACATTGTTATTGTTCAATAAACAATAAAGAAGAAGATAGAATAAAAACAAACAATAGTTGTTCAAAAAACAAAACAATGACTAATTTTGAATACTACAATTGAATATTAAAAAAATGCCCTTAGGAGGAAGATTGAAAAAAATCCTTCTGTTTGTAATCTACTTCCAAAATATTGAAGATGATATTTTACTTATGGTGTACCAATTACAGAGAAACTTTCTGCTTAAATCCACAAGGATAAGATTGTATACAGTATAGTACATCACATTTAAACTTATTAACCCTGGAATGCTAATGGTAGTCGAATCGACGAGCACAGTTTGAACTTTAACCTTTTACGCTCGTATGCGATGGTGATGGGTACCCGAATTCTGAAGTGCTTGCACTGGTTAGGATAGTAACACACTTGCTGGTGTAGCGGTAGTAGTCCTTTTGAGCATACACTCGTTTTCTGGCAAATTCTCGTCAAAGCTACTTCGTCGATTCGACTAACGTTTAGTAATAAACATAGGGAATTAGCCCGAATGAGCCTATAGCCTGGGAAAATGGTCCTGGGGTAAGGGGCAATAGGCCTAGGGGTAAGGGACAATGGGCCTAGGGACAATGGGACAATTGGTCTTGGGCCAGAGACCAATTGCCGATAATCTGGGGCCTGGAGCACTTAGCAAAGGGCCTGGGGCTTTTGGCCTGGGGCATCGGACCTGGTGCATTAAGAAAAATGATGGAAGCTTTGAACATCACAATAATATCTGACAAGACTGTCAATATTAAAACTGATTCTCGGTCTCTAAACAAATTCTACAGTGGAATATACTACGATCACTCGAAGCCAAGTCCCCCCTTGGACAACAAGCAATGCCTTCTTGATTACGGTGCTTGAAAATGGCTGGCTAGGCTGAAACATTGCTGCAAATGTAAAGATTTAGTCTTTTCTTACAACCCCCAAATGGATCCACAACTTTAAATTATTGAAAGTAATAAAGTTGTCACAAGTTGTTTTGACTTACTTGGATGCCTAAGTGAGTATTTGGTGGGATCGAGGTCTTTCTCTTGACATATCTCGGTGTGTATATCAGCTATAGTTGTTCTCCCGTGTGCTCGGAGAACATAAAGCTGATTCCTTGGTAAACTAACCTACAATGATAAAATACAATATTATTATTATTAATATTATAACATTAATAGAGAACTTAATACATTTTTTAAGCAACTATCTCAAGTAGTTGTTTCTAAACTGTACAAAATGATTTGTTTCTATCTGAATTATAAGCACCACTCAAAGAGAGGAGTGTTCTGCTTTGGGAATTGAACCCAGATTATTAGATTTTAGATTTTGGGCCCAGTTTAGCACAGTATTAGATCATTACAGGTTGGAGGAATTAGTACCCTGTACAGAACTATTTTGTGTAATCATTAGTGTGGAACATGTTTCATCTATCTTAAGGTGGGTTCACAGCGGATCGACGCTCATATCAGGTTAGATAGATAACAATATATATTTATTAAGCTAACCCAGATTATAATTTTAGTGTTTAGACTTAAAACCCCGCCATCGACCAGACTCGGGCATGGCTTCACCATAAAAATGGCAAAAACCATAAAATTTCGGAAGTTATTTCAGTTTTTCACCCTTAACTCGGAAACGACGCGTCCTAGAGAAAAACAACCTCTTATCAGAAAGAAAGCTAACAAAATCTTCCAAAAAACAAGACTAGAACCAGGTCATTAGCCTCCTTCGCCTGGCCACCAGAGCGCGCCAAAGACCGACCACACTCTCAAAGCCCAGCACACCCCGCAGGACGCCCCAACAGGGCAGCGCAAATTCCCTTACAGAACTATCTATTGTAATCATCAGTGTGGAACATGTTTCATCAATCTTAAGGTGGGTTTTCTCAGCGGATCGATGCCCATATCAGGTTAGATAGATAACAATATATTTATTAAGCTAACCCAAATTATAATGTTGTATTTAGACTTAATTTAACATTGAAATTAGTCGAAGGAGCAATTACAGCCGGCCCTTCTTATAACGAACTTCTGTACAGCAAAAATCTCTATATAACGACATAATGTATTTATGTCTCCAATGATTCTCCATATAAAATTGCTGTTTATAGAATATATAAAGTGTTCTATAGAAAGAAAATGATTTAAGAATAAAGGTAAAGATCCGACCAACAAACTTTCTGTGAATTAATATTGGCGGTGTTTCTGCATTTCTTAATTTTCTTAGAACTATTTGTAGAAGTTTCTTGCTCCAGTGCTCTAATAATTTTTGTGTATTCTACCTCCATTAGTTTAAATCATCTTTGTACAGTACAGAGAAATCTCTTAGTCTCAGTTTAGAATTCGTTTTGGGCATTTTTAAAGAGCTCTTGACTTATCGCAGTGTAATTTACTCACCCAACAAAGGCTAAAAGAAAATGACCACTTTCAGAAAAAAAAAAATCTATTTAAAGACAAAGCTTTGAAGAACAAAGAAATACCCCATAAATATGAAATTCAGTGTTTCCATTGTAAACCAGGATTCAATATTTAAACTATACGAAACAAATGGAGATTTTAAAAAAAGATCTAAGGGTCATAAGTATAAAGAAATATATGAAGCAGTTTTGCAATGGGTGAAAATGGTGGGAGATAAAAATTTTCCTCTTTTCGGAACACTCATTTTTTCCTCTAAAAAAATTCTATATAATGAAATTTCTATATAGTGAATTGTTTTCCTGGAACCATCAATTTCGTTGTATGGAGGTCCGACGGTATTTTTAAATATCTAATTCTAAACTTTCTTTATTATTATTATTTATTTATTATTATTATTCTACTTTTTAGAGCAAATTGTTTTAAACAAAACTATGTAGAAATGTTAATACATTTGGCCTTGAATTAAAAAAGAAAATAGAATTTGCAAAAAAAATGAAATATCATTTATAAATGGAATTTTTTAAACATTTTAAAAAAAATTAGGAAATACAAAACATTTATTTTATTTTTTTAATGGTTACTTACCCCATAAAATAAGTAGATTCTAAACCAGCAATTAAAATAAAATTACTTTTTGATAATTTGTCTATTATTTGTCATAAAAAAAAAAAAAATAATAATCAAAAGGAGGAATTATTCTGGCTAATTACCCAGTGAGAATATTTATATATGATAAGCTTTAACAATAGAAGGAAATAACCAAGGTAGTTTGTGGGGTAATTAGATTGCTACACACACACACACACACACACACACACACACACACACACACACACATATATATATATATATATATATATATATATATATATATATATGACTGCTTCATGTAGATACTTGGATTGGAGGTTCTGAAGATTTTCCGTATTGGTTTTAATAAAGAATATAGAGCTATAAGAATCTAAGAGAAATGAAGGAGTCTACATAGAAGAGTCAAGTTGATGAAGAAACAGGTAGAATATATTGACTAACAGGTGTAAGAACTGGGAAGTTTGTTAATTTGGAAAGTTGGATGATAGTGAAGAAGGGAAACCTCAGTAGAAGAATATAGAACTCAGTTGAAGAATAAATACTCAGTAAGTGAACTTTAGGAGTTTACAAAGAGGAGATAAGTTAGAGAAGAAATAGATAGAAGATTTAGACAAATATGTAAAAGAATTGTATAAGAATCGGGAAGTTTGTTAGTTGAAGAGTCACAATTGTTAGAAGATAGTAAACAAAGGAAAACCCAGCAGAAGAATTAAGAATTCTAAAGTATGTGCGTTATGAGTTGTGACTTCTGTCACTCAGACTGACCAACCAAAATAAGGAAAAAAAATAAAGCCACTAGGACAGTAAGAGGGGTGGGGCCAGTGACATTTTTGTTTGCCTAGTTGGCCCAACCTTCTAGAATTCAAAATCCTGGCCTCTCATTGGCTCCCCACCCTAATTTGTCGGATTTTCCCGCGCTGTCAAAAGTCACAACTCATAAAGCGCAAACGTAGTTATAGAATGAGTAGGGAGATTAGCTGAGCAACCCTAATCCACTATTTCTTGGGATTTTCCCTGTCAAAACTCATAATGAAAACTTCAAAAGTCATAACTCCTTACAAGCAAACTTTAGTATCAAAGTTTAAATGAATACTATTCCTTGTTGAATACTATTTTTAATGTTTATGTTACATACTATGTTTATGTTTAAAAGCAGCTTTTCGACCTTCGTATTATAAAGCTATAATAATGTTTATGAAGAAACAATAAGCGTTAAAACTAATAACAATTAAACTGACACAATACCTAATTGAATAAAAGATTTTGGAAAATTGGCCAATAAAGATTTGTTGGGAGACAAGGAACATGATAGTAAAGAAGGGACAAACTCAAGAGAAGAACATTAGGCATAGTGTTGGGCATCTATGTCTTTGAGTTAAGACTTTAGCATAGTCTTAGATGACAAACTTTGTAACTTTCTGTGAGTATATTAGTTTGCTTAGGGAATAGAAGGATATGGGAGGGACTCCTTCACTTTACCTGGGTTTGTTCAATAGATCCACCTACATCGTATATGTCTTTGATTTAAGGCTTTAGCATAGTCTTAGATGACAAACTTTGTAACTTTCTGTCAGTCTATTAGTCTGCTTAGGGAATAATAGGATCTGGGAGGGACTCCTTCACTTTACCTGGGTTTGTTCAAGTTCAATAGATCCACCTACATAGTCTATGTCTTTGAGTTAAGGCTTTAGCATAGTCTTAGATGACAAACTTTGTAACTTTCTGTGAGTCTATTAGTCTGCTTAGGGAATAGAAGGATCTGGGAGGGACTCCTTCACTTTACCTGGGTTTGTTCAATAACTCCTGAATTAAAGAAATAAACATTATGTAATTAAAAGTATAGTTTACCTGTATCCTATAAGTCTGCTCGAAGGGTTGACTGACTTGCTTTAGTGCCATTTTATTTGATTGATTCTGAGTCAATTGATTTTTAGGTATGATGTGAACCATCATTGTGTCTAAAGCACCTGTAACAATGAAGAGAAAAAAAAAATAGCACACATTTGTAAAGAATTTGTGTCACCTTAGGTTTTGCCCACAAATTGTAATAGATTATTGTCAATGCAGGGTTTTGGGAGGAGGGGGTTTTGGAGGGTTCTTGATGGAGGAGAAGTCTGAAAATTCTCTTTCATTTTTGGGATAATTTACAGGGGGTTTTCAGTTTTAAAAAAGAATTGATGATTTGACAACAAAAAAGTGTTGTGAAAGAATTGATTTTTCCCTATTTGTTACAATAGGCAATGTTGCAACATGGTAATTTTGCAGTGTAGAATCTAAAAATTTTGTTTAAAATATCTATAGTTAAAATAATTATTTTAAAGTTGTAAGAGGCAGTTCAAGAATTCCTTATTGCTAATAAAAAATCAATTGTCCTTCTTGAATATAATAAAAAAAGACTAAGTTTTTACCTATAGGAGTAGATGGCTTATATGGTAGGACTCCTCTTTCTCCGTAAGGTTGTAGAACATGAGCAGCAGGTGACAACTTGTGACAAGTAGTTACATGAACTAGCAGGTCCATCATGGGCGTGCTGAGACATAAAACATACATGAACATTAGGTACTTCAGTTATATTTAAACTTCTATAGTTGAAAGTTAGCTTTGTACAATAAGCTTAGTAAAGACAGGATATTTAAACCTCTATATCAACTCCTACACTGTTTCTCTTTCACACTTGATCTCTTCTCACCGGTACTGAAGATGACTATTTGTAGTTGAAAGTTAGCTCTGTACAATAAACTTACTAAAGAAAGGAGATTTAAACCTCTGTCTCAACTCCTACACTGACTGTTTCTCTTTCACACTTGATCTCTTCTCACCGGTACTGAAGATGACTATTTGTAGTTGAAAGTTAGCTTTGTACAATAAACTTACTAAAGACAGGAGATTTAAACCTCTGTCTCAAATCCTACACTGACTGTTTCTCTTTCACACTTGATCAGAACCTGCCCTAGACTGTTCTCTTTCGAACCACATCCTATTAGTGTTACAATTACCTTATACTCATTAGAAGTGTTAATTAGAATTAAGGTATACCTTCGTTCAACAGATGTTTTAATCTTCTTGCCGGACGGCAGGACTAGCTTCAGGTTCATGCTCCCGGTCAGCATGTCCGGTGGGGTATCTTCTGTCACCTCCATACCGACCGGCATGTTCTCCCGTCCAGCCACGTACCCTCTAAAATCAAACAAACCGGTACATATGAGTATAACATAAATAAAACAAGACATAAAGAATTTATATTGCTATAATATAAATTGTGAAGTTGATCTGACATGGTATTATTGTACATCATAATCAAGTTTAGAAATCTGTATATTCCAGGAGGATAGTGGGCATAAAAGTGACTAAAACTAACATCATTGTTTTTTTTTAGTGTCCTCTATTAGAATATGTGGTCGATAAATTTCGTCTGTAGGACATAACTTTCTTATATAAGCTGTTACTAACTAAAGCAGCCCCTACACGGTCAAGCCACTTGATCAAAACAGCGCGTCAAGCAATGGTGTCAAGCATGATTGATAGTCTAGGAACCCGTTTGATGCTTGAGTCAAGCCTTGGCGGAGATTGATAGAAAGTTTGAATGAGTCAAGCAGCTTGACGGAGCGTTTGATAGTCTAGAGCAATTTTGATCAAGCATTCCGTCAGTCACCTGCTCGACACCCCAAATCCTGATTCGAAACCATGGTATCTACACAATACTGATTTATTACAGTCCAGGAGGAGCAGTTCACTAGTCCAAAACTCCGCTACAAATGAGTGTTGATGAAAAGATTGATGGGATGCTTGATGCGCCCTAAGGCGGCTTGAAGGTCGTGTCAATCAGCTTGACACGATGTTTTGATCAAGCGACTTGACTGTGTAGGGGCTGCTAAACCTATACAGGTTTCTCCATATCAAAGTGGTCACCCATCACCCATCAAGTGTGTCAAACTAACATCAACTTAGGATCAGTAAAACACCTTGCCCCCATAATAGGTGGAACATGGCCCATCTCCACTGTTCATTTTCTTTAACAGCTTACAGGCAAGCTATAACCCACGGAGGAACTTTGCCGACCACATATTCTTGGAGGACACCAAAAAATTTTGCTCATTTACAAAATTCTAGCATGATGTTATAGTGTCATTTTTAAGCACACTATCTTCTGAACTACAGTATGTACGTTACGAGTAGTGACTCTTGACACTCATATTGACCAACCTAAATGAGGAAAAAAATGAAGGCACTAGGCCTGTGGGAGGGATGGGGTCAGTGACATTTTTGTTTGTCTAGTTGGCCCGATCTTCTAGTATTCAAAATCCTGACTTCTAATTGGCTCCCCACCACAATTTTTTTTATTTTCCCGCGCTTTACAAGTCACAACTAATAACACGCAAACTGTAGTATCAAAGTTTAAATTAATACTAATTCTTCTTGAATACTATTTCTGAATGTTTATGTTTTAAAGCAGCTTTTCGACCTTTATAAAGCTATAATAATGTTTATGAAGAAACAATAAGCGTTAAAACTAATAAAAATTTAAACTGACACAATACCTAATCGAATAAAAGAGTATAAACAACAATTAATGTTTTTTTAAAATACCCATATAATGTAAAATCGAACAATTAAAAAAAAATTAATAGGTCATCTAAACAAAGTCGGTTAGAAAAATCGAACTAAACTCTCTTCTATACATTTAGATGGAGAAATTAAATCCCATTCGACCATTTCCATTACATACATATCTATTTTAATTAATTTATTTTTAAACTGTTTAAAATAAAAGAGTTCAACAGGTGGTTGTTTACTTTTTGTTTTCGATTTACAGGTAAATCAGATAATATTTTAATTTTCCTGAGAAAAACGTCTTATACTAGTTTCGTATTTAAATGGTTTGCATTGTATAATTTTTTAAATTAATAATTTAAATAAAAAAATATTAAAAAAATCAAAGTTTTGGTGGGGCAGCGCCCCAAAATTTATAGATAGAATTAATTTCTCGATTTCGACCCGAAAACACCGAGTGAGTGTAGGTAACTGTCCATGGGAAAACCACAATTTTAATAATAATTGTAAATGCATATCTCGAAAAACATTATAGAGTTATCAAGTTATCATATCTACATTTCTTTTTTTGTACATTCAATAATACAATTGGTTTAAACATATTGTTATATTTTGAACCAATAATACAACAGCAAACTAAAATAAAAATTACGTATTCCCGCGCCACTGGATATAGCTAACACGCCTCTTCGTTTATCTAAGATCTTCATTTTCTTGACCGTTTAGGTTTTTAGAGTCTGGTTCACCATGCAGCGGATTTAAAATAGGCAGCATTTAACTAAAAAAATCAAATGTAATCGGACAAGGTAAATTAAGTCTCAAAATAGTTTTCGCGAGTAGACGAAGTCCGGGGGAATGTTTATTTTCAAACACCCAGTAAACGACTGCCTATGCCAATATATTAAAACTTTCCAATTTCGGCAATATGGCCAAATCAGAGTTTTATTGACTGGATTATAATATCATCACAGAATAATGTACTCCTGTAGATGTATATATAGTGCTGGAAATGAAACGTCTAAACCTAGACCTACTGAGATGTGACTGTCACCATGTGATGCAGTATGCAGTACGTTATTATGCTAACTTATATTGGTTCAAATTCGTTTTCCGAAATTAAATTTCAAACACTTATGATAATATACATAAATTTTGTACTATCCTAGTCCATCTGAATTCTGCTTTATAAACTTTAAATCTAAGTCCACTGTAAATCGTAGGGTTAATTTAGCTAATAATCGGATCTACTTAAGTAGAAACAACTAACTTAGTTTATTTTTTGAGTGTTTATTCAAGCTAGTTCTAAGAAAATCTCAGTAGAAACAATTAACTAACGGAATGATTCATCAATTAAAAGAAATATGTGTGAGGCTCTCACGCATTAGAAGTGAAACTTATGTTCTAGAATGCATTGCTCTCTTTCATTTTTTGACGAATTTATTATTTCAGGATTAAGAAATGGTTAATTATGGGAAATTTAATTGAAAACAAATATAGCTACGCTAAGGCAACCGCATTTATTCCAATAAAAATAAAAGAAAAATAACTTCGTTACACGATGTCACTATATGAAAAAATAATTAAAGCAATGTTTATATCTGTGTATATATTGTCATTTGTCATTTATACTAGTGGTTCTTAACCTTTTGGTAACCACGGCCCCCTTAAAATCTCCAAATATAATATACAGATAGTACCCTAAATACCTTTCGAGGCCCCCTGGGGGGCCGCGGCCCCCCGGTTAAGAACTGACGCCGACGCACCTCGAAATAATTTGTTATTGCTACGATAAGGCAACCACATTTATTCCAACAAAAACTACGATAAGGCAACCACATTTATTACAATAAAGATAAATATTTGTTTTGATTTGTAGTCTTTAAATAGATATAATAACTTATTTAAATTAATTTAATTAGTTTTTACTTTTTTCTTGTAAGTATACAATTAAGCCCGTTGCCATGAACCCAAAAAATAATCTAATTATAATAAATAGTCTAATTACATATAATCCATCTAATATTAAATATTACGCTTATATACCAATTATGTGTACCTTCTAATTGGCAATGTAATTGGGCCAATGGATAGCATGTTAGCTTCAAGATCCGGATGTCAGTGGTTCGCATCTCGCCTGGGTGAAAGATTTTTTACAGATAAATCTTTCACCAGGATTAGTCTCGAAACAAAAATTCCGTTTCATTACTTCCGTCTCACAAATTTCATTACAATTAATCTGTAAAAATGTTGGAATCTTGGACGAGTCTCGAATCGCAAACTTCGTTACACGATGGTCCCTATTTGAAAAAATTCGCTCTACCGCCGCCAAAGAAGTTTCACTTCAAAAAACAAAAACTCAAAAAAGCAATAACATTTAACCGAGTACAAATAAAAAATTAACAAACTAATTATTTCATTAATAATAAACGAAACAGCTGTTTTAAATATATCCCGCAAAATAATCTAAATGCAGAGGTGAAAATCTTTTCTTTCTTTTTAGCCCTTGGTTTAGAAAGAGAACCCGTGTTCGATTCCCAGCCCCGAAAAAATTTGTTATCTTTCTTTCTCCTTTTATCTTGAAATATTATATTAATGGTTTAAAACTATTGTTAAGGTTAAGAGAAAGTTTTAAATACATATATATATTTATATATAAATATATATTTATACTTAATTTTATTATCAATATTATCTATTTTCTTGTTATCACTTTTATATATATTTTTTGATATAACCAGCTGTTATAAATCCATAAAATCCACTTTAACGGATTTTATTTTTTGTTGTTTTTATCTTCTGTCTCTAAAAGTGTTGATTAAAACCGAATGTAAACAATACGAATCAACCAGGCGTTTCGTTGACATTGTCACAGCACACCCAAGGACAATCCCCAAGCTTGGTGTAAAAAAATGAAAATGTAAACAAAATCGGAATGTAGACAATGGAACAAAAAATATTTAAAAATTATTGCATTATTATTTAGAATTAATTTTGCTTCCGAGCTTACCGAAGGTAACGGAAGCTATGTGATCGTTCTGAAGAGAGAAAAATATTTAGGTCTCCGATTTCAAAAATTTCATGACAGAAATCCGTTTCAGACATCAGGGAACATATTTGGTTCCGTGTCTGTCTGTCGGTCCTTCAATTTTTGCGAACCAACATATCTTAAAAACTACACGTCCAATTTAAATGAATTTTAGGTCTGTTGTAAAGTAACACTTGGATAATAATAATAAAAGAAATCAACACACTTCAATGTTTTAGATATATATGTAATTTTACACTTAAAGATACAGCACTATTTAGACGTTCGATTATGGCCGCTCTCACACTCACACTCTCTCATTTATACGTACAGGTTAGTCTAATTAAATAAAACTAAATACAGATTTACTTTAATTACAACAGGTGGTAGGTCATAATTAGCCTATTGTTGGTCCCATATAAGTTTCAACCTTCTGCGCCTATTTGTTTCTCATCCAAATGCGCACAAACATACATTTATTTACACCTATAGCTTCAAAAGTACTTATCTGATTAGAATGAAACTTTTATAGTTTATCGAATGTAACCCGCAGATAGCCCCAGATTAATTTGAACAATCTGCGCTCTCTAACTTTTGCTAAATTGATACTTTAATTCGTGTAATAAATCAAAACCATTTTGACAGATTACAAAAAACGGGGGAAACAATTAAATAATAATGGCTTGTAAAACAATAAAATCAATAAAGTACGTGGATAGGATGCGAGGAAGCTATGTGCCACACCAATTGGCATTCTATTTTTAAAGGGATCACATTACATTTCTGTGATTAAGTTTTAATACATTCGATGGAAGCAAAAATTAATAACTTTATTTACTCGTTGAGAGTGTTTTCACTATATAAGTAAGTTCTAAGTTTCTCAATAGAAAAAATTAACTAACGAAAAGGTTTATCACTTAAAAAGAAAAAAAAAAATTACATAATCATTCAATATCATTCCACAGAGTAAAAACCAATAAATAAACGAATAAATATTTCGTAAATATTAAATGAAATAGCTGTTTTAATTAGGCAATAGAATCATGGAATTTATTATGAATCATACCGACAAATAATTGTGGCAGGTATTTAGTTGTTTAATTATTCCGTTCGCTTACTAAACTGTTATTTGTGACTATCACCTTCCTCCATAATAAAACAAACAAAGGAAATACGAACATCTGTTTAAATTTTAATTTTTGCACAGTTTTTCGTTCCAAGGTTTCAAAACAGTACTGCGTGTTTTTCTTGAATAAAAAGAAAAGTTCAAAAATGTCCATTCTTTACTTTAGTAGTACAATTGATGATTTGTTTTACAATGTATACATTTCAATCCAAGCTATGTTACCTGAAAATGTAATGTATTGAAATGTACATTGTAAACAAATCTATTGTACAACTAAAGTTGTAATTCTTAAATTAATAGTACATTACGCGTTTAGTGCGGAAAGTAGCATTTTGCATGCGAGTGTGGAGTTTGCACCCGAGCAACAAGCGGGGGTAGTAAAACCACACGAGCAGAGCAAAATGCCGTTTTCGCACGAGTTGCGTACCGTACTTTATCTACGATTGTTGGATTTTAATTTTATATAAATATATTATTTTATAAATACAGAAAAAAATATTTTTTTTGTTTATTATAAACTTCCTATATGTAAGTTCGTATTTCTCTTTTGATAAAGATGACATTAATTCATTAGTAGTATTTTGTGCCCAATTAATTAATTCGGGGGAAGCATTATTCTCCTCATTTTCACAAAATCATTGCTTTTCATTGTCATGAATCATGACAAATCATTGTTTTTCACAAAAAAACTAGATATAAACAGTTACTTTAATTAAACAAACAGTAAATTAGTTTATCTACGAATGATACGAAATATAAACATTATATCTTTGTTTAGATGCGTAGAAAGTGATTCTTTACGTACTTGTATTCATTGCGCATGCGCGTCTTCGCGAAGGAATTCTTCAGCTTTACGCACGATTAGCAAGTTTGTTTAAATTTAACAAAACTAATTTGCTGTTCTTTTATTAAAGTAGCTGTTTATATCGAGTTTTTAGTGAAAAACAATGAGTGAATCAAGTGACTTTGACGAAAATGTGGAGAATAATACTACTCCAGAAATAATTAATTCGGCAAAAAATACAACAAATGAATTAATGTCATCTTTATCAAGAGAGAGATACGAACTTACATACAGCAAGTTTATTTTTTTCTGTATTTATTATTTAAATCTAACAATCGTAGATAAAGTACGGTACGCAACTCGTGGGAAAACGGCATTTTGCATTGCTCGTGTGGTTTTATTACCCTCGCTGTCACTTGGGTGCAAACTCCACACTCGACGCGTAATGTACTATTATTAAATGTAAACAAACTCGCTAACCGTGCGTTAAGGTGAAGAATTCTTCTTTTTTACCACACTAGGGCGGAAAAAAAGAGGAGTTATGAAACGCGTATGCAAAGAATCACTTTCTACGCATCTAAACACAGATACAATGTTTATATTTATTTCGTATCAATCGTAGATAAAATTATTTGTTTAATTAAAAATTCATAAGTCAAAATGCCTGATATCATTTACAGACCGGATTTGGTTTTTGGATGTACATTGACCAAACCCTTTCTCAGAAATAAGATCACTTTTACTCATTCATTTTCATTGTAACACATATATTAATTTAACTCACACACACACACATATACATAGATTGTAACTTGATTCAAGAAATATATCTACAGGTTTTATGTTTTCACATATAAATATCAAAACATATATATATATATATATATATATATTATATATTATATATATATATATATATATATATATATATATATATATATATATATATATATATATATATATATATATATATATATATATATATATATATATAGGCATAAGACCTGTATATTTAGAACCGGTATAGCTAACCTGACGTTGTCCCTTAGCGTGAAATGTCGCCTGATCTTTATTTTTATTATTTTTTAACCTTCACCTGCGTAGTATATATGTATATATAAATGTATATGGGCATACATAACTACAGTTGTCAGATCCCCGCCTTATAATCAAACTTTCATGTAAACGGGTTACCCACAAACATATATATATATATATATATATATATATATATATATATATATATATATATATATATATATATATATATATATATATATATATATATATATTTGTGTGTGTCTTCGGCTACTTTAAAAAGCATTAAATTAAACTCATTAATGATATAAACAGATCATTAAAAATATATAAAAAAAAGTATTTTAAGATTTCAGGTTTTTAGTTTTTAAAAATTATATTTTTTCTGTACTCTTGTACTTTCTTAAGGTTGTTTAATAAAGGAAAGAGATTTCTTATGAAAGCTAGTATGTTAGCTAATCAATATAAAAATATAATTGATATAATATTAATATCCATTTATATAAATATATATGAAAAAGTGGATTTATGGAATTGAAGTATTTTTTTTATAAAACTTTATGGGTTTGTAAAAGTTGTTTTTTTATTGAATCTGATTGGTCGGTGAGATTAAACACGCTCTCTCTATAACACCTAATCAAAGACTTGGATTTTATTTACAAACATGGAGTTAGAGTCTCTTTAAGGTAAGACTTTTTTAACGGTTTATAAATATATAAAATTTAGTTTATAACATTTATTTCACGCACAACTAACTTAGTTTTAATTTTTAGTAGTAGAAAAAACTAACTTAGTTTACTCTTTGAGTGTTTATTCACTATGAGTAAGTTCAAGTTCTACAAAATCTCAGTAGAAATAACTAACTTAGTTTACTCTTTGAGTGTTTATTCACTATGAGTAAGTTCAAGTTCTACAAAATCTCAGTAGAAACAACTAACTTAGTTTACTCTTTGAGTGTTTATTCACTATGAGTAAGTTCTATAACATCTCAGTAGAAACAACTAACTTAGTTTACTCTTTGAGTGTTTATTCACTATGAGTAAGTTCAAGTTCTACAAAATCTCAGTAGACATAACTAACTTAGTTTACTCTTTGAGTGTTTATTCACTATGAGTAAGTTCAAGTTCTACAAAATCTCAGTAGAAATAACTAACTTAGTTTACTCTTTGAGTGTTTATTCACTATGAGTAAGTTCAAGTTCTACAAAATCTCAGTAGAAACAACTAACTTAGTTTACTCTTTGAGTGTTTATTCACTATGAGTAAGTTCTATAACATCTCAGTAGAAACAACTAACTTAGTTTACTCTTTGAGTGTTTATTCACTATGAGTAAGTTCAAGTTCTAAAAAATCTCAGTAGAAACAACTAACTTAGTTTACTCTTTGAGTGTTTATTCACTATGAGTAAGTTCTACAAAATCACAGTAGAAACAACTAACTTAGTTTACTCTTTGAGTGTTTATTCACTATGAGTAAGTTCTACAAAATCTCAGTAGAAACAACTAACTTGGTTTACTCTTTGAGTGTTTATTCACTATGAGTAAGTTCTACAAAATCTCAGTAGAAACAACTAACTTAGTTTACTCTTTGAGTGTTTATTCACTATGAGTAAGTTCTACCAAAATCTCAGTAGAAACAACTAACTTAGTTTACTCTTTGAGTGTTTATTCACTATGAGTAAGTTCTACAAAATCTCAGTAGAAACAACTAACTTAGTTTACTCTTTGAGTGTTTATTCACTATGAGTAAGTTCTACAAAATCTCAGTAGAAACAACTAACTTGGTTTACTCTTTGAGTGTTTATTCACTATGAGTAAGTTCTACCAAAATCTCAGTAGAATCTATAATGATTTCAGATTTCATAAACATAAGATTCTTTTACGTTAGAACTTTTTAAGGATATAACTCGCTGAAACAAGAAAAAAAGAGACCAAAGCAAAGGTGTTTTTTCAACGAACGCAAGTGGTAAATAAAAAAAAATTAGATATCTCTGATAAGGCTTCAAAAGAATGTGTTTCATTGTAGCGTCCTATTCATTAGCTAATCAAAAGAATTCAAATATAGGTAACTCAAAAATCTATTCTTGTTTCGTACCAGGGGGTCTATTGTTTTATTTTATTTCTTCCGTTCTTTTTCATCTTCTATGACCAAACTATCCATTGTCTTCTTATTCTTTCTTTGTAGAAATCTCTTTGGTTAGATGACGGGTTGCTTTTTCTTTTTTGGTCGATGTTGAGGAGTTGGAAAGAGATAAGAAGATTGGAATGAGGCATTATCTTTGCTACAGGACTAGAGTCTTTTTTTTTGTTTTCTTTAACATCACTTGTTTGTCCTTATCTATTAAGTTTAAAAGTGTTTTTTTTTTTTTGTTCTTATCAATGCTTTAGTAAAAACCTTTTTCGTGTCTTCAAAAAATAGTTGAAATACCAATGTAGTTGAATACAGTCTCTTAAGGCGGAAATACACATGCTAGTTACTCGCACAAAAACATACGAGTAGCTCGCAGAGGAGAGCTACTGGCATGTGTATACATCAAATAGCATGCGAGTAAATCGCACGAGGTTTGATTTTTGTCTTGCCAGTGGCACAAGTCTAGGGGAGGGGGAACTGATAAGGCACGTGTAAACAGGCCTGCCAGCGCAAGATTGCTAGTAGCTAGCACGAGTCTCCCTCAGCCCTTCAGTCTTCAGTTGCGTTCCTTCCTTTCGCGGGTATCTGACAACAACTCATCAACTTTCTCCGGAAGCATTCGCAATTGATTCCTAAAACCATTGACGTCCCCGAACCGCATTTCATTTAGTAGGCACACTCTTCGTGTCTTTTTATTATTTTTCAAATGTTTTTAAACACAGTTCTTAGCAACAGAATTGTTCTAATTGTACTAATTGTTCTTAGTAACAGAACAATCTGGTTAATTTTATTCCGCACCGATACATTCATAAAGTACATTGAAACAATTAATAAAACTCATCAAAATTAATTAAATCAAATACAATTATTTCATCATTTATTCCGTCTAAAAGAAGGCAAGAAACGATTGCCTGTTTCAAAACTAGAACTGTGACTAGAATGTGTATTGTCATGGGCTAGTAGCTCGCACAAGACCGATCATCCGGATAATACTAGCATGCTGTTTCACTGGCAAATGTACACAGCGTCTGCAGCATGCCAGCTACTGACGTGCTAGTAACTCGCCACTAGCATGCTTTCTTACTAGCATGTGTATTTCCGCCTTTATACATTATAATAGATAAAGTTAACTGAAAAAAATAAAGTTTAAGGCCATCTATTCGTTTTTTAATTGGCTTAAAGTTATCAGCATAAAACAGGGTTAAAACTATCAATAAACAGGTCAAGTGTGTGCTGGTCAGCACACAGCGAGGGTCTGTAGGCCATACATTATTGATGGTGTTTTTTGAAATGCTAAAAAGCTTACTTTGAATTATCCTATAGGTCTGATATTCTCAAAACACAGAAACAAACTTCTGATAAAGTATTTTTTTGCCACTGAACCGAACTAAAACCATATAAATTCACCGAAAAGACCATAGTTATAAAAAAAACGTGTTTTGTCAATAAAAAATAAAATAATATTTTTTTCGAAATTTTCAAAAAGAGGTATCTATACTTTTGGTTGAAGAATGTTCAGGAATTTTTTCAGATTTTTTGCACTTCACATAAGCGAGATAGAGGGGGGGGGGACACGTTTCACACCCACTTCAAACTTGCCTACGCTCGCCCTATCAAAGTTATAACCAAAGAATTATATATTTTTGTAATAAGCTCGACGTACCCTTTCATATGTTAACCCTCACGGTTTCGAAAAAAAATTAAAAAAATTTAACCCTTAAGTTTTTTACCCTAATTTTTTTGAAAAATGTTTTTTTTAAGTCTATATTTTTAAAATATGTGGGTAGGTACTAGACACATACATGTCAAATTTCAAAGTGATCGGACAAAAGGTGTAGCCGTGAGAGCAGGCGACTGGACGGACGAACAGACACATGAAAATATAAAGGTCCTTGGTTTTGCCTACGGACCCTAAAAAAACGTGGTCCAAACTAAAACTGGTCTGCCAATTGGTGTGGCACATAGCTTTGATTATTTTATTGTTATGCTTTTATTTATGACCAACAATATATTGTTTACAGTAGTCTTACAATTCGAACTGATTCTGACAGAGTGGGAAAATCAAAAAGAGAACCAATGAGAACTCGAGATTTTGACTACTAGAAGGTCACGTGACACAATCTCGAGCTCTCATTGGATCTTGATTTCGATTTTCCTTCGGTGTCAGAATAAATTCTAATAATGAAACTACTATAATTCGTTGTATTGTTCCCCATATTTTTTTAAACAAATCAGTAAAAATTGATTTGTTTTATTATACGAATTAATAAAGTATCAAATAAAAAATATTTGGTATTTCTTTAGATTGTTCCTCCTCTATGTTTTTTAGAATATAAATGACTTTGATTAAATAACTATTAAGACAAAGGGATGTTTAGTCCAATGTACTTTGGAACAAAACAAAGGAAATCCACTTCAGTTTTTACTAGGGGAGTGTACCAGTCCAAAGAAGAACATTCTGTACACCTTCTTTAGATTGTTACTCCCCTCTGTTTTGTTTGTAAGGGAAGTAACAATCTAAAGAAGTGCCCAATATTTAATGAGCGTAAGCGGTTGAAATCAAACTGGGGCTATCTCCAGGCTGCTATTGGCAAAGCATAATTTTTTTTAAAAAATGGGATCCTTTTTTTTAAATATAGGTGTAAATAAATGCATGTTTTGCGCATGAGGAAGAGAAAAAAAACAATGGGTTATCAGAAGGACAAACAATGGGCTAATTATCACCTAACATAAAAATGTTGTAGTTTTTAAGATATGTTGGTTCGTAAAAATTGAGCGGCAGACAGACACGGTACCAAAAATATTCCCTGATGCCTGAAATAGATTTTTGTCTTGGAATTTTTTAAATCAGTGACTTAAAATTAAGATCGTTATTCGGAACGATCACATATAGCTTCCGGTTACCTTCGTTAAGCTCGGAAGAAAAATGTACCCTGATGTCTGAAACCTATTCTGTACATTAATTTTTCAAGTCTGAGACATAAAAAAAGTCATTCTTCAAAACAATCATATAGCTTCCGTGGTACTTCTTTAGATTGTTACTCCCCTACTTTTATAACTATTAATACAAAGGGATGTTTAGTCCAATGTACTTTGCGACAAAGGAATATCACACTTCTGTTACTATAAGGGGAGTAACAGTCTAAAGAAGAACATTCAATACACCTTCTTTAGATTGTTACTCCCCTCTGTTTTTTTATATACAAGAGAAGTAACAATCTAAAGAAGTTTCGTTTCCGTTACCTTCGGTAAGCTCGGAAGCAAAAACAAATACATTTAAAATAACCTGCTCCGTAGGAAAGCACGGGAGTCTATAGCTATTAAATTATTATAGTCTAGCTAATGAAAAAAAAATGGGGTTTTCGTATATAATAATTTGTATATAATAAAATGAAGCGTGTTGTAACTGTATTAGTGAAGCCATAATTTCACCATAGAACGCATTTAGGTTTTCCCTTAGCAGAAATAAAGAGATGAAACTATCGACCTGACCAATCTACAGGGGGGGGGGGGGGGGGGGGACTCGTGGTCACTGCTAAGGTTTCTTAGCTAAGTATCCATATATACAATATACGTAACTATACTGACCCTACGTATGTAAATCTGTAGTGTATAATATAAGCGTTACATACCAAGATGATTCTTAAACAATGTGTACACTTGCTTAATCCTTGTTCTTACCACGCGGTCCAACAATATTTTTAATATTATCTTAAAAAAATATTTGTTCAAAAACAAACATAGTTCATTTAAATTAATTATATAACACTTATGCCCCGTTTACAAGGTGATTGTTCTCTGAAGATAGAACTATCATGTCAGTTTACGTCATAGAACTATCGTGGAGATATACAGTCCACACGTTGAGAGTAAATGTACGCCAAAACTAAAAATGTTGTCTTGTACTAAAAGTGATATCCATAGCTCTGATACAGAATCGGAGCATTAAATATGTTATAATATTATATTATAATATAAATATATATACATGTATAGCAATCAGAATATTTAGCAGGTAGTAAACAAAAAACCTGATTTCAAATGTGAAGCAAGCTATCACATTTGTGGGCTCCTAGATCTGTTATCAAGTGATATAAAAGTATAAACAAACAATAAGCCAATCAGCATCTAGAATCTGGTGTGATAGTTCTTGGATCTGCCGCTTGAGTACTCTGACTGCCTAGTTGATAGTTCTGTCACGATAGAATCTATAACGTAGTCTATATGGTGATATTTAATGCGATAATTGTTATCCGCAGAGACCGCAACTATCGTGTCAACCATCTCCGTGTAAACGGGGCTTTAAACACTGAGGTATCTAGTTGGAAACCTAAAGAGGTGGGAAACCTAATGATAACGTAGATAGATGTGTAAAATAAATAATAGATTAACAATATACTCGAACAGTGTAAATGGTTAATTCATTCAATGGCATTTATTCAAATTCAATTCTAAAACAATTCAAATGGCATTCATTGTCACCACCACTTCGCTTCGCAGAGGCCAAACTAGTTTGTCTTGATGGAAAATTTCGAAGCGGATATAAGGACTAAATTTGGACTGTTGTTTTTACTAACTACTATGTACTAGAACTATAGCCTATTATTATGTACGAGAGCCGGATAATATATATATATATTTCAAACAATTTAAACTACGGGAGACAGAAACGATACGGGAGACATATATATATATATATAAAATTATTAATGCTAAGAAGGAGCTAGACAAAGTGTAACAGTTTTTAATTTTTTTCCAAGACTTTACTGTCCCCGGCCATGTAAAATTGTTTAATAAAGTTTAGGGAAAAAACAGTGCCAATTTATAATTAGATGACGTTTGAAATTCATTAAATAAAGTTCAGAAGAAGAAGAAGAAAAAAATGCAATCGGATACAAATACAACTCAAACAAAACTTGGTTATAAAGATGTGATACTGTATTTAAATTCCTTAATATCTTATTTAAATTATTTTTCCTACTAGCGGCAGCAAAATAACGCATTATTGAACTGTTTTTAGGCATGAAAGTTGAATTTCTCTGAGGTTTCAAGAAAACTTTACAATACGCAGCAAAATACGATTTTGCTGCCTAGGCGGCAAAATCGTATTTTGCTGAGGATTTTTCCAGGCTAAGCCACGCCCACATTCCCCGCTACATATAAATAAACAAACAATATTTTCTTTTATATTAACTTTAACCTAAATTATTTGAACAATTTACCTTAAAAATATTACGAATTTATAAAAAAAGGTTTATAAATACTTATTATAGATTATATTTATAAAATAGAATGGAGTAAAAAGATAAAAAAGAAATAAAAAATATTACAAAAAAATAGTAGGTCTTAAAATAATCATAAATAATTAAATTAGTGGCAACACTGCAGCTCGTCTATTATCATTATCATCATTTTGTTTTGTTTCTACTGTATTTCTGTCAATTCATTTTTTATAATTGTAACATTTCATATTGTTGCTTGTTTTTTTTAATTTGAATAGTTCAACAGGGCCGGCCCGAGGGCCGTGCAAGCCGTGCAACCGCACAGGGCGCTGGATTGGCAGGGGCGCCAATGTGGCAAAAAGCAAAAAAAATAGCCCTTAGTTTTTTAATAGAACTAAAAAAAAAAACATCATAACTCAAACATTATTGAATTTTCTAGTTTGAAATAAAACGAATAAAAAAATAAATAAATAAATCGGAGGGGTGTGTGGTAAGGGAGATAAGAGGGATGAATATGCAGATCTATAAATGAGTGAGAGAATAGAAGTTAATAAATAAGTGAGGAGGAAAGAGTGCAGTAGGACTTCTACTAGATAAAGAGTGATAGAAATACTTTGTCTAAAGATAGTAAGGACACCTGGATTTGTTATCTACTTAAGATAAACATCAGGCCAGATAAGATTAAATCAAACCCTTTTAAAATCTTTTTAATTTTTGTTCAGTTTTATTTAACTAGCCCTCCCTGCTTTATAGTGTCATACATCTTATCATATTACGCAGAAAGTGAACCTCCGAAGTGGACCTTTTTTGCCCTTTCCTCATCCAAAATCTCGGACCTCCCCCCCCCCCCTCGTGCTCATTAGTTCTTAAAATGGAAATCTCTCCTGACATACATTTGTGATAATTTAAATTTAATTTTCCATTCCTTATAGTTATAGTCCAGTCAGTAAGTACAAAAAATATGGATTTCCTTGCAAAAAATCGGGTATCTACAGTTTTTGAATATGTTGTTGGGACCAATGCAAAAAAAAAAAAACCTTGTGCAAGCCTGGTTGTGCGTGAAGTCTCACGTTGAAAGGGTTTCGTTAGTATTCTAAACACGAAATTATATTTATCGGAAGAATTTAAATAAAATTAGGGGTCCCTGGTTCGATCCCCAGAGGGGTGAAAATGTTTTTTATCGGTTATAACGACAAGGTAATTTAAATTTTATACATTTTTGCAATCTACTCTTTAATACCTTTCATTTGATATCGTGACCAAATTGTATTATGAATTATCCGCCATTTTGGATTTCCAGTTAACCAGATCAAATTGCTGTATACTTAGTTTTTCTTTTGCCCAGCAGACCGCATATTTTTTTAGTAAATGTAACTGCAGAAATGTGTTTTTTTTTTTGGGGGGGGGGGGGGACACAAATTTTGATGTTTTTTGACAAAATGGCGTAAAAAATTAAACAATTTTCCTAAGTGCTATATAGTTTTGAAATCTTCTCTTTAATACCTTTCATTTGATATCCCACTCAAAATTTAAAAAAAAATGTTCACGGGACTAGCCGCCATTTTGGATTTGAACGGCTTAAGATTTTGAGTTCGCTATATTTTACCTGTATGCACGTCAAAAAAAATATTGAATACGGCAAAAGTTTCATGTTCTTATCTCTTTTGATTCATAAGTTATTGGAACCGTACAGAGTGACAGACAGACCGACAGACATAGTTAACCATGAAATGTTGTCTGAACGAATTCTATTTAATCCCAGGTAGAGATTAGTAATAGTACAGGAAAGAAAACTAACCCGCCCTTTTTACAATGTGGGTTTAGGTACGGTGATTGGTCCGCGATGGTTGTTGGGGGGGGGGGGGGGGGGGCCAAAATGGCACCTTCACGGGTGAAAATTTACCCTCGGGCCGGCCCTGTAGTTCAATAATAGTATTTGATAAGTAAGTAAGTATTATGATATGAATATTATTTATAGGAAATATTTTTCTGCCGCCTGTAGGAAAAATATTGTATGCAACAAGGCAGCAAAGGAAACATTTCTGCCTCATATTGATATATTGCCTTATTGAAGCGCCAAATTTGGAGCAAAGATTCATTTCTCGATTTCGTTTCGGGATTTGATATTTTGTTTTGTATTTAGGCTCCATGCGTCTGCACAAACAGACATTTTTTAAAAAACACTTCTTTTGGACTCAGGGTACCTCAAAACGTGTAAATCCATCAAAATCTTAAAATCAAATTTTTGCGCCATCACAATACTTTATCTTTATATGAGAAAGTAACTAGTCATCCCATAATAATCAAATTTGTATGATATAAGTCGCATAATTCTGCTAATTGTTGATCCCCTATTATTTTTGAACTGTTAGCGCTGAAATATAAAAGTGACCTGCGCCAATGCTTTTTTCCGCATGCGCACAAACTTGTTTTTAATTAACACCTATACCTTAAAAAGTAAACATGTGATTCTGAAGTAATTTGGATGGTTTGTTGAAAGTATCCGACGGATGATCACATAAATAGGTTTGTTCCAACCACACTTCAAACTAGTTTGGAACTGTCCGACGCAGCGTTTCCCAACCCTATGGTCACGACCCAAAATATGGTCGCGACAAAAATTTTAGGGCCGCGAAAAATCTTTAAAACTATACAGACAAAATAATTTCAAAAACCATACATAAATAAGTTCAATAGAATTAAAATAGGTATGTAAAGTTAACTTATTTAAGTAAAAATAATAAAATTATATGGATAAATTCATTAGGAAAGATAAAAACGAACACTTGAAAGGGTTGACAAAAATAAAGGGTATTGCAACAAGAAGTAATAATACTTCCTAGAAGCTTTATTTAATCTCTTAACAATTTCTATAAAATTCGGACAAATGTGCGGGCCCACCAACATAAGTCCAGGAATTAATCACTCTGTGTAATACAAAACTGATATAATTCAGAACAGACAAGATAAAAAAATAAATATATCAATCAATGCCATTAACCGTATTAAGATGATCTGTGTACTCAGTTTTTTAAAAGAATATATCAGTATACAGTCCCTCCTCTCTTATCCAGTAAAGATTTTAGTAGAATTCAGACTCTTGGAGCCATGCATATCCCTGCAATCCTTGCAGGGTATGCAATATGCAATACACTATATTCAAGGTAGGGTCGTGAAAATGTTAAGGAGACATTTATAGGGTCGCGGCATCAAAAAGGTTGGGAAACGCTGGTCCGACGCGTGCGCATCGGACCACATTTGAACGTTTGCTAATGCACATGCGCGTACAGTTTGACACTAGTTTATTAATTTTAACCTTCTAAGATAATTTAATATTGCTTAAAAATAAGTGTGACCCCACTGAGATTCGAAGCATATTTAAATATCATGTGACCATCAGTCTAATAATACTCGAGGAAGTTATGTGCCATAAGTTGCCAGACCATTTTCTCCTTTACTACATATATAAGAAAATAAACAGAAAAATATCAAAAATAATTACATTTAAACTATTATACTCGCAGTATATCTAAACATTTATTATAGTTACGGTCTATTGTAAGGGTAATTTTCTAGTAATTTCGTACTGAGAATAGGAAGTATGTCAGTCGTTCTTAAGTCGGTATGACCCTAATTGCATTTTAAGGAATATCGTACCAAGCCAGATCCTGTTTTGTAATACCGTTATACTCAGGGGACTATGGAATTGTACAGTTTACTTCTTTAAAGTTTAAAACTACCAAACATATTAGAAAGGGGAGTTTTTTCTACGTTCTACATCGTCAGGATGTGACGGAGTAAGCGAAATATGATTTTACAGAAGCATTAAGAAGTGTAATAGTTTTTAACACTCAGGTGTGCCAACCTATGTAAGGGGGGAAAATAAAGAAACTAAGAGGATATACACAGGGCTAGTTGGCTCGACCTTCTATATGTCAAAATGTCGAGCTCTTATTGGCTACCCATCCCAATTTTTCGATTTTCCACGCTGTAATAGTTATTTGTGCAACTAGTGCAGCAAAGACACTTTAAGCTCGAGTTGTACATTACATTTTTCCTACAGTTAGTTTTTAATCTGTAAATAAAATATAAAATAATAGAGTGTTCATCAACATGTAATAGTACATTACGCGTCGAGTGCGGAAAGTAGCATTTTGGATGCGAGTATGGAGTTTGCACCCGAGCGATAGCAAGGGTAGTAAAACCACACGAGCAATGCAAAATACCGTTTTCGCACGAGTTGCGTACCGTACTTTATCTACGATTGTTAGATTTTAATAATAAATACAGAAAAAAATAATAAACTTCCTGTAAGTAAGTTCGTATTTCTCTTTTGATAAAGATGGCATTAATTCATTACTTGTATATTTTGTGCGGAATTAATTACATATTTCAGGAGGCGTATTATTCTCCTCATATTCGTCATAATCACTTAAATCACTCATTGATTTTCACAAAAAAACTCGATATAAACAGTTACTTTTATTAAACAAACAGCAAATTAGTTTTGTTAAATGTAAACAAACACGCTAATCATGCGTAAAGTTGAAGAATTCTTCTTCTTTACCGCCCTAGGGTGGTAAAGAAGAGGAATTCTTCAGAATTATGAGACGAGCATGCACAATGAATACAAGTACGTAAAGAATCCCTTTCTATGCATCTAAACAGAGATACAATGTTTATATTTCGAGAAAAATATATTCCTGAGAAAATACCTTTAAGAGGACGGAGAAAGGCCGGGTTCGATTCCCCGCCGAGGAGAAGTTATTTTTATGATACATTTAAATGAAATGTTCAATAACAATTAAATGTACCAACGAAAACTAATAAATGGTAACTCTGGGCTAAGTAATTATGAACTCTTATATGAGAAAGTTTGTCTGAGTTGTCTCGGACCGATTTTGTATTATTGTATTATTGGTTCCAAATAGAAAAGATTAAGAAGGGTGAAATCAGTCACTCTACACATCTATCTATATGCGAACTAGATAGATTCACATCTATAGAACTAGATAGTGTTCACATAGATAGATGTATTCGATACCAGTGGGGAATTATGTTACAATATTTATAACTATTACAACACAATTCATTCTCAAGCTCAGCACCTGTCAATATATCAATTAAATTTAGGTTTATAAGTTTAATTTACACGTTCTTTACTAACTTTATCTTTGATTTTATTTTAATATTATACCATAAATGTTTAACAATTATATTTTTATTATATATGTACGTAACTACTTTTTTGTTAGGTTTAATTGTTATTATTCTTTATCAAACACATTTCAAAATACTCCATTAAAAAAAAGCATTTAATTGCTATATTAACATATTTTTATACAATTAGACTATTAAATTATATTTGATATTTTGCAATTAAATAAATTACTTTATATAGATCATTCTTTTAATCTTTAAGCTTATTTTTTTCAAATTATTATTGTAGGCAATTATTCTTAAATATACGTTTATATATATATATATATATATATATATATATATATATATATATATATATATATATATATATATATATATATATGTGTGTGTGTGTGTGTGTGTGTGTGTGTGTATTTTCATACGATTAAAGTTATTATATGAAGGTTAGTTAAATGTTTGAAGAAATGAATCATGTCTAAAATATAATTCTTTTTTTTTTAAAAGAGATTCTGTAGAACTTTAAACACAGTAAAAAATCGCTTAAAGAGTAAACTAAGTTAGTTGTTTCTACTGAGATTTATAAAGAACTTACTCATAGTGAATAAACACTCAAAGAGTAAACTAAGTTAGTTGTTTCTACTGAGATTTATAAAGAACTTACTCATAGTGAATAAACACTCAAAGAGTAAACTAAGTTATTTGTTTCTACTGAGATCTATAAAGAACTTACTCATAGTGAATAAACACTCAAAGAGTAAACTAAGTTATTTGTTTCTACTGAGATTTATAAAGAACTTACTCATAGTGAATAAACACTCAAAGAGTAAACTAAGTTAGTTGTTTCTACTGAGATTTATAAAGAACTTACTCATAGTGAATAAACACTCAGAGTAAACTAAGTTATTTGTTTCTACTGAGATTTATAAAGAACTTACTCATAGTGAATAAACACTCCAAGAGTAAACTAAGTTAGTTGTTTCTACTGAGATTTATGTAGAACTTACTCATAGTGAAAAAACACTCAAAGCGTAAACTAAGTTAGTTGTTTCTACTGAGATTTTGTAGAACTTACTCATAGTGAATAAACACTGAAAGAGTGAACTAAGTTAGTTGTTTCTACTGAGATTTTGTAGAACTTACTCATAGTGAAAAAACACTCAAAGCGTAAACTAAGTTAGTTGTTTCTACTGAGATTTTATAGAACTTACTCATAGTGAAAAAACACTTAAAGAGTAAACTAAGTTAGTTGTTTCTACTGAGATTTTGTAGAACTTACTCATAGTGAATAAACACTCAAAGAGTAAACTAAGTTAGTTGTTTCTACTGAGATTTTATAGAACTTACTCATAGTGAAAAAACACTTAAAGAGTAAACTAAGTTAGTTGTTTCTACTGAGATTTATAAAGAACTTACTCATAGTGAATAAACACTCAAAGAGTAAACTAAGTTATTTGTTTCTACTGAGATTTATAAAGAACTTACTCATAGTGAATAAACACTCCAAGAGTAAACTAAGTTAGTTGTTTCTACTGAGATTTATAAAGAACTTACTCATAGTGAATAAACACTCAGAGTAAACTAAGTTATTTGTTTCTACTGAGATTTATAAAGAACTTACTCATAGTGAATAAACACTCCAAGAGTAAACTAAGTTAGTTGTTTCTACTGAGATTTATGTAGAACTTACTCATAGTGAAAAAACACTCAAAGCGTAAACTAAGTTAGTTGTTTCTACTGAGATTTTGTAGAACTTACTCATAGTGAATAAACACTGAAAGAGTGAACTAAGTTAGTTGTTTCTACTGAGATTTTGTAGAACTTACTCATAGTGAATAAACACTGAAAGAGTAAACTAAGTTAGTTGTTTCTACTGAGATTTTATAGAACTTACTCATAGTGAAAAAACACTTAAAGAGTAAACTAAGTTAGTTGTTTCTACTGAGATTTTGTAGAACTTACTCATAGTGAATAAACACTCAAAGAGTAAACTAAGTTAGTTGTTTCTACTGAGATTTTATAGAACTTACTCATAGTGAAAAAACACTTAAAGAGTAAACTAAGTTAGTTGTTTCTACTGAGATTTTGTAGAACTTACTCATAGTGAATAAACACTCAAAGAGTATATAAACTAAGTTATTTGTTTCTACTGAGATTTGTAAAGACCTTACTCATAGAGAACACTCGAAGACTATACATACTAATTCTCCTGAGATTTTACACTTTTTGAAGTAAATGTTTGCACTTATAACCTACACTTAACCTATAACCTATCTTCGAACCTTAACCCTAACCTACACGCACGTAGGATTGCGCACTTCACTTCATCTATACTCCTTTATAACAACTTTTACCTAAAGATTGGAAAAACCAAACGACGAGGTTATCAAAAAAAGGAAGAAATTCGGTGGAACTTCCGGCACTATTACAATATATATATATATATATATATATATATATATATATATATATATATATATATATATATATATATATATATATATATATATATATATATATATATACCCCTTGTATAGTTGAAAGGATTGTCACAGTTTATAAGTTTTTAGTCTATTCTATGTACTAGCTGTTTTTAAAGGACTCAAAGAAAGGTTTTTTTTTTTTAATTCCTCGTTGTCTTAAAAGGACATCCTTATTTCGAAGACAAGGATGTCTACAAAGAGGAGGACAGAAGAAGACGGTAAACTAAGAAGACAGGACCACTTTCTTCCTTACTATCTCTTCTACATCCTCCATCCTTGTACAGGTCCTGAATACCATCACGTTCTTGTCTTCAGACTGACGAGGACCGGCCAAACCTTTCTTTAGGATGATTTCTTATTTTTTCTTATGTCTGTACGATCGAATGATTATCATTTTTTTTACCCGATTCATCCACGTACTGCACGTTCCATCACAAATGTATCCTTTTTTTTTAAAAAAAGAGAAAACCTTTTTTTCTTTCTTTTTGTATTAAAATAGTTTGTAAAGGGTGTCCAAAAAATTAACGGAAGATTTGAATGAAATAGAAAACACAGTTTTTAGTCTTTAGATTAGATGGTTATTTTTTCTTTTATTTTTTTTTTTTTTACAAAAGGTACATAGGATAAGGTTATTTATGGAATCGGGGATTTGGCCTTTATGGCTTTGCTGGCACATACACACTCTTTTGTCGAAATTTTCCATGACCATTTTGCATAAATGAGGGTGAATTTCGTTGATGCAGCGTTTAATTTCCTCTTGTAATGCACAGGTGGTTGTGGGCTTGGCGACCAGTGCCCCCCCCCCCCCCCCCCCAGACCCAATAGAGTAAAAAAAAAAAAATACCGCCGTATTTTTTTTTAATACATATTTTTTATATTCACCTCATATTCAATTTCACCCCAGAAATGCATAAAAGCGCTGATTTGAGAGGTAATATTTTCTTAAATTTTCCCATATTTTCAAAAAGGGCCCCCGGACCCCCCCCATAGATCCCCTACAAAAATTTACAGCAGACGACGCCCATGACTTACAGTAAGATATTGTACTGCAGTAAGCATAACATTTTCTAACGAATACGTTCTGAAACAGTCATTGTTACTTAGGCGCGGAGATTTTATTTGTTTATTAGTTGTACATTTGTTTCACTACGATTCACCCCCCCCCCCCTTTTAAACAGACTTAGAATATGCCCCCCCCCCTTCCCAGACCTAGCCTCTGGATACGCCACTGTTGTAGACGTAGACCTTTGACTTCAAAAACCCAATTAAAAGAAATCTAATGGTGTTAAATCACACGATAATAATAATAATAATAATAATAATAATATATTTTTTTATTGTTTGAGACATTAAAGTATACAATAGTCAAATCTTTAAAAAGATATTACATGAATATCACAGTCAAAAGTTAATTACTAATAATTACAAACTAAAACACAAAAACAACAAATTAACAAAAACCATTTAAATTTAAAAACTCATTAATACTGTAACATGGATTCTCTATTAAAAATTCTTTAATTCTAAAACAGTAGTCGACTAATGGTAACTGTCTAGTGTAGCTGCTTAAATTATTGTAAAACTTAAAACCTAAATTTCTATGTCCTGTACATGACTTATTTAATCTACAACTGGTAAGTACCAAGTTATCTTTCTAACGATCTAGGAGGTTAAATTAAATAAAATAAATTGATCGTATAAAATCACGATCAATAATTGAAAACACGTTGTTGTATCGTGTAATGCTCCATTTTTCTTTTACTACTAACCCTAAACTATCAGCTGTCAAATTGTTTTCTTTCCAGGGTTGCCAACAATCAACTGCACAAATGGCGGCAAATTCAAATCTTGCGTTAAATTTGGGACACTCTTTATAAACATGTTAATGCATTATTATAAGCGTATCTGTATTAGTTCCCTCTTTTAACTTTCTCATACACGTTAACAGCATTACAGTATTTTTCACTTTACACGTGATCATTTATTTACGTGATCATTAGTGTGGAACATGTCTCACCTCTCTGGGAATCCAACCCAGATTATTGTTAGTGTTTGTACTTTGGTTCCAGGTAGAACAGTATTAGATCATTACAGGATGGAGGTATCAGTCACTTTACACATCTATCTATGTGATCATTAGTGTGGAACATGTCTCACCTCTCTGGGAATCCAACCCAGATTATTGTTAGTGTTTGTACTTTGGTTCCAGGTAGAACAGTATTAGATCATTACATGATGGAGGTATCAGTCACTTTACACATCTATCTATGTGATCATTAGTGTGGAACATGTCTCACCTCTCTGGGAATCCAACCCAGATTATCATTACATTTTTGACTTTGGTTTTAGAGAAAACAGGATTAAGTTCATTAAAGGAACAATCAGTTACTTTTCACATCAACTTATGTGATCATTAGTGTGGAACATGTTTCTCGTATGGAGTAACCAACCCAGATTATTGTTAGTGTTTGTACTTTGGTTCCAGGTAGAACAGTATTAGATCATTACATGATGGAGGTATCAGTCACTTTACACATCTATCTATGTGATCATTAGTGTGGAACATGTCTCACCTCTCTGGGAATCCAACCCAGATTATCATTACATTTTTGACTTTGGTTTTAGAGAAAACAGGATTAAGTTCATTAAAGGAACAATCAGTTACTTTTCACATCAACTTATGTGATCATTAGTGTGGAACATGTTTCTCGTATGGAGTAACCAACCCAGATTATTGTTAGTGTTTGTACTTTGGTTCCAGGTAGAACAGTATTAGATCATTACATGATGGAGGTATCAGTCACTTTACACATCTATCTATGTGATCATTAGTGTGGAACATGTCTCACCTCTCTGGGAATCCAACCCAGATTATCATTACATTTTTGACTTTGGTTTTAGAGAAAACAGGATTAAGTTCATTAAAGGAACAATCAGTTACTTTTCACATCAACTTATGTGATCATTAGTGTGGAACATGTTTCTCGTATGGAGTAACCAACCCAGATTATTGTTAGTGTTTGTACTTTGGTTCCAGGTAGAACAGTATTAGATCATTACATGATGGAGGTATCAGTCACTTTACACATCTATCTATGTGATCATTAGTGTGGAACATGTCTCACCTCTCTGGGAATCCAACCCAGATTATCATTACATTTTTGACTTTGGTTTTAGAGAAAACAGGATTAAGTTCATTAAAGGAACAATCAGTTACTTTTCACATCAACTTATGTGATCATTAGTGTGGAACATGTTTCTCGTATGGAGTAACCAACCCAGATTATTGTTAGTGTTTGTACTTTGGTTCCAGGTAGAACAGTATTAGATCATTACATGATGGAGGTATCAGTCACTTTACACATCTATCTATGTGATCATTAGTGTGGAACATGTCTCACCTCTCTGGGAATCCAACCCAGATTATCATTACATTTTTGACTTTGGTTTTAGAGAAAACAGGATTAAGTTCATTAAAGGAACAATCAGTTACTTTTCACATCAACTTATGTGATCATTAGTGTGGAACATGTTTCTCGTATGGAGTAACCAACCCAGATTATTGTTAGTGTTTGTACTTTGGTTCCAGGTAGAACAGTATTAGATCATTACATGATGGAGGTATCAGTCACTTTACACATCTATCTATGTGATCATTAGTGTGGAACATGTCTCACCTCTCTGGGAATCCAACCCAGATTATCATTACATTTTTGACTTTGGTTTTAGAGAAAACAGGATTAAGTTCATTAAAGGAACAATCAGTTACTTTTCACATCAACTTATGTGATCATTAGTGTGGAACATGTTTCTCGTATGGAGTAACCAACCCAGATTATTGTTAGTGTTTGTACTTTGGTTCCAGGTAGAACAGTATTAGATCATTACATGATGGAGGTATCAGTCACTTTACACATCTATCTATGTGATCATTAGTGTGGAACATGTCTCACCTCTCTGGGAATCCAACCCAGATTATCATTACATTTTTGACTTTGGTTTTAGAGAAAACAGGATTAAGTTCATTAAAGGAACTATCAGTTACTTTTCACATCAACTTATGTGATCATTAGTGTGGAACATGTTTCTCGTATGGAGTAACCAACCCAGATTATTGTTAGTGTTTGTACTTTGGTTCCAGGTAGAACAGTATTAGATCATTACATGATGGAGGTATCAGTCACTTTACACATCTATCTATGTGATCATTAGTGTGGAACATGTCTCACCTCTCTGGGAATCCAACCCAGATTATCATTACATTTTTGACTTTGGTTTTAGAGAAAACAGGATTAAGTTCATTAAAGGAACTATCAGTTACTTTTCACATCAACTTATGTGATCATTAGTGTGGAACATGTTTCTCGTATGGAGTAACCAATCCAGATTATTGATATTATTTAGAATTTGGTTCTTCATAGGACAGTATTAGATCATTACAGGATGGAAGTATCAGTCACTTTAAGCAGAGTATCAATGGGATCATTAGTGTGGAACCTCTCACCTCTTTGGGGATCTAACTCCAGAATATTATTTTGTGTTCGAACTTTGTTCAAATAAGAGTATTAGGTCATTCATTTTGATTCAACATCTAAATCATAATTGTAATTCATTAAAATGAATAATTTATCAACATTAGTTCATTACTTCACAAATGATTGTTTATTTACTAACTTACCGAATGTAATCGTCTTGAAAAAAAAATCAAGTATGGTAATTCTCAAATGAGGCATTATTATCATAAAGCCTTCAAAGTATACTGTCTAATTGACATGCGCTAGCAACTGTGCTATTATGTAACACACCTGTCACATTGACCTAGAACATCATTTAAACGATAAGAAGAATTAAAAAATATAATAAGTCCGCAATTGCAGAATGTCATGTTAAAAAATATTATCAATAACTAGGTTTTTTAATTACAAGAATATTCGTAAAGTTATTTCATTTTTTTTAAATGCTTTTTCTTACTTTGATATAATAATCATTTACGCAAGTTCCATTCCGTCATTGCTGTAAGGAGAGTCACTTACACACATATATGCGATCATTAGGAATAAGGTTGTTCAACCTATATGTATTAAAAATAAATACGGGTAGAGGGAGCATAATGAATAAAATAAGTGGCTCAAATTTTGGCGACAACAGGTAATGCTACTAGAGGTCGACCAAGAAGTCATGGAAATGTGAGGAGTGCGCTAGTGTCGTCATGTATAGGGTTGGGACATCGATAGGCAAACATCGATGTTTCCGATACATCGACATCGAAAGAACAAACATCGATGTTACCCAAAACATCGAAAGAAAACATCGATGTTTTCGATACATCGACATCGGTCCTCCGAGCTGAAGAGCAAAAAAAAAAAAAAAAAAAAAAAGTCACCACTTTCAAAAATCTCTCCTTTTCGTCCCCGATTTTCGTTGTCGTCCATTTTTTAGGCTGCGATGGATCGATAACATCGACCTTTCCGATGTTTCAGGAAAACATCGATGTTGACCGATACATCGAAAGATCAACATCGATGTTAAACATCGATTTTTTAAAGTCCGATACATCGATGTTTTCGATACATCGACATCGATGTCCCAACCCTAGTCATGTACAGTCAGTTTTTGATATAATAGACCATGGTCAAAAAACACAGTGTTGTTCTTTAATTATTAATCATTTTATTTTTAATAACTTCTAATTGTTTTGCTACAGGCAACACTGTACCTGATAAGAAATCACTAATAATATACGATAATATCTTTATATTATTATTTATTGATTATTCATAATAATATTCTTTAAATCTAAATCTATTTTCTTCTTTCTTAATCTATTTTTTTCTTCCTCTTTATTTCTGAGTTTGATTTGGATTTAGGACAGTTGTGACTATAATTCGTAATGTATAAAAACAAACATAACAGGAAACCTAACAGATTGGAAACCTTTTTGTTGTTGTTATTCATGAGATTTGACGTAACTGCGCATGTCATACAAACTAGAAATGGGTATTGTCTTAGCACCCGACTGTACTGACTTCGGCACTACTCGGAAGTTCCGATTTTAAACGAAGTTAAGCTTTCCGTTTCTTCCGTGTTCATGACTTCTTGGTCGACCTCTAGCGGGTAACGGGTAAGTGAGACAAATTAGAACTAATTAGACGGTCTCTCAAATGTAAACAAAAAAGCTTAGAAATGGGTAAAGGGAAAACACTAACTTTGTTTACTCTTTCACTGTTTTACACTATGAGTAAGTTCTACAAAATCTCAGTAGAAACAACTAACTTAGTTAACTCTTTGAGTGTTTATTCACTATGAGTAAGTTCTACAAAATATCAGTAGAAACAACAAACATAGTTTACTCTTTGAGTGTTTATTCACTATGAGTAAGTTCTAACAAAATCTCAGTAGAAACAACTAACTTAGTTTACTCTTTGAGTGTTTATTCACTATGAGTAAGTTCTAACAAAATCTCAGTAGAAACAACTAACTTAGTTTACTCTTTGAGTGTTTATTCACTATGAGTAAGTTCTACAAAATCTCAGTAGAAACATCTAACTTAGTTTACTCTTTGAGTGTTTATTCACTATGAGTAAGTTCTAACAAAATCTCAGTAGAAACAACTAACTTAGTTTACTCTTTGAGTGTTTATTCACTATGAGTAAGTTCTAACAAAATCTCAGTAGAAACAACTAACTTAGTTTACTCTTTGAGTGTTTATTCACTATGAGTAAGTTCTAACAAAATCTCAGTAGAAACAACTAACTTAGTTTACTCTTTGAGTGTTTATTCACTATGAGTAAGTTCTAACAAAATCTCAGTAGAAACAACTAACTTAGTTTACTCTTTGAGTGTTTATTCACTATGAGTAAGTTCTAACAAAATCTCAGTAGAAACAACTAACTTAGTTTACTCTTTGAGTGTTTATTCACTATGAGTAAGTTCTAACAAAATCTCAGTAGAAACAACTAACTTAGTTTACTCTTTGAGTGTTTATTCACTATGAGTAAGTTCTACAAAATCTTAGTAGAAACAACTAACTTAGTTTACTCTTTGAGTGTTTATTCACTATGAGTAAGTTCTAACAAAATCTCAGTAGAAACAACTAACTTAGTTTACTCTTTGAGTGTTTATTCACTATGAGTAAGTTCTAACAAAATCTCAGTAGAAACAACTAACTTAGTTTACTCTTTGAGTGTTTATTCACTATGAGTAAGTTCTAACAAAATCTCAGTAGAAACAACTAACTTAGTTTACTCTTTGAGTGTTTATTCACTATGAGTAAGTTCTATCAAATCTCGTTAAAAACAACTATGGTAGTCTTTGAGTAAAAAGATCTACATAACCACTTTAGATCAAGCAAATACTGTTTTAAAAATTATGCAATAAGAAAAAATTGCCTTAATATGTAAATCATGTTTTAAATTAGCTTAAAAAGGATAAATATTAGCTCTTGATAAATATTAATAAGATTTAAAAAAAAAAAACAATCAGGCCAAACCCTCTTAAAGCTTATAATTATTAATGGATGCTTAACTGTTTTTGGTATCATTTTAATTTCTCTTTAAACTAAAATCATATATGTACATATATATATATATATATATATATATATATATATATATATATATATATATATATATATATATATATATATATATATATATATATATATATATATATATTGTTAAGAGAGTGTCAGATGGAAAAAAAAGAAGTCTATGGGAGTGGCTTGGTGAGTGGTAAGGAAGGATCTCGGGATGGTACAAGAAACGAGGAGGTTACTGAGTTAGAATCAGGTTTTGCTATGCTTGTTTCTTCAGATAGATAAGCGGTTGGTAGTGAACCCCCTCAGCCTTGTGGTCAGGTGTCTACACCCCAAGTATAAAGAAAACCACCTTCTCCTCGAGAACTTTCTCCTCTACCGCTATTCCCATGAGGACGGGGCACCTCAACTTAACAGTACATTCACCTAATCGTCAAACAATGTAACCAACAATCAATCTGTTTCATATTTTTATTATTTTTTTTTTCCTTTAAAATGTTTAACAATTGAAAAATCTTACATTCAACTTTAGTTTTGAAGATATCGCGGTAATCCTTTTTCAGAACTGTAACAGAACAACTCAACCCTTAAGCGGACTTTACACGGTGCATCGGAATGTCAATCAAAGGCTCAGACTGACATTCTGATGGATTGAGTAAAGTCAATACTGATGGACTGATGGATTTCTTAAGCCACGTCCAGACTGCCGAACCAAACAGAGGAAACGAGTCAAGCTGGTCTTTGCGCATGCCCACACTGTGATACGCATGTGCACCTTTGACTGGGCATGCGCAGAGACCAATGCTAGGCTCGTTTCCTCTGTTCGGTTCGGCAGTCTGGACCCGGCTTAAATACAGTAGAACCTCGCTTACACGACCCTCAATAACACGACAACCTCAATTACAAGTGCAATTTTCAAATCCCCTTGAGATTACCATAACATATAATGTTAAATTAACCTCTATAACGAGACTATTATTATCCAAACAACCTCTATAACACGGATTTTTTTTTATAATGCACAACGTAACTCAGAACATCTATAACAAGTCGTTTAACAACGCGACTCTATACAGGAATGGGTCGACCTTGAACAAGTCTAGACTTGAAAACTCCGTCCTCGAACCACGATAAGACGACTGATAGCCAATATAACCTTGATAACACGAACCTCAACAAAAATCACCTCGATAACAAGACTGTTTCTCAAATCCCCTTGAGACACTTCTTATCGAGGTTCTACTGTATATTAAAGTATTAGTCGACGACGCATCCCCTGACGGGGCACCCGGAGCTGCTTGACCCTCCCCCCCCCCCCCCCCCCTTCTAAGGACGGCCCTGGTGGAGAATAGAGTGACAGTCTGAATAATGAGCTCTCCGTTAGCTCTTGTCTTCAGTCTTAATGTTAAAAAATTATTTTATCTTTTTCAAATTTTTCTTTCATACTTAATGGATTCAGCGATATTTGTTACATGGTATCTATTCTTCTCCTACTGCTCAGTCCCAATATAATGGGTAGAAGCCTTTACTTTAAGCCTTGTTTACACGAGCTTAGTGCTTATCATTAGTTTCAGTCAATCGCACAAACTCTGTGTAAACATGTAGCACAAGTGGTTAGTATTAGTAGATTTGCAAGTGCGAGTGAATAGAAATGGTTTCTATTTACTAATAACAAGTAGCTACCCCCACCACTAATCTTTCAACTCACCACTCTACTGATCCAATGTAAACATCAGGTGTATAGTGCTTAGTGACAAGTGAGTGATAAGATTTTATAAACAAACAGCCTGCTTTCAATTCAAAACACACTAATCACAAACTGCTAAACCCAGTACCTGTGTGAACAGCTACTAATCACTTAGTCAGCTAAGCGATTAGTGAATAGAATAGTACAAATGATTAGTTACTAAGCCTGTGAAAACAAGGCTTTATTTCTAACCATTGCAGACATCCGCGCTTGTTGACACATCGCTTATGACTAAGTTGAATCTGGTTCATTCTGTTTCTGTCAGTTTGATAGTAATAGGTTTAGGGGACCAATGATTTAAAATTACGAATGATTGTGCAGAATATAGTAGCGAGCGAAAATTGAACTAATTTGACAGTTTCTCCGATGTAAACAAAGACCTTGTTTTGACCTTGACGAAGGGGTAGATGTAGGTTAGTGAATATAAACCAAGGATGTTATATAAAGGGGATGGAATGTTAAGAAGGGGTTTAAGGCAAAAAAGTGACCCCATGGAGGTATGTGAAATTGGAGAGAAAAAGCATGCTGCGCATGCTCTACAACCTTTGAACTGGGACAAATTACCTTCTTTATGAGGTTATAACTTGAAACTATAAACAAATTCTTGGTAACCTATAACCAAGAGGAAGGTAATTTGTCCCATTGGAGCTTCTATATTTTACATATCTTCATGGAGTCACTTTTTTCCACAACCCTCCATCCCCATTATTTAACATCCTCGATATAAACATATCAACAGGAAGGTTCCCTAACTGTTAGGTTTCCTTGTATGTTTTCAATACTGTGCGAATTATAGTCCTAAACCCGTTCCAACCTGAAATGATTTTATTAAAGTACAATGTTAGCGCAAAGGTATAAAACTAGTCATAACGCTTCCTGAACGATCCGCGGAACGATACAAAGGAAGGTACTTACGAATAGGGGGATTGGAACAAACCGATTATATAATACATTAAAGGTCCACCACGAAGTGATGGCAATTTGAGGAGTGCGCTAGTGTTGTTTTGATTTCATGTATGTATAGTCAGTTTTTAATAAAATAGACTATGTTGTAAATATGAATATAGGTACAAAGTAAGGAATGTTTGCAGGGTGCAGTTTTTATTTTCTACTTCTATATTCTTGTTTTAATTTTGATTGTCGTGGAGAGCTATCACTTAAAAAATATCAAATACTAAAGGTCGACCAAGAAGTCATGAACACGGGAGAAACTGAAAGCTTAGCTTCGTTTAAAGATGGAACTTCCAAATATTGCCGAAGTCAGTACAGTCGGGTGCTAAGACAATACCCATTTCTAGTTTGTATGACATGCGCAGTTATGTCAAATCTCACGAATTACAACAGGAAGGTTTGCAAATTGTTAGGTTTCCTAGCTTCCTGTTTCGTTTGTTTTTATACAGTACGAATTTTAGTCACAACTGTCCTAAACGATCCATAGACTAGGGAGTAAATAAGACGATCATATGTATTTGTTATTGTAAAAAGATTGCTCTCCATGACAATTAATCAAAATAATATTAAGTAGTGCATTTTTCTAATTTGCTTTTCCCCGTTATATTTTTTATAAATAAAATAACCAGTAAAAATTATCTTAAAATCTCATTATTTGTATAATTTCATCCTAATTTTGAATTCGTGTTATTATCCATGTTTTTATTAACAGGAAACTTTTTTTACCAAAGAGAAAATTGCCAAAAACAATCCGAAAGAGGTAATAGTACAAAAATAATTCAGAAAAAAGTAACAACTAAAATCCAGAAATAAGAAAAGTAACAAATAAAACAGAAATAAAAAAGTAACAAATCAAACTCAGAAATAAAGAGGAAGAAAAAAATCGATTTAGATTTAAAGAATATTATTATGAATAATCAATAAATTATAATATAAAGATATTATCGTATATTATTGTGATTTCTTATCAGGTACAGTGTTGCCTGTTCCAAAAAAATATTTAAAAAATATAGAAGTTATCAAAAATAAAATTATTAATAACAAAAGAACAACACTGTGTTTTTTGACAGTGGGCTATTTTATTAAAAACTGATTATACATGGCACCAAAACAACGACACTAGCGCACTCCTCAGATTTCCATGACTTCTTGGTCGACCTTTAGCCTAGCATCACACTGTCCTGACTTCGGCAATACTTTGGACTTCCGATGTTGAACGAAGCTAAGTTTTAGTTTTTCCCGTGTCCCTCACTTCTTGGTTGACCTTCAGCAATTGTTTCTGTCTAGGAATTTCACTTCATGATTATTATAATATGTTATCATAGTAGAATTTTTTAAAAATAATTATTCCTTTTTATAAATCCGTCTATGCTAAATATTAATTATTGCAGATTATATACCATGACCTTGTTCGAAATCGTTAGGTTAAACAATTCCAAACCGTTTACACGTGTAAGTGACTCTCTGTATACTGCAATGACGGAATGGACTCAATGTTTACTGTTTACTATTTTAATTAATAAATAAACTTAATCACGGTGAATAAACACAAAAATTTAACTAAGTTAGTTGTTACTACTGAGATTTTGTAGAACTTACTCATAGTGAATAAACACTCAAAGAGTAAACTAAGTTAGTTGTTTCTACTGAGATTTTGTAGAACTTACTCATAGTGAATAAACACTCAAAGAGTAAACTAAGTTAGTTGTTTCTACTGAGATTTTGTAGAACTTACTCATAGTGAATAAACACTCAAAGAGTAAACTAAGTTAGTGGTTTCTACTGAGATTTTGTAGAACTTACTCATAGTGAATAAACACTCAAAGAGTAAACTAAGTTAGTTGTTTCTACTGAGATTTTGTTGAACTTACTCATAGTGAATAAACACTCAAAGAGTAAACTAAGGTAGTTGTGTGTACTACTAGAATTTTGTAGAACACTCAAAGAGTTCAAAGCATTTTTTGTTATCATTTGAGAATTGATTATATTAGAACTTAACCATAATAAATAATACAACTAAAGAGTTAAAATTAATCGATAAAACTGTTGAAAGCCATTAATTTACCGCTTATTATAAAGGTAATATTGAATTAAATAATAAAAGGCGTAACAAATTGCGACCATTAGTCTTCCCAAAAATAATCCGATAATTTTCACTCGCTTTTTTCAGTTGACGTCAATTCTCTGCTGAACGTGCGGTTTTATTCTTAACAAAAAAAAAAAAAAAATCTTTAGATTATATTTTATAAATGATCTTACGTATATTTTTCTTCTTCTGTTATTGCGGAATTGTGGAAAGTTCGGTCAAAAGATCTTGGAAGTCTTAAGGGAAAGTTAGGATTTCTCCGTTCATGATATAAAAAATAATTATTTCTCCAACTTCTGAGTTTTTTTTTTTCTTAAATAGAATCCTTTTTAGTTTGTATGTAGCACTTTAATCATCACGTCATCACTTGAGTCATTAGTGAGGAGATTGTCTCACCTCTCTGGATATACAACTGTTAACACTTAAGATCTATAGGGAGAAGTTGTATTAGATCATTGCAGAATGGAGGTATCACTTAGGTTACTTTACAAGTCTATATATTTGATCATTAGTGTGGAATATGCCTCAACTCTCTTAAGGTAGGTTTACAGCTATAGCGGATCGAAGCGCGTATCTGGCTATGTAGATGACACACTATACCAGTGTTTCCCAAACTTTTTTGACCCGTGGCACACAATACATATAAACACTTTATTTACAAAATATAAACAAGTGAGGCTGGCCTTATATTAAGGTTTGCTTTCACACACAGCGTACTTATCAATCTAATGACAACATTTTAAATTAATAATAGCTAAATTATAAATCATAAAGTTTGAAGTAAAGTCTAAGGTAATACACTAATAGTACATACAGAGTAGCACTGTAAAAAATAATACAAGTTTGTCAAGGATATTACAATGAACTAACAAGTAATTCACTAACTCATATAATACTAAAAACTAAATAATATAATCATAACAATTAAGAATATATATGGTGGTTAAGGATACCTAATGAGTCCAAAATTATATTTTCTGACAGTAGTCTTAAAAAATTCTGGTCCGTACCGATCTCGTCAAAGAAGTTTTTAGTGCTAGCTGGTATAGTCCCTCTTGTTCCAAACCACAATCCATACACTTTATAGTCCCTATCACCATGAGAAGCTCGAAACCTATCTTTATAAAACTCGATGCATTTCTCATAGATGGTCTTCTTCTCCTCGTGTACTTTGTTGGCTTGGTCTATGTCGTTAGTTTCATATCTGACGGTGGGGTCAATAATAAGGGCAGTCTTGTTGTCCGGGTGGAATGCTATAATATCGGAAAATCTAGAGGAACCTTCCGAGTCAATAGCATAAACCTCGTCATAACAAATATAATTTTTCTCCTTGAGGACTTCCGAGATCTTGCGCTTAACGTTATGGTGGCGTCTAGTCACAAGAAGCATGTTATGTGGGCATTTTCCAAGCACATGTGCTGGAGTTTCATTCTCTCTGCCACATTTGCGACAGAGGGTCCCAACAACTCCTGTTGACTGATTGCCAGGTACAGCTCTTAAAGGGGCGTAATTAACGTTAAGTTTTATTGAGTTGGTCCATTCGGATCCCGTTAGTACTTTCCGGTCCCAAATGTATTTGTTACAATTTGGATATTCCTTAAAATGCTTGACACCAACACCCTGCCACTTACATTTTGTCCACTCATCAAAACTTTTCTCACGCAGGTTTTTAACAGCTGATAGCCGCGGCGCACCTACCACCACTTTATGCAGGGCCGCCGAAGCCATCCTGGACCCTATGTCGATAGGTCTACTGCATCCCCAATTATCGGTGGGTCCAGGAGCCCTCCTTTTACAATTATAAACAGTTACCATGCTTTTTATGGAAACACATATTTATTTACCTAACACCTTTAAAATCCATTATTGTTAGTGTTTGGACTTCGGACCCAGGTAGAACAGTATTAGATCATTACAGGGTGGAGGTATCAGTCACTTTACACATCTATCTATGTGACCATTAATGTCGAATAAATCTTACCTCTTTGGGAATCCAACCCAGATTATTATTGGTGTTTCAAATTAATTTATAAAAAGATCATTTTACGCTTTTATGGCAACTAATCTTTGTTATCTTTTGTGACAGTAACACATTCCATGAACAAAAAAGTTTTAATTTATTTTTTTGTTATAAATAAGAAAGGAAGCCTTTAACGATAACAAGGTCAAAGACAGTGGCGCATTCTAGATTCAGTCTTTCTTTAAGTTGAACTAAAAAAAGATCCTTCTTTACGTTCCTTGAACGACGATGATAATAAAAACACCTAACGTTCTATTATATTATAAAAGGGGTCTTGAGACCGAAGTTAAAAAAATATATAGAGAAGCCTTCCTTCGGACGGAAGAAAAGGAGATCAGAAACAAGGCTTCAGATTTGTGAAGAAGACAAACAATGGCAGGTTCCGAAGTCTACAGGGTGGAACAAGAAAGAAAAAAGCAAAGTGGAGCTAGCCTGACGAACCGAACAGGACAATAGAATCACTCTGGACACCAACAAGTACGAGGACTACCTGAGTTTAGCTCCAAAGACCAAGTCTTGCAACTTAGGTAGTAGAACAAATAAAGTAACTAACTTACTGTAACAGGGTGAGAGTCGAGAGTAGTATCACTACAGTCTATAGGAGAAGAGTATTGTTTTGATACTAGTAGAAATAATACCATTACCAACCTATGTAGTAGAAGAAATAAAGTAACTAACAGCTGTAGCAGGGCGAAGGTAGTATCACTACAGTCTATATGAGAAGAGCATTATTTTGATACTAGTATAAATAATACCATTACCAACCTATGTAGTAAAAGAAATAAAGTAACTATCATCTGTAACAGGGCGAAGGTAGTATCACTGCAGTCTATATGAGAAGAGCATTATTTTGATACTAGTAGAAATAATATCATTACCAACCTATGTAGTAGAAGAAATAAAGTAACTAACAGCTGTAACAGGGTGAGAGTAGTATCACTACAGTCTATATGAGAAGAGTATTGTTTTGATACTAGTAGAAATAATATCATTACCAACCTATGTAGTAGAAGAAATAAAGTAACTAACAGCTGTAACAGGGTGAGAGTAGTATCACTACAGTCTATATGAGAAGAGTATTGTTTTGATACTAGTAGAAATAATATCATTACCAACCTATGTAGTAGAAGAAATAAAGTAACTAACAGCTGTAACAGGGTGAGAGTAGTATCACTACAGTCTATATGAGAAGAGTATTGTTTTGATACTAGTAGAAATAATATCATTACCAACCTATGTAGTAGAAGAAATAAAGTAACTAACAGCTGTAACAGGGTGAGAGTAGTATCACTAGTCTATATGAGAAGAGTATTGTTTTGATACTAGTAGAAATAATACCATTACCAACCTATGTAGTAGAAGAAATAAAGTAACTAACAGCTGTAACAGGGTGAGAGTAGTATCACTACAGTCTATATGAGAAGAGTATTGTTTTGATACTAGTAGAAATAATATCATTACCAACCTATGTAGTAGAAGAAATAAAGTAACTAACAGCTGTAACTGGGTGAGAGTAGTATCACTACAGTCTATATGAGAAGAGTATTGTTTGATACTAGTAGAAATAATATCATTACCAACCTATGTAGTAGAAGAAATAAAGTAACTAACAGCTGTAACAGGGTGAGAGTAGTATCACTACAGTCTATATGAGAAGAGTATTGTTTTGATACTAGTAGAAATAATATCATTACCAACCTATGTAGTAGAAGAAATAAAGTAACTAACAGCTGTAACAGGGTGAGAGTAGTATCACTACAGTCTATATGAGAAGAGTATTGCTTTAATACTAGTATAAATAATACCATTACCAACCTATGTAGTAGAAGAAATAAAGTAATCTAACAGCTGTAATATTTTCTCAGCTGTTTTATTTTCAAAGTCGAAAGACTTTTGAGTATACTTTTTCTACATTCACGTAATATTTTCCACCTAATGCTTTTAGCCTTGGTGAATGTTGTTTGGTCAGGTGAATGTACAGTATTAGAGTTCGGACATCTTGGGGAAGAGGAGAAAGTCTTTAAAAGTTTGACTTGCTGATTGGTCTGAAATATTATTACGAAACGTGAAAAAAATGTTATTTTTATTTAACAAAGTATTAACAAGAACACACAAGTAAACAAGGTTTCATTATTAACTAAGTGGACACAAAAGGATTTTAAAGTAGAAAAATAATTTTAAAGTAAACAAGCGCTCTTAAATAAACAAGAGGATATTTAATTAAAGAAAGTCTCTTAATTAAAGAAGGCCTAATGAATGACAAAGAGGGGTCTCAAGTAAAGAAAGACTCTAAAGTATAGAAGAGCTCTTAAGTAAACAAGAGGATTCTTAAGTAAAGAAAGACTCTAAATTAAAAAGAGCTCTTAAATAAACAAGAGGATTCTTAAGTAAAGAAAGACTAAAGTAAGAAAGGGCTCTTAAATAAACAAGAGGATTCTTAAGTAAAGAAAGACTAAAGTAAGAAAGGGCTCTTAAATAAACAAGAGGATTCTTAAGTAAAGAAAGACTAAAGTAAGAAAGGGCTCTTAAATAAACAAGAGGATTCTTAAGTAAAGAAAGACTAAAGTAAGAAAGGGCTCTTAAATAAACAAGAGGATTCTTAAGTAAAGAAAGACTAAAGTAAGAAAGGGCTCTTAAATAAACAAGAGGATTCTTAAGTAAAGAAAGACTAAAGTAAGAAAGGGCTCTTAAATAAACAAGAGGATTCTTAAGTAAAGAAAGACTAAAGTAAGAAGGGGCTCTTAAATAAACAAGAGGATTCTTAAGTAAAGAAAGACTCTTATTTCTTTAATTCTGAATTAAAGAAATACTAATAAACAAGAGAATTCTTAAGTAAAAAGCAAGAAAGAGTCTTATTTAAAAAATATCCTAAATAAAAGAAGAATATGTAAGGAGACTTAAGTAAAGAAAGACTTTTGATTATTTCGAATATCTTATCAATGATTTTATGTTTATTTATTTTATTTTTTATAATGATAATTTGATTAGTTATCATATTTTGGTGATTAATAGTTCAAAAAAAAAATAAATTAATAAAAAGTCACACAATAAATATTTGTTTTATATAATATGTTGTATAACTTTTATGTATGTTTATGCCTACGTATTGTTTAAATTCAACTCCTTGACCGTGTCTATAATTTTTATCTATTGCTAGGATATAAAGCATTGTCAACATTATTAAATATGTGACTTCATTTGCATTTCATACTGTTACAGTTGCAATTATATGTATCCCATTCACCTATAGCAATAACTAATAATAATTGATGACATCATTAGCAATTATATTATAATGTTCTTGATAACTGATAAAAGTTAGTTCCCTTTTCTCTCACCTACCCTCTTCTAGCACCAACATCTGTCACCAGTGTAGCAACATTATTTATTCTATTTTCTATTTTTTATGCTCCCTCTACACTTACTACGATCTTGTTCGATATTTGGAGCAAATATCGAATTAGTTCATTTTTCTTTCACTACCCGCTTCAAGCGCCACCTGTTGTGCTCCAAATTTGATCCACAGTTTTTATCACTATGCTTGCTCTGACCATTCTTATCTCTTTGGTTTTAACGAATTATTATAGTTTATTACTAATTCCGAGCACATCCTATTAACCTAGAGATCTGAGGATCGGTTCCCCGGTTGCCAGACTTCATTTTTATCTGTCTTTTAATCTTCAAAATTAACAATAATTAATGAAATTGTATCATATTCGATTAGAAAGATAATGAAAAAAAGAGAAAAAACCAAAATCTTGCAGACTACTGTAGAGAAAACGTGCGAACTCACAGCTGATTGTTCTCACAATACGTAAAAAAAACTCTCAGACCAAATTAAACAAAAATAATAGAACTAACTTTGTAAGAATAATGAGGAAGCAGTAGCCTGAGAGAAATTCGCTTACAGTAAAATTAAGAGCAAACCAAAAACTTCGTTTCTCTGTTTCTCTACTGTGACGTCTATGGAAATGTCTTTTATAAGGATTATAGTTACCGAGAAGGACCTTCCATTTTATTTTCCTTGAATTGAAAATGTTCACATACTCACGTCAATGAGGAAATTATACAGCAGTATTGAGTTATATAAAATATATATAGATGCATTGCTTGATCAGGTGCGTTTTGACAATTCATTGGTTTTGGATGTGTAGGGAGAGCTTGGTAATTATAAAGGATCTTTAGAACCAAAGAAAATCTATGAAAATGAAAAAAAATTTGGAGATGTTTTGACTGTGAAAGATCTTTTATAGTCTATAATAGTGGAAAAGATTTGGAGGTTCATATTTGGACTATGAAATATCTTTAAAGTGGTCTATGAAAATAGAAAAGATTGGGAATTGATTAGACAGTGAAAGATCTTTGATAAAGTCTATAATATTAGACAAAATTTGGAGGTTTTTAGACTATGAAAGATCTTTAAAGTGGTCTATGAAAATAGACAAGATTTGGAGGAATTTGGTCAGTAGACAATCTATACACTGATTTGTGAAAATGGAAATCATTTTAATGTCTTTGGACTGCGAAAAATATGACATCCACCACCAACTGTGTACTTCAAATCAAGGGAAGACCAAGCACTTCCAATATGACACCAACTATTACTAACCAACAGAAGATGTAACTCTTTATTACGACACCAACTATACTGGTAGACCTAACACTTTGTTATGCTGCTAACCACCTTTAATGGACGGAGGAACAAGTACTCCAACATGACACCAACTACTATTAACCAACAGAAGAGTCTAACAACAAATAAACAAGTCAAGTGTGTGCTTGTTAGCACACAGCGAAGGTCTGTAGTCCGTAGGCAACATAGAACTGTTTAAGTAGTACCTAATGATGGTGCGTTTAAAATGCTAAAAAGCCTGCTTTGAACTATCCTATGGGTCTGATTCAAAACACATTTATATTTATAAACAAACGTCTGAGTATTTTTTTACCAGTTAACCGGACTATAAACATATAAATACAATCCAAAAGAGGATAATTATAAAAAAAAATAAAAATAATAAAAAAATAAAAATAAAAACAGAAGTAATTTTTTTCGAGATTTCCATAAAGTGGTATGTTTAGTTTTGGTCGAAGAAGAATGTTCAGGATTTTTAGCACTTTACTTAAGCGAGATAGAAGGGGGAGACACTTTTCACTCCAACTTTAAACTCATCTACGCTCGCCCTATCAAAGCTTATAACCAAAAAATATATTTTTTTTGTAATCAGCTTCTGGAGACCCTGTCTCCAGAAAAAAACAATTATTTTTTAACCCTTAAGTTTTTTTTTTACCCTATATATTTTTTATTCCCTAGTAATATTTTTGGGTCGCTATATTTTTAAAATGTGTGGGTAGGTACTATACACATAGAAGCCAAATTAAAAAGTGATCGGACGAAAGGTGTAGCCGTGAGAGCAGGCAACAGACGGACAGTCAGACACACGCAGGAAAATATAAGGGAATATAGGTATTTATATTTTATTTACAGGGAAATATTTAGCTCTTTTAGTGCGGTTAGTGGGATTTTGAAAAACATACTTGGTTTTTAGGGTCCGTACGCAAAACCAAGGATAAGGTCCTTGGTTTTGCGATCGGACCCTGTAAAAAACAAGTATGAACTTCAAAATCCCACTAACCACTAAAAGACCTAAATCCCGACAAAGAACTCATGGCAATCTAAGGAGTGCCCCAGTGATGTTGTTTTTGTGTCATGTATAGTCAGTTTTCAATCAAAAACACATGCACAAAGAAAAAAAAAAGTTTCTTTTTGATTGATTGTCAGGGAGAGCTGTCATTTATAAATAAAACAAAACATTACCACCAGATTGTACCGACTTCGGTGATACTTGGGAGTTCCGATTTTAAACCTAGCTAATAATAATAGCTAATATAAGTTCAAGTTCAAAGTTTTTTCCCCTCTATAATTCACTCAAGAGAAAACTTAATAAATTAATTAACTTAATAAATAAGATATATATTTTTTTTAATTCAATAACTTATCCAACAATTATATTCTAACGAGTCCGAAAAAGATTACCGGAAAGATCGAAAAGAATTACAAAAAAACAATCAGATTTTGGAATTTCCGGACAGAATAATTCTCAACATTTATACTTTAAGAGGAAGATTGCTTGGATAATTTCATATAGACCTAACGTCAGACTAAAGAAACATCTATGATCAAATAATATATAATTAATTATCTTTTTGCATAAATAACAAACCTATGATATCATATTCTTATCTCAAAACCTAAAGTAAAAATATTACATAAATATAAATTCATTAAATACGAAATAAATTGTACGTCACGATAATAATCATCATCTTTAAAATATTCAAAGACATCACAGTCACGACATACAAAACAAAACAAAGGGAAATAAATAATAAAAATAATTAGAAATTAAATAAAAACACGCAATCAATTATTATTTATTATACATGTTTATTTATTGTCATTTTCTTTCAACGCAGGTTTGCGTATTAAACAATTATCTACTCTGTGTTTAGAAGTACCAACATAGTAATATTATACACTAGAGTTGACTAGAGTACTAGAGCAGTGTTGCCCAACCGGTGTGCTGATCCACATTAGTGTGCCGTAGGCCTCCATAGATGTGCCGAGCAATTTCATGGAAACCCTTGTTAGCAATGATCTACGTTATACAAACCGTTTCTGTTTTAAATTTCTCATATAAAGAGAAAGTATTGTGATGGCGCGAAAATTTGTTTTTGAGATTTTGATGGATTTACACGTTTTGAGGTCTCCTGAGCTCAAAAAAGTGTTTTTAAAAAATGTCTTTCGTGTTTGATGAAATGTTCAATAATAATTATATGTACCTACGAAAACACAAAAATTAATAAATGGAAAACACTGAGCTAAGTATTTATTTATGAGAAAGTTGTCTCGGACCAATTTTTTTCCACTTAAATCAAATGATATTTAAATTAAATTAAAAAAAGAGATTTTACTTGTGTTTTCCTAACCCAAATAAACACATTATTTTAAGCTATTTGCTTATTGATATACAATTACGATGGTATTAATAAGATAAAAAGACTAATATCTGTTAATTAGTGTGTCAAGTGTGCCACGGGATAACATTGGTAGGGATTAGTGTGCCGAGAGGTTACAAAAGTGGGGAAACTCAAATCTAGAGTATTGCTTTACTATAGTATAAGTAGCTCTTGTAATATTTGCTCATTGAATAATGTTAGGGAATACCTTTGAATACCTAAAACTTAAAAATTTGAATTTATAACTAATGCTCATTTAGATATTTATTTGCGAATAATATATTTTTTATTGTATAAAACTTAAATTAAGCATAATGCAATTGTATTTGTATATTCAATTTATTTTATACTTTGCTTACATAAAGAAAAGAAAAATTAAAAATAACCAATAAAATATTTCAAAATAAATGTTTAAATTTAGAAAAATATATTAAGTTAATGATTTATCAGTTATGTTAACTGGGAATCGAGATGCAATTAGACAAAAGCTTAAGAAAGACGCAATACAAAAACAAAATATTGTACTAAGCAGGTGCTCTAGAACAAAATATTGTACTAAGCAGGTGCTCTAGAACAAAATATTGTATACTAAGCAGGTGCTCTAGAACAAAATATTGTACTAAGCAGGTGCTCTAGAACAAAATATTGTACTAAGCAGGTGCTCTAGAACAAAATATTGTACTAAGCAGGTGCTCTAGAACAAAATATTGTACTAAGAAGGTGTTTTAGAACAAAATATTGTACTAAGCAGGTGTTTTAAAACAAAATAGCTTTATGCAAGATAGAAGCAAACCTACTACCAGAATGCTAAATCATATCTGCATATCCAACCTGTCCTTAACTACCTGCATAGTTTAAATTCCTTGGCTACATTGGCTCATCTTTTATTTATTTGCCATTCTGTGAATATAATATATATATATATATATATATATATATATATATATATATATATATATATATATATATATATATATATATATATATATATACTACTTCCTGCATTGTACACACAAACACAAGCATATAATATATATATATATATATATATATATATATATATATATATATATGTATGATATACAAACACGTAATTTTACCTTGAGAAAACAAGCGTGATTTGAATATATTTAATAAAAAAATAAGAATGACACAATAGGAATTTGTATTTTTTTAAAAAACAAAGTCATTAAAGTAAGTAAATTGAAATATGAAGAATTTTGTGTTGTTTTTATCTTCAAATACAAATTTTACAGGATATAAAAAAGAAGTATGTATTTTGATAGCATGGAAATTTAATTGTAAGTATGCACTTGAACACTTCACATATTTCTAATTGTTTAGATTGACTTCAGGATTTTATCTGTTTTCTTTTTACAATTTAACAACTTTTGACCTGGTACAATTTCGGTAAAGTCAATAGTCAATAGTGTTTTTTTTTAAATATATAAAAAAAATATGTGGATACATAAAATATGCACTTACGTACATACGGGAAATGTCGGGTACTAGGGGGTTTTAAGGGTGGGGGATTCACTCAAGATAGTTAAAAACCATGGAATTGGATTAACACACAAAACTACACGAAAATGTCCATAACATTACAAAAAATATCGTTTTAATACATTAGAATTTTACTACGTTTTTATTAGCTTGCTTTCTTGTTTGTTTGTTTGTCCGGTACAAATCTGGCAATCGATTTTTTCTAACTAACTTCCCGAATAGCTAGATATTTGAAACTTTTAGCATAGCTCAGAACACGATGACAATGCATTATTTTAATACTTTTAGCCATCTTTCAGCAGAATTTAATTGGTTTTCAGCAAATTTTGCTGTATGGAAAGTTAGTTCGGAAAAAATCCGCCAGTTATTTTATTTGTTTTTTCCCCCATATTTACAATCTTCATTTTGACGGGTTTCAAATTTGTGATTTTTATAAATATGAGATAAACATTGAATCACAGCAAAACAGTAAATACATCGATTATATTATTTATCGATTATATTATTTATATTATTTCAAATATATCGATGGCACGGTTTAGATTTGGTGTTGGGGAGATCCGTTGTACAAAGATTTGTCCTTGTATAGGTTTAAGATCAGCTCTCTAGATGGTTTTCATTTATGTGAAGTAAATAAATTCGGAACTATTTTTTTCACTAACATTATATATTATATAACAATAACAATTATGTTATCAACATTACACATGATTCAACAGAAAATTTAAAAACGTAGTATATAAAAAGTTCTTTGTATCTTCTAATTATATTAATCTTTTGCTATACATTAGAAAAAATATCGTTTTAATTTGAAAAATCTCCGTCGGCCATTATAAACAATGATATCACTCTAAATATGTACTATCGATATATCAGGCGATGTACTTGGGATCAATCAACACGAGAGGATGTGTTCAAAAAGTCATCAGTCTATTTTTAGTGTGCCATCTATTTTGGTGTTTCAGGGGCATTATTAAATAAAATAAAAAATAAAACTAACACATTTTCATTGTTTTTTTTTTCATCAGTCTAGTTTTAGCGGTAAGAGCTCTTCAAATTCAAACACCATATTTAATCTAATGCACTTTTGCACAAATGAATACACACTTTTTTACATAAAATTTTGATATTCCTTTGTCCCAAAGCACATAAGAATAAATACCCTTTTGTTCTTAACAGTTACCTATTTAGAAAAAAGGAAATATATAGGAAAGTTTATATACCTCAGTCGAACTACCTAAGACAAAGGGATATTCAGTCCATAATATGCTTTGGGACAATAGGCCAGTCAAATAAGATTTTTTTCGAAGAATTAATTCCCAGCAAGTTGTAAATCGTTTCATTACCTTCATTTGGCCCTAAATAAGTGTAATCTGAGTTTGCACTATCCCATCAGGAGGTGAGGTTAATTTATGGGAGCCCAGTATTTGAATTCCTTATTATGGTTTTATGAGTTATGGCTAACCTCATCACTCGTCTGTAAAATTCCATTTTGCTGCCTAGTAACATAATAACTACATATTCCGAAACGTTGGTAAACAAATCAAAACTATTTTTTTTTTTTTTTTTTTTTTTTTTTTACTTTTGACTGATCCTCGTTGTCCTAATAATTTATTTAGTTTAGTTATTTGACAGTCGATATTCACCAATTGTTAATATTTGTTTACATTTAGTTTTCGTCACCTCACTTTAGTCGTTAAATTCCTAAAATTAATTTATTTTTCAGAATTTTACCGACAAAATTTCTCACATTTATTGGCTAATACCTCAAGGTGAGTGGAACAGGGTTTCAACCGACCTTGCTCTACCTATAACCTCACTTCTCTGTTACACGTTGTTTAAAATGATTTCGAATTTGACCGCCTACATTTCTCGGAAAATTATTGTTTTATCGGCTAATACAAACGACTGATCATTGTATTGTCATCATAAATACATAATTATGTGCAATTTTCATCATTCTAGGTATTCGGGAAGTTAAAAAAACGTAAAAAAATTAAATACCTCTTGTTTTTAAAATGCCAATAGAATTGAATATTGTAAGCACAGCGTCATACCTGGAACATAATAAATAAAACATGAATAAATAATTACTTATTAACAGGTTCGTAAATAAAACATAATATCTAAACCATATAATAAGTGGATAGTTAATACAACAAATAATTTAATAAACAAAACATATTAAATAAATATCAATTTATTGAGTTGCAAGGTACAAATTCTTATACATTTTCAAAAGAATAACCATTGTTCTCGTAAATCAGCGTATTGAAACGCTGTCTGTTAATTAATGCCGGAGATGGGAATCGAACTCGGATTCTTTTGTGCGGCAAGCGAGAGTGGTAGGAATGATATACTAAAGATCCTTGATCGTACTTGACTTGTTCCGATATAATTACAAAGCGAGGAAGGAACTGAAGACGTGTTCAGTGGAATAGAAAATGAGCGAATGCATGCAACTGTTAGAACAAGGTTACTCCAGCTACAGTAATTTCAACGTCTTGAAATGTCTTGAAATAAACAAGTTACTAGAACACTACAACCGTAGCTTATTGCATCCGTTAATGATTGTCACGCAGGAGGTCCCGGGTTCGAAACCGACCCCAATTAACTAAGTAAGTTAGAAAGAACTGTCTTTTAAAATGAAATAATTTCAAGATAAAAAGAACTTTTTATATACTACGTTTTTAAATTTTCTGTTGAATCGTATGTAATGTTGATAATATAATTGTTATTGTTAAATAATATATGATGTTAGTGAAAAAAAAAAAAAAATAGTATTATTAAAAAATAGTTCCGAATTTATTTACTTCACATAAATGACAACCATCTAGAGAGCTGATCTTAAACCTATAAAAGGACAAATCTTTGTACAACGGATCTCCCCAACACCAAATCTAAAGCGTGCCATCAATATATTTGAAATAATATTAATAATATAATCGATAAATAATATAATCGATATTTCCTGTTTTGCTGTCATTCAATGTTTATCTATCACAAATTTGAGACCCGTCAAAATGAAGATTGCGTAAATATGGGACATGGCAAAACAAATAAAATAACTTGCGGATTTTTTCCGAACTAACTTTCCGTACAGCAAAGATTGCTGAAAACCAATTAAATTCTGCTGAAAGATGGCTAAAAGTATTAAAATAAGTCATTGTCATCGTGTTCTGAGCTAAGTTTCAAATGTCTAGCTAGCGGGAAGTTAGTTAGAAATCGATTGCCAGATTGGTACCGGACAAACAAACAAACAAACAAACAAGAAAGCAAGCTAATAAAAACGTAGTAAAAAAAACAAACAAATACTTGCTTGGAGCTTTTGTAAGGTCATCATTTAGAGGTACACCAGCTCATTGCATCCGTTAGCAATTGTCACTCAGGTGTTCCGGGATCATTTGTGGGCTAACCAATTGGTACGTCACCAATTATTGGGATGTATGTATATAATATAATATAATACTATAATTCGCATTTTCTATAAATGCTTGGCTATGAAACTAAAAACATTAAATTGAATTAGGATGTGTACACTAAATCGGCCTGATTGCCAGCCAGGCCCTGATTTTTGCCGATGAAATTAATGCATTGACTTGAATAAGGAATAAGGGTGCGTACACTAGACGGCATAGACCGGCCCGAGCCAACTCGAATTTTTGTTGATGGATTTAAATTTAAATTAGGGCGTGTACACATGATTTTCAAGGCCGGCCCGGGTTTTTTTCCGATAAAATTTTATACATTGAATTAAATTAGGTCGCGTACACGAAATCGGTCTGATTGCTGATTGTGCCTGGAATTGGCCGATGGAAATACATAAATGCATTCAAATAAATTAGGATCCAGGATGCATACAATATTTTTTTTTTTTATAAATGCATTGAATTGAATTATAAGATGTTCAGTTGTGCACTTTAAATCGGCGCTGAACGGGGAAAAAGATAGGATAAAGTAGTGAAGTGGATTCCATTAGCCAATTTTTGATTCGAGCCAGGATTATTAGAACACCACTTGGGCCCTCGTCTATGGCAATTGTAAGAAATGGCTTAACAGCCAAGACTGGGTGTTGGCTAGTACGTAACTAATACTAAATTTAAACCAAAAAAGTCAAAAAGCGTTTAGGAAACATCTGATTTTAAATTCCCTATTCAATGACCTAGCGAATGTTTTATTGTTTTGAAAAAAGGTTATTAGTTCCTTAGTGAATTCATTTTGAGACAAACAATTTTTTTATTAGAATCATCACAATGATTTCAGTAACTTCGGTAAACTAGGAAACAAAAACAAAAAAAATGTATTTAACATAATACATTCCGTGACAAAAAGTATGGAATCCGGCTGTATAGACGTATTATACTTATATACGTCATTTTTAATATTTGCAGATAAATAAACATTTGAAAAAAGGTAATGACCAATAGGATGTTTCAATGTAATCTAAGTAATTAGGATGCACAAGGCTGCTTAGTTAATATTACCTTTTAGTATTTCTACAGGCACGCGTTTCAGTTATTACTCAATCATTTTGTTTCTAAAAATAGACACTAGAATGCGCCACCCGATAACAAGGAATGGTATGATCCATGTAAACGTGTTTTTTGAACTTAGATTTCTAAAAGATAATTTCTCACATACATATACAATATACATATTACATACAGTATGTCCCCGGATCGGCGCATGAATAGGTGAAAAAGACTAATATTTTTTTAATTGAAATTTCATCTCCTGGGGTTCAGCCCTGCTTGAATGGAGACTAGTTTGTGCCATAATTTAGTTTCAAAAAATCAAGTATGTCTTGGAAATTTACAAAAAAAAAAAAAACAGAGTAAGAATACAAAATTTTAAAAACCTCCGCCAACTTTGATATATTGCATTATTTACGATTTTTTTTAATTGATAAAGATATTGAAATTTAATAACATTTTGTCTAATCTACTAAAGAAAAAGCACCCCAAGAAGATGAAAAAGCAACCCCAGAAGATGAAATTTCAATTAAAAAATATTCGTCTTTCATGTATTCATGCATCGATCCGAGGACACACTGTAAACAAATATATATATATATATATATATATATATATATATATATATATATATATATATATATATATATATATAAATATATATATACCAGCAATGTAACACCGTGCTTTTGCACACTGCAACAGGCCACACAACTTGTGAGAGACACCAAGGGATGCGCCACGCAAGCGTGACCCATAGGAACTGTTCCAACATCAGACATTGCGTCATTAAGATGTTGGCTCGGCATTACGCCATGTCCTGCATCGTTTCGTCGCGTCCGACTCATCAGGGGCCCGACGATGCCCACCCAACTATGGACCTATACTGAATCAAGAAGATCAGATATAGGACGGTATGAGGGCGCGCTCGTCTCTGATGGGTCCAGTATAGGTCCAGAGTTGGGTGGGCATCGTCGGGCCCCTGATGAGTCGGACGCGACGAAACGATGCAGGATGCAGGACATGGCGTAATGCCGAGCCAACATCTTAATGACGCATTATCTGATGTTGGAACAGTTTCTATGGGTCACGCTTGCGTGGCGCATCCCTTGGTGTCCCTCACAAGTTATATATATATATATATATTTTCTGTTTATATTTACGGTCGAGAATTTATATATATATATATATATATATATATATATATATATATATATATATATATATATATATATATATATATATATATATATATAAATTATGATATTACGTTGTTTTTTTTTGCAAATTCTATTTTCTTTTATAATTCAAGGCCAATTGTGTGAATATTTCTACATAGTTTTGTTTAAAACAATTTGCTTTAAAAGGTAGAAAAATAATAATAACAATAAGGAAAATTTAGAATTATACATGTTTAAAAATACAGTCGGACCACAATACAACGAAATTATAGATATTAAATATCATATTATATTACACCTAGAGCATATAAAATTTTCTTATTTTTGGGTTTTTGAAAAACAAAAACCTGCTTGTTGTCAAACTTCTAAAAATGATAATATTTCCTTGAATAATAACGGGCTGTTCAGCTTTATGAAAACTAAAAAAAAAAAAAAAATACCAGAAAGTGAACTACCTTAATGCTCTATAATGCTATCAAAAAATTTATTTAGAAAAGTCGTTCAGAATCACCCGTTTCAGAAACAGGTAAGTATTAAATTTTAATTAATTTTCTAATAAGTATATTATATTTCTTCTTTATTTTCGGAAAATAAACAACAACAAATTCTCACTTCATTTTAAAAATAAACAAATAGCTTATGCCGAACTCCTGGTTGAGATAGAAGAAAGAATTGTACAGGTCATTTCGAATATTCCCCTTAGCACGTTTAAAATGCTTCAACACAATTTATAAATTGAGTCGAAATTAGCGCAGGAGTAAGAGGGAATACAATTGTAATAAATAATAATTATTACAGGGATTTTGTGGTAGTTGTTTTTTAATAAGGTGTAAATATTTCACCACTGTCAAAAATTAATTATTATTCAATGAATGTCTTACGTCACAACCCCAAAAAATTCAGTAATCACAGCAAGATGTCGAAAAATGAATTATAAATTATACAATTAATACAATTACGTCAAAAAACAAACTACTTGGAATAACGAAAGAAAGAAACCATGCACAGATTAACATTAAAACGTTACCTTCAATAAAAAGATAGCTTTCAATCACGTAAACTCATGATAAATTACATTTAATTAGAGAGCTATTAGAGCTATCATTAAATAAAACAAATATGAATTACATTATGTGGGTATAAATTACATAATTACATCTTTTAATTATGCTATTATAGGAACGATCAGTCTAATTTAAAAAATAAAAAAATACTAATAGAGACCTCGATTTTTGATTGGCTAATAATATTCTTATATGTAAACCTGCTTCACCATAAGCACCTACCAATTTATAACACACGGGGGGGGGGGGGATTGAACCAAGATTAGTGGTCACCATCCAAGCTGTGACCTCACCCGATAGTAATTTAAATTAACAAATATTATAATTTATCTATTTATTGCTTCTGAGATTACCGAAGGTAACGGAAGCTATGTGATAGTAGTGGAGCGAATTTCTATATCTCAGATTTCAAAAATTTTAAGACACAAATGCATTTCATTTATCAGGGATAATTTTATGTTCCGTGTCTGTCTGTCTGTCGTTCAATTTTTTCGAACCATCACATCTTAAAAACTACTCGTCCGATTTTAATGAAATTTGGATGGTAAGTCATAATTATTGTTGGTCCCAAATAAGTTTCAACCTTCTACGCCTATTTGTTTCACTTTCACACGCTCACAAACATACATTTATTTACAGCTATATCTAAAATAGACTGCCAATTGGTGTGGCACAAAGCTTCCTCGCATACTATCGCGTAATTTATCAATTTTATGCTTTTACAAGCTTCACAATCTTTTATTGTCTAATTTTTAATATTTAATTTTTCCCCCGTTTTTTTAATGTCAAAATTGTTTTGATTTTTTACATGAACTAAGCCTCGTTCCTTAGAATAATACAATATATAGAAGGAGGATCACTGATAACATTGAAGCCAACTTTGGTTGTGTCCCTATCCGCGTTCTAAAAATTCATTTTTGTAATTTATGACGTCATAACTATAAAATTATTTGCCTTCGGTTTTTAATTTAATTTTTTATTAAATTATAATTATTGATAGTCAGTTTAGTTTATTGTAATGGTTTTTTTTAGTTTTATCTTATTTTAGCATGAAATATGCTCAAAAATAATGTTTATTATATCATGCCGGGCGAGTTGTAAAAAATGACGTCAGAGTGAAACGTAAACAATAGCCAATGGCAGGGTTTTTCTTCTTGATGTTTGTGAGCGGGCTTGAATAGTTACTAAAGCATGGCCAACCTTCTCCTGTTTAAATGAAAAAAATGTTTGTTGTTATGTTGGCAGCCTGGTCTTAAGGACACAACCTCTCGGCAAAAGTTGGCTTCAGTCTCTTATCAGTAATTTCTTAGGATTCCGATTCTATGCTCCTTCTATATATAGTATTATTCTAAGCCTCGTTCACACGGTGGCACTAATATTTGACACTAGATGTCACGGCACTGCTTGTTAAATAATATGTACAATAACCTTTTTTTGGGAAAACAGACTAATAAAATAAATTGTAATACAAGTTTAAGTAAGATATGATTATTTAAATAGAATTAGGACTAACGAAGAGCTACGCGCACTGTATAAAGAGCCAGATATATAGTGGCAGAAATCAAAAGCAGCAGACTTAGGTGGCTTGGACACGTTCATCGAATGAAAGAAGAAAGGGCCGTAAAGGCAGTTTTTTCTCAGAATCCTGGAGGACGTAGGATCCAAGGAAGACCCAGGCAAAGATGGCTCCAAGACGTTGAAGATGACTTGCGCCACTTAGGAGTCAGAAGATGGCGATCAGTGGCTCAAGAGCGGAAGATATGGGCTGATAGAACGGAGGCTCAGTCCCTACAAGGGATGTAACGCCATGGAGTAAGTAAGTAAGTATGATTATTTAAATTACATAAAATATTATATTGCTTTGTTCTGGTTTGCTACTTTAAAGAACTGTCATAACAGTGTGGAGAGGGCGTGTGAACAGCTCATGACATTTAGTGTCATGATGGTGAGTGTTAAATGCTTAGAATAATACTATATATAGAAGGAGCATAGAATCGGAATCCTAAGCAATTACTGATAAGAGACTGAAGCCAACTTTTGCCGAGAGGTTTTGTCCTTAAGACCAGGCTGCCAACATAACAACACTCATTTTTTTCATTTAAACAGGAGAAGGTTGGCCATGCTTTAGTAACTATTCAAAGCCCGCTAACAAACATCAAGAAGAAAAACCCTGCCATTGGTTATTGTTTACGTTTCACTCTGACGTCATTTTTTACAACTCACCCAGCATGATATAATAAACATTATTTTTAGCATATTTCAAGCTAAAATGAGATAAAACACAAAAAATATTACAATAAACTAAACTGACTATCAATAATTATAATTTAATAAAAAATTAAATTAAAAAACCGAAGGCCAATAATTTTAGAGTTATGACGTCACAAATTACAAAAATGTAATTGATGATTGGGACACAACCAAAGTTGGCTTCAATGTTATCAGTGATCCTCCTTCTATATATAGTATTATTCTAAGGTTAAACGGTTTCACGGCATTAAATGTTGCGACATTAGTGTCACCGTGTGAACGAGGCTTAAAAGTATAAATTTTACAAAAGTTAAGAGCATAACGTAAATGGATCAAATCAATCTGCGGGTTACTTTCGACAAACTATAAAAGAGTCATAGAAATCAGATAAGTACTTTTGAAGCTATATATAGGTGTAAATAAATGTATGTTTGTGCGCATGTAGAAGAGAAACAAATGAGCGAAAAATGTTGAAAGTTATATGGGACCAACAATCAGCTAATTATGACTTACAACATAAATTTCATTAAAATCGGACGTGTAGTTTTTAAGATATGTTGGTTCGCAAAAATTGAGTGACAGACCGACAGGCAGACACGGAACCAAAAATGTTCCCTGATGTCTGAAACGGATTTCTGTCTTGGAATTTTTGAAATCGAAGACCTCAAAATGTTTCGTTCTCCAGAACGATCCCATAGCTTCCGTTACCTTCGGTAAGCTCGGAAGCAATAGAAGTCATCTGGTTTTTAAGATATTTAGATGGAATGTTCGACGTAGCCCTCAGATAGTCCCATATTCATTTTAATCCTCTACTCTCTTTAAATTTTGCTAAATTTATACATTTATTAATGAAAAAATCAGAATAATTTTTAACAGATTTAAAATAAAGGAAGGGAAAAAAGTATAAATTAGACGATAATGGTTTGTAATAGCATAACATCATTTAAGTACGTTAAAGAAAGCGAGGAAGCTATGTGCAACACTAATTGTTTATTTATTTGTATTCCCACCATAAGTACATTTTCTTCCTTTTTTTTTTTTTTTTTTCTTTTTTTACATTTTAGGTAAGGGCCCTCAGTAGTTGTCGTTGCAACTAGAGTGAGGGTCCCGTTTCAAGAATTATTATTATTATCATTTTACTTTGAGTCCAAACACTGGAGTAAATATTAACAAATTAAATAAATTAATATAGATAATTATAGATTAACAAAATTGACAATAAAAATAACAAATTAAATAAATTATCAATAAAATAAATTAACAAATTAAATAAATTATCAATAATTAACAAATTTACAAATTAAATAAATTATAACAAATTAAATAAATTAACAAACTAAATAAATTATCAATATAAATAAATTAATAAATTAAATAAGTAAGCAAATAAAATTAGTTAATAAATTAAATACACTTAATAGGCATTTTATTCTAATCTGTTTCTTGTAAGAGGTGTTGTTTTATTTTATATTTAAGGGTTTCAATATTAGATATTTTTTTTTAGATTTGTAGGTAGCTGATTATAATAAGGTATAATGCATCTTTGTTTTGTCGCTGTGTTACACTGTGGAACTGGTACTGTTAGTTGTGACTGTGACCTAGTAGAATATGTGTGTGAGGTTATATTAATATTTTTGTTTTTTTGAAATATTGTAATAATACTGCTTTTTTGAAGAGGCATTGGTAATGTCAAGACATTAAATTCGGAGAAAAGAAGATATGAGGGATAACGTTTTGGTTTTTTTATCGAGATCTTTATTATAGCTTTTTGTATTATATTAGCTGGCTCTAAATGGGTAGGTGCTGCCATTCCCCAAGAAAGAATGCAGTAGTCCAATGTAGATTCCACTAAAGCATGGTAGAGCATTTTCATAATGGACATATTGGAAAATTCTCTTATTTTGACGAAACTGTAAACGGTTTTCCTTATTCTCGAAACTATGCATGAGATGAACAAAAATTGGCTGAATATTCTATTATATTTTTAATTCAGAAATCTACTAAGATGGAATTTACTAAGAATTTGATTATTTCATTATTATTGATAGACATTTCATTCATAATTTGAAAGTAATTCTCTACAACCTAACCTTCAAACAGGGCTGTCCTGATACTAATAGGAAGGGGCGCATGCGCATAGCATACTAATATGGAGGGGCACGGGGCACATCACTATGGGGGATGAAGCCGCTAGGTTGCGGGCATCTTCAGGGGGTTGACGACCAAAGTCCCCTAATATTAATTAATATGCTAAGTGGTACCAACAATGTTAAACTAAAAAAAAATTGTAGTGTATTTTGCCAAACTCTAAAATCTATAATTAGATGTTTGTTACTTAGTTTACTAAAGCGTGAAGTGAAACATAGTGTAATTTTCACTTTCTGGTTTCCTGACTCGTATCAATACCGGAGTAACACTGGAGGATGCTTCGTTAACTCGCCGGTCTATCTTTAGAATTAAAAGGGAAAATAAGGAAGATAATCTGATAAATTATAGTAAAAATATGCTAATAAAATTGTCTAGTAATGATTGTATGCATGCAGTAGGGTTTTATTATGTAATATATACAACATTTAATTAAGATAGCGTTGGCTACTTTCGTAGAAAGAACCAAAAAATTAACGCTCTTTCTTATTTTATTAATTTAAATAATAGCGAGCAATCAAAAATATTTAATAATTAATTATTTATTGATTTTTTGCTTCCGAGCTTACAGAAGGTAACGGAAGCTATGTGATCGTTCTGAGGAACGATTTTTTTATATCTCCAATTTCAAAAATTCCAAGACAGAAATCCGTTTCAGCAGTGCCGGATCTAGGTTTTTTCTCAGGGGGGGCAAAAGCAGATTTTGCCGCCCTTGCTACACAGGGGCAGATCTAGCAGTAGAATTGGGGGGGGGGGAACTTGGTGGGTTTAGACTCAAATCCAAAGGGGGGTCCGGGGGGCCTCCCCCGGAAAATTTTATAAAATTAGGTGCAAAAATGGTGAATTTTAAGCGTTTTGGAGAACCTTTCTTTAGAGCTTTTTCAGCTAAAACAGCAACTTTAAGTTTGTTTAAAATTGTTTCTGCAGAATTTTTGAAACATTTATTATCTAAATCGGGTTTTAGACTTAAAAAAATAATTTTTTACCTGTAACACTATACTATGCTATTAATTCTTCCAGTTTCATTATGAAATACCTTCACAACTTCCTATATAGCAACTGAATCAAGTAGATACACACTCAACTAAGCATATAAACAAACATCCATTAAAGTATGCAAATAAACAAACAAAAAAATAGTTTATATTTGCATCCCACATAAAAATGTAAGTGGGAATCCCAGTTAGCAATTTTAATATCAACTTGACTATTGCTCCATAGCTAAGGCAACCATATTTATTCCAATAATAATATAGGTTTGTTTTGATTTGTTGGTCTTCAAATAGATATAATAACTTATTTAAATTAGTTAATGTTGTAAAATGTTTACGTTTTATTATTGTATTACATATCATGTAACATTTTAATTTATTAATATTGGCAATAAATTGCTGTTTATTTATTGATATTTTTTGCTTCCAACCTCACCGATAAGGTATGAAGCTATGTGATCATTCTGAAGAACGACAAATTTTTAGGTCTCCCATTTCAAAAATTCCAAGACAGATTCAGACATCAGGGAACACTTTTGGGTCCGTGTCTGTCTGTCACTTTTTTTGCGAACCAACATATCTTAAAAACTACTCGTCAGATTTTAATGAAGTTTGGATTGTAGGTCATGATTAGCCTATTGTTGGTCCCATATAAGTTTCAACCTTTTGCGCCTTCTTGTTTCTCTTCCACATGCGCACAAACATACATTTATTTAAACCTACAGCTTCAAAAGTACTCTTCCGATTTGTATAAAACTTTTATAGTTTATCGAAAGTAACCCGCAGATAGCCCCAGGTTAATATGAATCGCTTGCGTTCTTCAATTTTTGCTAAATTGATACTTTAATTTGGGTAAAAAATCCAAACGATTTTGACATATTAAAAAAACGGGGAGACAATGAAACAAAATAGACAATAATGGCTTTAAATGCATAAAATCAATAAAGTACGTAATAGGATGCGAGGAAGGGATGTGCCATATCAATTCAATGAATTTTTACGAATATCTCGCTTCCTAGGGCTCGGAGACAAATTAAAATTATTATCAAAAAGCAACTATTAAATTTCCCACAAAAAAGGTCTTATTCATTTTTTACGTACAAAGAACGGTTTAGCAAAAACCTAGTTCTACTATATATTGCATTGTGATTATTTTTGCTGGAATTTTACGTGATTTTTGTGAATATCTCGCTTCTTCTGACTCAGAGACCAATTGAGGATCAGATCAAAATTTAAGAATCTAAAATTTCTCCGTTTGGATAATAATGCGCTCTGCGCTCCGAAGTTTCCCTTATTGTCTCCGAGCCATAGGAAGCGAGATAATTCGTATAAAAAAGACCAGTCAGCACCATGACTTAATGAGCGAATTTTCAAAGAAATCTGCGTATTATTGGATTATGATAATATAGAAAAATTTTGGTTTAGAATTTGGATGGGTTAAAAAAAAAATTGGTACACAAAATTTGACTCGTAAATGGACTCCAAAAGGTATAATATTTTGTATAAATAGTATTATTATTATTTGCGTTAACAGTTTGAGTCTTTCTTGACTAAGTTTCTTTCACATCAACTTAAAAGAAAAAAAGGGTAAACGAAGTTAAGGGTGGGCTATATCAGATTGGACAAGATAATTGTAATTATATTACATATAATTAAAATTTACATTTCACCTTCATTTTTTAATTTTTTTTTTTCATAAACTTTTTATTATTGCTTCCGAGCTTATTTTTCCTTTATTTATCATTTTATTTTTCCACCTCGTTTCGCCGCCCCCCGGGCGTGCCGCCTGGGGCGCTTGCCCCCCGCAGCCCCCCCTTAGATCCGGCACTGCGTTTCAGACATCAGGGAACTTTAAGTTTTGCGCACCAACATATCTTTAAAACTACTCGCCCGATTTTAATAAAATGTGAATGGTAGGTCATAATTAGTCCATCATTGGTCCCATATAAGTTTCAACCATATCATCTAACAAAATTACAACGTTACGTACGAGTTTTAAAATCGGTTTTGAATTCAATGTTTTGGTTTCAAACCTAAAGTGTTTCCTTGAGAAGTTTCAAATAACAATTTCACAACAATTTTGAAAAAATTATAAACTCCCAGACTAGTTATATTGTTGTCAGGTTATCATATCTCTACTAAATTCCTATACTGCGTGAGACTCAATTCTGTTTTCAATTCGATACCCTTTCAGTTGGCCAAACACCTGACAGGTAAACCTGTGCAGGTAACCTGCGCATGTAAACTGGAGCGTGTGTGCTATAAAGTTATGACAGAATTTAACTGCACAGTTATCATACCCCATACGCACCGATTCACCTGTGCATGTAAACCAAAGCGTGTGTGCTATAAAGTTATGACATAACTTAACTGCACAGTTATCATACCCCATACGCACCGATTCACCTGTGCATGTAAACCAAAGCGTGTGTGCTATAAAGTTATGACAACTTAACTGCACAGTTATCATACCCCATACGCACCGATTCACCTGTGCATGTAAACCAAAGCGTGTGTGCTATAAAGTTATGACAACTTAACTGCACAGTTATCATACCCCATACGCACCGATTCACCTGTGCATGTAAACCAAAGCGTGTGTGCTATAAAGTTATGACATAACTTAACTGCACAGTTATCATACCCCATACGCACCGATTCACCTGTGCATGCAAACCAAAGCGTGTATGCTATAAAGTTATGACAACTTAACTGCACAGTTATCATACCCCATAAGCAATGGTTCACCCGTGCATGTAAACCAAAGCGTGTGTGAGTTAAAGTTATGAGTTATGACATAACTTAACTGGTTGCCTCTCAGGTATACATACCGCAACGTGTTCGGCCGGCTTTTCCATGTTATTTTTTTCAAAATAGTTTCAATACAAAACCAAATATTTGCTTTTGTGACCTTGAACTTAAAGCGGTTTAAAATCACAATTTTCATGGGATTTTAGAATACCAAAAGAGTTTTGAAATACCATGGAAACGTTGTGACGTACGTTGTACACGTCACAAACTATTTTCTAAATATTCATTTCTGACACTTATCGATACAATGCAAGAGCCATGCGATGCCTAGTAGTTTTTTTATTACGATATACAAGCAACTTAAACTTGCTCCTGTGAAATTGCGGCGCAATTCCACTTCTTTACTCATTCGGCTCCGATTACAATTAAGTGATTATCCAATTTTCATAACGTAAAGAATTAACGTAACGCGGCACTCACTCATCCTTAAAAGATAGCCCATATGCGCATAATTTGCAAGGTGCAAGTAAAATGCAAATTTTGATCTTATCAACAAAGGCATCTTTAAGAATTGTATAATCTTATGCAATCGCATGTTATAAAACAAATGAAGAACTCCTGCCAAAGACATTCATAAAGGAAGTTGTTCTAGAACTCAGAAGAATTTGAACAACCCAAGAAGAAGGTTACAAACAACAGTGTTGGTTATATTCCAGCATTTCAAAATGAAACAACGTAAACTGAATACCAAATCTAGATTTATTTTAAATTGTCATCAAGCAACGCCCGAACACTTCTTCTTGAAGATGCGACGAACACTGCATATCAATTATATATGTTCTTCAAACTTGTGCGTCGCATATATCATTGTTGCTCTTTAAAACTTACTGTAAGGAGTTTAATTTTCTGTTACGTTAATTCTGGTTGAATGAGGTCGATTGGATTAGCGTTATTTTGATTCATGTGCCAGAAAAAAAATTGGACAAAAAACTGTGTTAATTCCTGTGAATTACAAATATCTATCCTTAAATTATTTACTCAGAGCAAGGAAGGGGTAGAGGGAGCAATGCGATTTGAAAAGTGGTTCATTATGCTACACCTCTATACTAAACCTCCCAAGTGAGCTCAATCCTAACTAAAGTGATCACGTGGTCACTGGTCCTTGTCGTATTGGTCTATTCCTTGTCCTTCCGTCCCCACAGACTCTTGTCAACAAATCCTTATCTTATCAGTAGCATTTATTTGATACCCCACTCAAAGAAGATTGCTATTGGTTATCTAGGAATTGTTACACGTTTATTAACGACGTTATCGCCTTTAGGTAATTAATAAGGTTAATAAAAAACATTAAAGTACATATTTATAAAGAAAACTGTATAAAAAAAATAAAAATATTAAATGCCGTAAGAAAATATCACTTATTCGTATCAGCTGATATCAGATAAATTTCAAGTTTTTATCGAGATGTCGATACTGTTTCACCAATCTGCCGCTTGGGAGGTTTAGTATAGGGGTTTATAGCATAATGAACTACTTTTTGAGACCCAGATTCTATTGTATTGTTCCCTCTACCCCTTCCTTGCTCTGAGATTATTTATTTATCAAGATTACGTAGAACTTACACATAGTGAATAAACACTAAAAGAGTAAACTAAGTTAGTTGTTTCTAACGAGATTACGTAGAACTTACTCATAGTGAATAAACACTAAAAGAGTAAACTAAGTTAGTTGTTTCTAACGAGATTACGTGGAACTTACTCATAGTGAATAAACACTAAAAGAGTAAACTAAGTTAGTTGTTTCTAACGAGATTACGTATATAGAACTTACTCATAGTGAATAAACACTCAAAGAGTAAACTAAGTTAGTTGTTTCTAACGAGATTACGTAGAACTTACTCATAGTGAATAAACACTCAAAGAGTAAACTAAGTTAGTTGTTTCTAACGAGATTACGTAGAACTTACTCATAGTGAATAAACACTCAAAGAGTAAACTAAGTTAGTTGTTTCTAACGAGATTGCGTAGAACTTACTCATAGTGAATAAACACTCAAAGAGTAAACTAAGTTAGTTGTTTCTAACGAGATTACGTAGAACTTACTCATAGTGAATAAACACTCAAAGAGTAAACTAAGTTAGTTGTTTCTAACGAGATTACGTAGAACTTACTCATAGTGAATAAACACTAAAAGAGTAAACTAAGTTAGTTGTTTCTAACGAGATTGCGTAGAACTTACTCATAGTGAATAAACACTCAAAGAGTAAACTAAGTTAGTTGTTTCTAACGAGATTACGTAGAACTTACTCATAGTGAATAAACACTCAAAGAGTAAACTAAGTTAGTTGTTTCTAACGAGATTACGTAGAACTTACTCATAGTGAATAAACACTCAAAGAGTAAACTAAGTTAGTTGTTTCTAACGAGATTACGTAGAACTTACTCATAGTGAATAAACACTCAAAGAGTAAACTAAGTTAGTTGTTTCTAACGAGATTACGTAGAACTTACTCATAGTGAATAAACACTCAAAGAGTAAACTAAGTTAGTTGTTTCTAACGAGATTACGTAGAACTTACTCATAGTGAATAAACACTCAAAGAGTAAACTAAGTTAGTAGTTTTTACAGAGATTTTAGTAGAACTTACTCTAGTTACTCTTGGTCAATAAACACTAAAATAGTAAACTGAGTTAGTTGTTTCTACTAAGATTTTGTACTTCTTGAAACGAATGTTTATACTTCAACCGCATTTACCGAACCTAAAACCTGACCTTCACGTGTAGGTTACTCAGCCACTTTACACGATCATTTAAGTAAAGATTAAAAAACCAAAAGACTAGGCCATTAAAGAAAGCATTAAGATAATTCGTTATAACTTCCGGCACTTTTCAAACTTTTATATATATATTTAATAGTTTGATGTGTTTTAACAATTTATACGTGTATTAACTGTTTAAAAGACTCAAAGAAGGGGTTTTCTTTTATTCCTCGTTGTCTTAAAAGAACATCCTTATTTCCAAGACAAAGACAAGGATGTCTATTACAAAGAGGAGGACAGAAGAAGACGGTAAACTAAAAAGACAGGACCACTTTCTTCCTTACTATCTTTTCTACATCCTCCTGACAGGTTCTGAGGTTGATTTGAAACAATGAAGCATACATTGTAACAAAAATATTTACATTGTGGTTTGGTTATAGTCACCAAACTCCATAGTAGTTTACATTTTAATTCAAATTTTCTCGCCGACAATATCGATTATCTCAGCTATCGATACGTGTGATTACACTCCCTAGCTCTCGAGACGACGCCATTTGTCCGCTTGAAATAGTATGTTATGTTACTAGGCTGTTAAGTGAGTTTTTTCTTTACCACGGCAAGTACAAAGTAATATTGCCAAGGTAAAGAAAAAACACTTCACAGTCGTGCAGCATATGCTATTTTTTCCGTGGTAGTAGACAATGAAAATACATTAAATATTAATCAATAATCAATATATAATAATAACAAATATTAGTACATACTTAAGACTTAAAAAAAGAAACCTTAAAAAGAGGTTACACTATAAGAAAATATTAATAAAACGCATTGACATCTAGCGGATTTTAATTGTACTAGAAGCATTTCTAGAAAGATTGCAGCGCTAAATCGGAAGTTTTGATAACTACCAGCTGTAAAGAAAAAGTTCTTTTTACGTCCTAGGGTGTAAAAATTTTTTTCTTTACAGCTAGGAGTAATGAAAATATTTTTTAAGTCCACGTAAAGAAAAAATGGATTTTAGCTATGTTTTTTAGGCTCTAAAGTTACTATTTCACAGCCTACCACGGAAAAAGTTTATTTCACACCCATGACTCTCGAAAGAAAAAACCCTCTCACCGTCCCCTATACAAGCGCATATCGATGGCACGGGTTAGATTCGTTTTGGCGAGATCCTTTGTACAGAGATTTGTCCTTTTATATATTAAAGACAATAATTATTTTTAATTCAATCAGGGGAGTCCTCAATAGTTTTATGTTCTATAGAAGACTTTTAATTTTATTTATTTAATTACATATATTTACCTTTTTTATAGGTAACTTTCTATTTTATCACTCCTTTTTCTCCCATTTTCTTTAGAGGCCAGGTTTGATAATTTTAAACGTCGGCCACCATATTTTATATTTTTATTTTCTTCACAGATAATCAGGCCCTCTGCAGATAAATGATCTGGTGCTAATTATTATTATAATTTTTAAGTCACCCACACCTAACCCACTGAGCGTCTGGAAAACTGTTACAATATTCTGTGGGAAATTTGAGAGACGGTAGCGCTGTAAGAGAATTAAATGGCTGCATTATGAACTAATCTAGAGTTGCAATTGTTATAATAGTTCATGTGACAATGAAAATGATTTTTTCGTGTATAGGGGAAAGTAAAAGTAAGAATATTGTTTTTTAACTAATTAGTAGTTTCCACTGAGACACTGAAATTATGTAGAACTTAATCACAGTGAATAAACACTCAAAGAGTAAAATAAACACTTAACAGTTGTTTCTACTGAGATTTATGAAGAACTTACTCATTGTGAAAACACACTTAAAGAGTAAACTAAGTTAGTTGTTTCTACTGAGATTTATGAAGATCTTACTCATTGTGAAAACACACTTAATAAAGAGTAAACTAAGTTAGTTGTTTCTACTGAGATTTATGAAGAACTTACTCATTGTGAAAACACACTTAAAGAGTAAACTAAGTTAGTTGTTTCTACTGAGATTTATGAAGAACTTAATCATTGTGAAAACACACTTAAAGAGTAAACTAAGTTAGTTGTTTCTACTGAGATTTATGAAGAACTTAATCATTGTGAAAACACACTTAAAGAGTAAACTAAGTTAGTTGTTTCTACTGAGATTTATGAAGAACTTAATCATTGTGAAAACACACTTAAAGAGTAAACTAAGTTAGTTGTTTCTACTGAGATTTATTAAGATCTTACTCATTGTGAAAACACACTTAAAGAGTAAACTAAGTTAGTTGTTCCTAACCAAATTTTGTGCTCCCTTCTAGAGGCGGGGATACACTTGAGCATTCGCCCCGAATGAGCATGCATTCGCCACCGAATGATCGTTGCATCTTGCAATTCGGGGCGAACGCATGCTCATCGGGGGCGAACGCATGCTCATTCGGTGGCGAATGCATGCTCATTCGACGCGAATCCTCTAGTGTATCCCCGCCTTAAGGCTGCGATAATTATAATATTCATTGTATATTTGTGTTAGAGAAAAAATATAATGTAGTTATAGGTACAAGGTCTTATGGCACCCGGGGCGGGATATTCTCTTGAGACCCTCTCAGAACGATTTTGGGGGTGTTTTTGTTTTATTTTTGCCACAATGACACCTCAAGGCTTGTGGCCCCCTGAGCCCCCGCACGCCACTGAGTCTAAACTTCACACAATTACTTCAATATCTCATAAAAAAAGCTTCTATACCCTCCGACGATGTTAAAATATGAGTTTTCCTAATAATAAATTATTTTTCTTAAACAAAACTATCAAATTCAGATGTATCAATAATTTGTTTATTGCAAGTAAAACATTACTACATACACATATTCAAACACGTCCTCACTTATTTTAAACTGAAAATATTTTTTTTTTTACGATTCCAACCAAAAAAACAACTCTTTAATTAGATATATTAATAAATAAGTAAAAGGCCCTTCCAAGTCACGAGAGTGTTCGTGACATTCATTTATGCTCTGACCTAATGCTGTTCTACCAGGAGCCAAAGTCTAAACACTAACTATAATTAAATTAGGGTTAGGGTTTATCACCCTATAATACCGGGTCTACACTAAGGGAATTTTTCCATCCCATGAAGATCCCATGAAGAAGGTTTTAAGTAAAACCGAAACATCGGATTTTTTTGCATATACAGTGTGTCTCAAGATAGAGTATCCGAGAGAAAATGTTTTCTTATTTTTGCGTTTTCGAAAAAAATGCATTCTTTATAAAAACTCCTGCTTGTTCTTAAACCTCTAAAAATGCTAACATTTTCTTAAGTTTATGTACAGGGTGTTCTGTTTTTTGAAAACTTTAAAATATGACCAAGAGTAAACTACCCTTATTTTTGACGGTATCGAAAAATATTATTTAGAAAAGTGGTTCAGAATTTCAAAAAAACGTAGTAAATATTAAACATTATTTTATTTTATGCATTATTAAATTTTAGTTAATTTTCTGAAATATTACATTTTAGTTTGTTTTCTAAAAATAAACAATAAGCTAACTAAAACAAATAATGCAAATTGATTTTTTTTTTAATAAACAAGTGTGATAAGAAACAAGAGGTAATAACAAGAATAGGAAGAAAAGTTAAAGTGGGAATAGTTAAAGGAAAGAATTAAACATGCCACTGTCAATATTCCCCTTGATCAAGTTCGCAAGGCTTTTATAGAATACATAAATAGAATTGCAATTTGCGCAGAAGTAGGTAGCAATACATTTGAATGATCATTTCTTTAATTTTATTTTTCAACTCTTTTGATTTTTTTGTGATACTTAAATAGGTGTTAAGATTAGAATTATTAATTACTTGTGATGATTATGTATATATTTTTAATTTATTACATTAGCTTATTATTTGATTTCTAAGTAGTTTTTTTTGTGTACAATCAATTCGAAATTCAATTTTTAAGTTTTTGGTAGTTTTCATACTACGGAAAGTTAAATTTTAATTTAAATCAAATTATAATTATTATTAACTACGGGAAACAGACAGTGAAAAATACACTCCAGCGCCGGGATTTGAACCACGGGCCTCTATAATTGATTGTACAAGGTACAGGTACTAATTGAGTACTTTATAAGCGTTAATTCTTGGTTTAGTTCTAATGTCATAAATATTGACTGTCTAAATGTATATGAATATTGAAAGCTTGGATTCGGGACTAGTTATCGATTACGGTAGTGAAAAATCATTCTCCTGCATAGCTTAGATGGAAGAGCGCTATACTGGAAATATAGAGGCCCGTGGTTCAAATCCCGGCGCTGGCGTGTATTTTTCACTGTCTGTTTCCCGTAGTTAATAATAATTATAATTTGATTTAAATTAAAATTTAACTTTCCGTAGTATGAAAACTACCAAAAACTTAAAAATTAATATTTTATAGTTTTCAAAAAACAGAACATCCTGTACACAAAATCAAGAAAATCTTAGCATTTTCAGAGGTTTAAGAACAAGCAGGAGTTTTAATAAAGAATGACTTTTTTTCGAAAACCCAAAAATAAGAAATTTTTTTCCTCTTGGATACTCTATCTTGGGACACACTGCATATATATATATATATATATATATATATATATATATATATATATATATATATATATATATATATATATATATATATATATATATATATATATATATATATATATATATATATTATAGGATTACAATAACAATAACAGACCCCTAATAATAGTTGGCCTACTATCCTCCATTTTGTATACTGAGTAGATAGAAAGGAAGACAATAACAGTTTTCACAAGTGAAGTGGATAGAGGTAGTGTCACGTTGTGTACAGCGTTCAGTGTCCGGCTCACGGAGGACAATGCTAAAAAACCTAACCTTATCACAATGGAATGGAAGAGACAACCGACAATCTATCCAATGTCAATCAATCAATAAGTAAACTGATTGACTCAATGAAAACTGGAATGAAAGTTCAAGAAAGAAAAAAAAAATGCTTTTATTATAACTAAATATACCTACACTGCCGTTATAGAAGGCTAAAAAAAAGTTATCATAAGTTCTTAAATATGAGTCTAGAATGCGCCACTATCCAGTGTTTTACAAACTTTTCGTCGCTCATGGAAAAATATCTTCTATTGAGTGTAAAAATTGAAATTTTAGAGGAGAATCAAAAGATTGTTTTCAATGTTGATGAATACCTCATATATAGTCCAGGAGATAGCGTGCAAAAAAGTGTGTGACTAACATCAAGCTAGAATTTTGTATACAAGTCAATCTTTTAGCACCTTTTAAGAATATGTGGTCGACTAAGTTCGTCTGCGGGACATAGCTTGGCAATAGGCATTAAAAAAAACAAAATGGTGGAGAGCGGCCTTGTCTCACCAATTATGGTGGACAATGTGATTTTCATGATCCTGAGTACAGAATTAGTTAGTAGACCGAAAATCAAGTTGATGTTAGTTTGTCCCTTGACAGGTGACAACGTGGATTTTTAGTAATATTTGAATAACTAACCTATCAATATCAAGTGTGAAAATAACATCGACTTGATTTTTGGTCTAATAACTAATTCTGTACTCAGGATCATGAAAATCATACTGTCCACCATAATTGGCGGGACATGGCCGCTCTCCACCATTTTGTTTTTTTCAAATGCCTATTGCCAAACTATGTCCCGCAGACGAACTTAGCAGACCACATATTCTTAAAATTCGCTAAAAGATTGACTTGTATACAACATTCTAGCTTGATGTTTGTCAGACACTTTTTTGCACGCTATCTCCTGGACTAATAGGAGGTTTTAGATGTGTATTTTTTTAAATTTTTACTTTCTCATATAAAGAGAAAGTATTGTGATGGTGCGAAAATTCGCTTTTGAGATTTTGATGGATCTACACGTTTTGAGGTCCCCTGAGTAAAAAAAAAGTGTTTTTCTTTAAATATCTGTCTGTTGTCTGTGGAGACGCCTAGAGCCTAAACTACTGGGATGATTTTAACGAAATTTGGCATATATGTTCAGAAAAATCATGCCCCGAGGTGAAATCGAGAAAAAAATCTCCAATTTTGGGGACGCTCCCCTCAAAAAGTATTTCTCGAAAACGGTTCTTATGATTTTCATTAACAAATTCTAAAATGTAGGCAATTTAAATACAAATCTAATGATATAAGCCGTTTTCCCAGGAAAAATCTAGTTCCTGAGAAAATAGCTTTAAAAGCGGACGGAGAGAGCCCGGGTTCGATTCCCCACCGAGGAGATGTTATTTTATAATACATTTTGATAAAATATTCAATAATAATTAAATGTACCGAAGAAAACTAATAAAGGAAAAACTCTGGGCTAAGTAATTATGAACTCGTATATGAGAAAGTTTGTCTGAGTTGTCTCGGACCGATTTTTCGCTTATACCACAGTAAAGATTTTATAACATCTAAAAGAGATATAACCTCATTTTCGCTAAAATTGACACACAGGAGATATCTTTCCAAGAACGTTCATTTTGATTGAAATAATAAATTTATTGGCTCATAATTCTGAGTCTAGAACGCACCAATCATCGTATAAGCATTGTCATACAGAAAAACTATTAATACCTACAATAGCATCATACTTAACTTCTTTTATTAGCACTTCTAACTAAATATCAATATTAAATTTTTTATCAAAACTTCCATGATCAATCAGTACTTTAACATCATACTTAACTTTTCATTAAGACTTCTAACAATATACTTATATTTTAACATCATACTTAACTTTTCATTAAGAATTCTAACAATATACTTATATTTTAACATCATACTCAACTTTTCATTAAGACTTCTAACAATATACTTATATTTTAACATCATACTCAACTTTTCATTAAGACTTCTAACAATATACTTATATTTTAACATCATACTTAACTTTTCATTAAGAATTCTAACAATATACTTATATTTTAACAGCATACTTAACTTTTCATTAAGACTTCTAACAATATACTTATATTTTAACATCATACTTAACTTTTCATTAAGACTTCTAACAATATACTTATATTTTAACATCATACTTAACTTTTCATTAAGACTTCTAACAATATACTTATATTTTAACATCATACTCAACTTTTCATTAAGAATTCTAACAATATACTTATATTTTAACAGCATACTTAACTTTTCATTAAGACTTCTAACAATATACTTATATTTTAACATCATACTTAACTTTTCATTAAGACTTCTAACAATATACTTATATTTTAACATTATACTTAACTTTTCATTAAGACTTCTAACAATATACTTATATTTTAACATCATACTTAACTTTTCATTAAGACTTCTAACACTATATTTATATTTTAACATCATACTTAACTTTTCATTAAGACTTCTAACAATATACTTATATTTTAACATCATACTCAACTTTTCATTAAGACTTCAAACAATATACTTATATTTTAACATCATACTCAACTTTTCATTAAGACTTCTAACAATATACTTATATTTTAACATCATACTCAACTTTTCATTAAGACTTCTAACAATATACTTATATTTTAAATCATACTTAACTTTTCATTAAGACTTCTAACAATATACTTATATTTTAACATCATACTCAACTTTTCATTAAGACTTCTAACAATATACTTATATTTTAAATCATACTTAACTTTTCATTAAGACTTCTAACAATATACTTATATTTTAACATCATACTCAACTTTTCATTAAGACTTCTAACAATATACTTATATTTTAACATCATACTCAACTTTTCATTAAGACTTCTAACAATATACTTATATTTTAACATCATACTCAACTTTTCATTAAGACTTCTAACAATATACTTATATTTTAACATCATACTCAACTTTTCATTAAGACTTCTAACAATATACTTATATTTTAAATCATACTTAACTTTTCATTAAGACTTCTAACAATATACTTATATTTTAACATCATACTCAACTTTTCATTAAGACTTCTAACAATATACTTATATTTTAAATCATACTTAACTTTTCATTAAGACTTCTAACAATATACTTATATTTTAACATCATACTCAACTTTTCATTAAGACTTCTAACAATATACTTATATTTTAACATCATACTCAACTTTTCATTAAGACTTCTAACAATATACTTATATTTTAACATCATACTCAACTTTTCATTAAGACTTCTAACAATATACTTATATTTTAACATCATACTCAACTTTTCATTAAGACTTCTAACAATATAGTTATATTTTAACATTGTATTAAACTTTTCATTAAGACTTCTAACAATATACTTATATTTTAACATCATACTTAATTTTTCATTAAGACTTCTAATTCTAACAATACATTCATATTTTAACATTGTATTTATCAACGTCTTTTATTTTCTCCTACAAGATAAGATAACATATTGACAAATATTTTTGCTATTGTTGAAATAAAAATATCTAAAATGGCGCCATAGCATAGGTGTTTTTATCTGTTATATATACTTTGAAAGGTGCCATTTTTATTAAGAGTATACTAGCTAACAGGTGGCATCTGATAGCTGTGACGTCATTATATAACCTTGGTTACTCGAACCTACCTGCTACCTGCACCTTATCACGGCCAATATATAATTTATATATATATATATATATATATATATATATATGTGTGTGTGTGTATGTGTGCACCCGTAGCACATGACATTATCACTTACTTTCAAAGTCTAGCCTCTACAATATATCTGTTTTGACATATTTTCCAATATTATTTACTCTGTGTATGTTATATATATATATATATATATATATATATATATATATATATATATATATATATATATATATATATATAAATATCGCATATAAAATTATGTAATTTTATATGATGATTTTTTTTTCATAATATTACTTATGTGAATTTATAAGTATCACATTCCACAAGTATGAGTGTAAACAAGTATTATATTTTTCTTAATAAGTTCATAAATATGTGTATATATAGAAATATATTATATTCAGTCCACAGAACCGAAAAATCAGTACTTCCCCATTAACCACTTATTCTATACAAAGTTTTAAATCGGACTTACCCAATAAGAGATGAAGTGAGAAAGTCTTACTCGTCTACATGTTTTCTTAACTGAGTGTCAGATTAATACACTGACTGTTTCTCTTTCACACTTGATCTCTTCTCACCGGTACTGAAGATGACTATTTGTAGTTGAAAGTTAGCTTTGTACACTAAACTTACTAAAGACAGGAGATTTAAACCTCTGTCTCAACTCCTACACTGACTGTTTCTCTTTCACACTTGATCTCTTCTCACCGGTACTGAAGATGACTATTTGTAGTTGAAAGTTAGCTTTGTACAATAAACTTACTAAAGACAGGAGATTTAAACCTCTGTCTCAACTCCTACACTGACTGTTTCTCTTTCGCACTTGATCTCTTCTCACCGGTACTGAAGGTGACTATTTGTAGTTGAAAGTTAGCTTTGTACAATAAACTTACTAAAGACAGGAGATTTTAACCTCTGTCTCAACTCCTACACTGACTGCTTCTCTTTCACTCCTATTATTGAGTTACCTAATTAATTAAGGCAAGCGTAAGGTGTAAATTATGCTAAAGAAAGTATAACCTAACAATAATAGGTCACTAAAATCCACTAGGTATAAAAAAAATGTTCGCTTCGAATTACCTATTACGAATAAAATTAGGCTCACCTAATCAATGCATTATTATTCATTATAGTTACACTGTAAGATAAAAAAAAAAATAATTCATTAAAACAATGCATTATCCTTAAAGATACAAAAAACTGCGTAAAAATATCCCGACACACATAGTATAATCGATTATGACGCAAAATCATAATACATTTAATTATAAAGTTTAATTACCTTTAAACACAAAAACTAGGCTACTAAAATTCAGTGAGTTACGCATTTAACCTATTATATCAGGGTGAGATCAGGATGGATCTTTATTTAGAAATTCAATTCGTTAAGTTAGATAATTAGCTGAAACAAGTTGTTATAAAGGAGACACTGATTCTGATAAGAGTTTTTGTTATTGTTTACATCTTAATCTTTCTCTTATCAGAGTTTTCAAAGTTTCACACGGTGTTTTCTTATCGTTTGTGTAAAATCTAGTCCAGTATTAAGCGATATTGCGTAACCTTTTGTTTCACTACAGTTTTTAAACAACTAGATTATAAACATAATAGTAAATTCTATTGTATATTTTTTGGTCCAACAGGACAGATCAATTTATATAATAAATTAACAGGTTGATTTAGGTAATCTTGAAAAATTTAAAAATCACGTTCGGAGTCATTAATTTAGGAATACGTGGTTCGATTCCAGTCAAAGAGTAGATTTTTATCAGTTTTTTTTCCTTCCTACTTAATAATATAGGTGCATCAATATAATATGAATTTAAATAACCGTAAAAATATCAAGAATGAAAAACTAAACAAAGAGAAAGTTTTTGATTAATTCGAAGCGGAATTACCGGTCTTTGTCCATACAACCCAGTGTTGCTGTTTTTTTCGTTCTTTTTTCTTCTTTTTTTAACAAATGTTCCATCATTATTTAAACTGTGTTTTACAGGAAAGCAAACCCATCTAAATCTGATTAGGTTATAATTCAAATTTTACAACCTGTTTTTTTTTATAAGACTATTTTTATAAAAAAAAATATATATATATAAATTTAACAAATTATCAATTTAAAAACAACAAAAATGTCACTAAAACACGTTTTACACTTCAGCAACAACATAAAAAGTAATTTATTGATGACGTTGATGTTAAACATATCAAATATATTGTTGTTTTAATGTTATAAGACATCAAAGTAATATAAATGTTCATTTTTTTTTGTATTTTTACTTAATTTTAGGCGGCTTTCACACAAAAAAAGGGGGAAAGAAGACATGTGACAAAACACAGAAAGAAGACAAGACCTTTCCCACTAGGGAGACATGAGTTCGAGTCTCTTTAGAGTAAAAACAATATTAATTTTGGAACGAAGTTCCTTATGGCACGTTCTGGAGCCCGGGAGTGAATCCGAAAAAAACGACTAAAATCACCATCACAAAATCACCGTCCCGCAAAATCCGTCACAAAATCTACCGATCGCAATAACTGGAGTAAAAGTGGACCGACTTAGTTGAAATTTGGTACACATGTTTATTTTACCAATGTCCGGGACAAGTTCGTTGGACAACGTTATCCGCCCAAGCGTTCACACGCAACGCTCGAGTAAACGTAAGCTTCGAATTTAAAATTGGAATTTTTGGACGGGAAAAAATTCTAACTTCATCTATTTAATGAGACAAACAACTTTTTTAAATAATTTTTTTTTAGTAAAACGAACACCGACACTATTATGAAGTTAAAAAAAGTTATAAAGATAGCTAAATTTATTAAAGCGGACCAAACCGATTAAAATAAAGAAAACAACGTTTATACCGATATCTTACGTTCTAACGTAAAGATTTAAATGAAACTTTGTATACATCACCTACAGTACAATTGAAACAAGCATGTAACATTTCAACCTGATACAAGCAGAAGTTTTTGTGAGTTAATGATTTATATTTTTTATTTTAATATTTAATTGGAGTAATATGCCGACGGGGCCTGGGAGTTTTCGTTTATTTTGTTTTTAGTCTTTTTCGTTCTACAACCATCTGCTTTAACTATAAATTTATCATTAACTTTTTTCTCAATATACAATACATTATTTATTAAAAGACGATCGCTTCAATGATAATAAAAAGATTTTCATTTAATTTTGCCTTAACTCCGCTAGTACAAATATTTAGTTAATTTTAATTTTGTCTCTTTTCTATCTCCACTATACGTAGTTATTACAGCGATTTTATAATTTATATTTAATGAAAAGCGTAAGGAACTTCGTTCCTACCGGGTGTCCCACGACACCACACGTATTTTTTAAATAATATAATGGATCGCTTCAGTAAAGAGAAATATCCTCTGTATTTTTCTGCAGCAAACCAGTTTTTCCGATCTAAATAAAGATCTTAGAAGAGGTAGAGGGAACATAGTGAATAGAAAAGTGACATTATGTGTTTAAAGATTTACTCTAAACACACAGCAAAATTAAATGTATATACATATACAACAATGACGACTTAGTCAATAAATAAATTTATAAAGAAACAAGTAAACCCAACGCAATATTAGGCAAAATCCCTTACCAATGCATTCGTATCCATTTCATTGAGAATGCAATTTTCAATTACCATAAAAAGATAGTCCATTCGATCGCTTTTGAAATAAAATTGATCTTAAATATGTCTATGACTTTTAATTTGGAAAAACTACCTTCACTATACTGGCCACTGACACTGGAAGAGTGAGAAATACTCTTATGCTTAGAAAAACGTTTGGAAATGAGTCCACTTAGATGTTTTGTGATAAAACACAAGGCTTTGGTTGGAGAGATACGACGGGAGATCGACATAACTGCATATATTTGGTGCTCGTTGCAGAGATCATTTCCACCAATCACGTTCTTCGTCATCATTCAATTGGGGCAGACTCAGCTATGTCTCCGATTTTATCTGCAAGCTCTGTTGTTACTTTGGAAAGTGTTTCATTGTTATTGCGACGTGTCAGATAAGAAAAAGTCTATTTTACAAGGAAAGGGATGGATTGATATATTGGAACATTTTTTACATTTTTCTATCCCTTACACATTTCTCCCTGTTTGGCGACCCCTTCCAGTGATGGCGTCATCTGCAGTTGCGTTCGAGGATTCAAGGTCACAGGCCCAGGTAAGCATGTTCAAAAACGCATCCCCATCTAGAAGGAACTCTATCAATTAACAATGATGAAGTAAAGCAAACTAAAGAATTTATATACCTCGAAAGTATAATATCAACTGAAAACGACGATGGAAGAGAGTTGATAAGAAGAATAAGCCTGGCTTGGCAAATGTACAACAGGTATAGAAAATTATTGAGGTCTCAGGTAAAGATATATAAGTGAAAATAAAATTGTGGCAGAGCGTTGTGATGCCGGTACTGACATATGTTTCGGAAACTTGGGCTCTCACAAATGAAAACATAGAAAAGCTTAGAGTAGCAGTCAGAAGAATGCAGCGTAGTATGTTGGGAGTCACTAGAAAAGATAGGAAGACAAAAAGATGGATAGAATGAAAGATATAGCCAAAGTGAAAGTGATAACCGAAAGGAAATGGAGGTGGGCAGGACACATAGCGCGGACAGAAGACGGTCGATGGACCAATGGACCAAGAAGATAATTGAATGGTGTCCAAGACAATATAAAAGGAAAACAGGAAAACCGAAAAGACGCTGGGAAGATGATTTTAAAAAAATATGTGGAGGAGCTACTTGGATGAGATTATAGCAAAATATAGAATCATGTGGAAAAGAATGTCTCAAGTATTCGGTGACGTCTGGCTACATCCCACATAGAATTTGAATTATAAAATTTACATTAAAATAATGAGTAAAAAGAAAAAAATAAAAATAAATACCTATAATGATATTATTGTTATTCCTATTATTGTTATTCTAATTGTTACTGTACAGATATGTTTAATGTTTACGAAACCCCCTTTGTAATAGTACATTACGCATCAAGTGCGAAAAGTAGCATTTTGCATGTGAGCGTGGAATTTGCACCCGAGCGACAGCGAGGGTAGTAAAACCACACGAGCAATGCAAAATGCCGTTTTCGCACGAGTTGCGTACCATACTTTATCTACGATTGTTAGATTTAAATAATAAATACAGAAAAAATAAACTTGCTGTGTGTAAGTTCGTATCTCTCTCTTGATAAAGATGGCATTAATTCATTAGTTGTATTTTTTGCCGAATTAATTATTTCTGGAGGATTATTCTCCACATTTTCGTCAAAGTCACTTGATTAACTCATTGTTTTTCACTTAAAACTCGATATATAAACAGTTACTTTAATAAAAGAATAGCAAATTAGTATTGTTAAATGTAAACAAACTCGCTAATCGTGCGTAAAGCTGAAGAATTCCTCTTCTTAACCGCGCTAGCGTGGTAAAGAAGAGGAATTCTTCAGAACTATGAGACGCGCATGCGCAATGAATACAAGTACGTAAATAATCACTTTCTACGCATCTAAACAGAGATACAATGTTTATATTTCGTATCAATCGTAGATAAAATACCTTGTAGGTACCTCAGCATAACGCTGATTTGCATGTGACTGTGATACCACTGTATTTAGAATTATTTTTATGTATTATGTTACACACTACAAGCAATAAAAGGTTGATTGATTGATTGAAGAAAGGAAACTGAAGAATAAGGACTTTCACAAATACTCTGAATTATTGATTTAAATTTCATCAAAATTGATTCAATTATAGGTTATAATCCTCTCACCAAAACAAACTCCTCGGAATAGACATAAAAATAAAAATAGTCTGCCAATTTGTTTTCTCGCGATCTATTATTGGACGAATGATTCGATGGAGATTTGGATCTGTTGGAGTAATTTTAAATTTGCACAGATTGAAATTAATATGGGTCCAATAATGGGCTAATAATGTCCTACCATCTAATTTTTTCAATATTAGATGAATATTTAAAGATAGAGGTGTTCATGTGTTAAAACAAAGTTGTTGTTTCGATTCCTAGAAGGGTCACACGTCATTTTATTCAATATTAAATGCTCGAAGAAGATTGATATTAATATCACCATCATCATCAATATACCAACAATGGCTTAATTATGATCTATCATCTAAATTTTATTAAAATTGGGCGAACAGTAAGAATTTGAGATTTTAAGACGCTTTATTTCGCAAAAATATTGACGGGAAGACTGACAGAACAGACACGAGATAAAAAAAAAATATGTGTGAGGCTCTCACGCATTAGAAGTGAAACTTAAGTTCTAGAATGTATAGCTCTCTTTCATTTTTAGTTTTTGACGAATTTATTATTTCATGATTAAGAAATGGTTATGGGATATTTAATCGAAAAAAAAATATTGCTACGCTAAGGCAACAACATTTATTCCAATAAAAATAAATGTTTGTTTTGATTTGCAGGTCTTTAAATAGATAAAAACAATTAATCTGTAAAAATGTTACACTTGGACGAGTCTCGAATCGCAAACTTCGTTACACGATTTCACTATATGAAAAAATTCACTCTACCGCCGCCAAAGAAGTTTCACTTCAAAAATGTTTTCTGATGTTTGAAATGGATTTCATAACAAAGGACCAGTTCTTAACAACAAAACTCTGTATTATCACCAAAATATTAAAGTTCTACGTCCCTGTTAACTTATTTGATTAATCCAATAATTCCAGTTTTCAATAATTCAGAAAGATGATCTTCATCAACGCTCTAATTCCTAAAGAAATTCAGCTTTTGTTGCACCGAGCTTGGATTGATCAAATACGACGCAGAATTTGATTATCTATACGCTTTACTTCAAGGTGTTTTAAACATATCTAGACAACTCAGGTGCGTTCCGGACCCATTTTCGTTCAGGTTCGGTTTTAATCGGGTACACCCTGAATAAAAAAAAATAAAAGAAAATGTGTGAGGCTCTCACGCATTAGAAGTGAAACTTAAGTTCTAGAATGCATTGCTCTCTTTCATTTTTATTTTTTGACGATTTTATTATTTCAGGATTAAGAAATGGTTATGGGAAATGGAAAATTTAATTGAAAAAAAAACAATATTGCTACGCTCAGGCAACCACATTTATTTCAATAAAAATAAATGTTTGTTTTGATTTGCTGGTCTTTAAATAGATATAATACATTAATCTGTAAAAATGTTACACTTGGACGAGTCTCGAATCGCAAACTTCGTTACACGATGTCACTATATGAAAACATTCACTCTACCACCGCCAAAGAAGTTTCACTTCAAAACCATTAGTCTAATTTTACTTTTTCTACTTCCTTTATTTTAAATCTGTTAAAATATTTCTGATTTTTTTCATCAATTAAAGTATAAAATTAGCAAATTAATATGGGACTATCTGAGGGCTACGTCGAACATACCATCCAAATTTCTGAATCAAAAATATTTAAATCAAAACCAATGAACATTCAAGTAAAAACAATGGTAAACAAATAAATAATACCTGGGGGAAAAATCAATTCTTTTTATTATTTCAAAAAAATGTTCAATTTTAAGGAAAAAAACCACAATGTCTTTCCAATGGAAAGTAATGTAATATCCAATGTAATTATAAATAATATGAAATAAATTATCAAGAAATTACAACATTTTTAAGAATTTTGTATTAAATGTTTCCAAACGTATATATAATTCTATTGGGGAAATAAATACGTGTTTATCAATTTCATATGGTTGGTTTACACTGATAAAAAAGGTTAATGTTTGCAATATCTATTGTTTTATTGTAAGCCTATATTAAATCGTATAATATGTAAAGTAAAATAAATGTGGAAAATAGAATTATATTGACTTATTATAATGTATTTTTTCTACTGAAAAATTATAGAACTTATTCATAGTAAATTAAATTCAGAGTTTTTCATTTAATTTACTAAGAGTAAGTTCTATATAAGCTCAATAAAAACAACTAAAAAGTCGCTGGTAATACGACATTACCAATTTAGGTCAATACACCAATTTTAAATGTTTCATATTTTATTTTGAATAACATTATATTTAAAAAAAAAAAAAAAAAAAAAAAAAAATTATGGCTAGCGCAAAACCTCTTTCATACTCGAAATCCTCTAAATAATTCCAGTTTTTCTCTTCTGTTTTTGTTTATTACAAAATATCACCTTGAATCCAAACTAATTTACCTTGATTTTGATATTTTAAAGTTGTTTTTTGTTATGGTATTATTATTAACCTGCTTTTATTTAATTTTTACTTTTATTTAAGGTAAGTAGAAATGTTGTAAGTAAGTAAAAATATAAGTAAGTAATAAGTTAGTTAGTAGTAATAAATGAGCTTAGCAACAGCTGATTAAGTTATTACGTGCTAATTAAGTATGAGATTTGGAAGCGTCTATGGAGATCACCCTATCTCTGTAATGAGTTAAAAACCAAAGGATTTCACAAAATCACGCGCAGACCTATCATTTATATAATCAAGTAGTGTCTGTGTCCCGACCACGCCGCGGCGACGACGACGCACCTCGAAATGATTTGTTATTGCTAATCTAAGGCAACTACATTTATTCCAATAAAAATAGGTGTTTGTTTTGATTTGTTGGTCTTCAAATAGATACAATAACTTATCTAAATTATTTTTACATTTTTGTTGTTGTAGTATTATTATTAACCCGCTTTCATTAAATTGTTCTTATTTTTGTTGTAAGTAAACATTTTGTGACTAATAAGTTTAGTAGTAACTAATAAATATGCTTAGCAATAACTGATTAAGTTAAGTGCTAATTAAGTATGGTAATAAGTATGAGATTGTGAGCGTCTATGGAGATCATCTTAAAGGAAAAACAAACTTTTTTTTTCTCCTTGCAAATTGAAATTCTTGTAATTAATAAAGTAGCATTCAGCCTTCATAAGTTACGAACTACAGTTAAACTAATAAGTTAGGTAGTAATAAATAATAAGCTTAGCAATAACTAACTAGCAACCAAGGTAATAGAAAAAACTAAGTTTATTTGTGTAGTAATAACATCATTAAGCTTATTAATAACTAATCTTTAGGTTTGGTTATACTAATGAACTAAGCAATAACTGGATTACAAATTTGGTAATAAGTAACTAATAAGTGTTGTTACAACTAAATATTAAGCTTAGTGATAACTAACTGATAAAACTGATAACAACTAACTAATATGCAACAAAATAACATAAGCTAAGGATTAAATATAATATTAATAATTAAAGAACTACCTTTGTTAAGAGATAATTTATACGTTAAGTATTCAATAACTAAGGAATATGCAAACCAATAACTAACTAACAAGCTTATTAAAAACTAAACTTATGTTCAGTGGCGATCCTAGGGGGGGGGCTAAGGGGGCTTAAGCCCCCCAGAAACCAAATTAGCCCCCCCAGGAATCAAATTAGCCCCAAATAGTTTGTCTTCACCCTTCTCAAATTCTCGTAAAAAAACTAAATAAATGTGCAGATAAGTAAAAAATAAAACAAGTCATAAATATTATTTAATTTTATTTGGACTGGATAAATTATTTAAATCCTTTCTATAAATATTAAAGAAATAATAATTGTAATCAGGAATAGAAAGGATTTCATTAATTTATATTGCCAAATAAATTTAACATATTATAATGATGATTTTGTAGTTTTAAGTTTTAATTTTCATGGGCGTCATTCCCAGGGGGACGGGGAGGTCGCGTCCTTCCCAATGCTTCATATTATGTAATAAAGAATTCACAACTAAAAATATCTAACCCTTTTTAATTTTCTAACTATATTTTATCATTAATATAATTGATCATTAATTGTGTGTCACTTAAATAATTCATGTTACTGTGAACAGTGAACAACTAATATAGAATCTGAAGATAGCTAGCTATATTAAGTAGCCAAAACCTGTTATCAGTTATTACAAATACTTTATGTGTAAACCTAATGGTTTCCTCCCCCTCCTAATTTTCAAAATTATAATGATGAATATGTTATTTATTGTGTGGGATAAATCTTCATTATATGCCCCACCTATTTCTAAACGTCCGAAATTATTTTTTTACATATAAAAATGATTTCCGTTGTAGCATCTCAATAAATTCAATCTTATTTTTTTAACTTAATTTTTTATTTAATTGTTTTTTTATTTTAGGGAAAATTATGAAAGGTTATGGTAAGTTGAGGTTAAGGTTAGTACTTTTTGATCTTCCATCATTGCCACATTAAACTTGACACTTTGTGTATTTAGAAAAAAGAAAATTCTGAATTTATCGCGGCGCAACAACCGGAATCGTTTTTACAATGAACAGAGATACTGTAAAAGAAAAATTCTGTAAAAAGGAACAGTTTTAAAAAAAAAAATGAAGTAAATAGGAAAGTGCGAAATAGGTGGGCCATATAGTGCCATTTTACAAATTGATTTTAAAAGAGAACACTTTATCTAAAGTTTTTCTTTATCAAATTTCCTAGCCCCCCCTCTGGGGGGCTAAAATAGCTCGACCACCCCCAAAATTAAAAGTACAGTTTTGCTATAAAAATCAAGTTTTTCTAATATAAATGACACAGTTCATTATAGATTTGAAGTAATATTGCATAATTGCTATTGACTCATCTATTTAATATACAATGATTAGGTGCGCAACTTTTATTATTTTAAAATCGATTTTAAGTTTTTTAAAATTTTGTTTATTAAAAAGAAAATAATAGTCTGAGATTATAGGGCTTTTGTCCACTAAATGAATTATTATTTATTGATTTTTTTTTTTTTAAATTAACCTGATAACACAATTTAGTGAATTGCTAGATGTTTTCCGTGCTTTGCCAAAAATTAAATTCAAGTGGATAGCTGCTTTTGGGATTCAGCTACTCAAACATATTAAAAAAACCCTTTCAAGATATTTTTATGAAACTTGACAGATGTCTTACTAACTCCGATATCTAAAATTTCCAAAAATATTAGTTTTAAAATTTATCAAATTTCAAAATGGTGGCCATTTCAAATTTAAAAAGTAAAATTCCATGAAAACCAGTAGGTATGAAGAAATTTTGCATGAGACAAAAGTTGTAGAATTTTTTAATGCAAATCTAACGATTCCTTATAATTATTGAAATCGGTTCATAAATAAATAAATTACGGTACATTAAAATGTATACTAAACCCACAATACATGAGGGGGCTTTAGCCCCCCCAGAACTTTTGACCAAGGATCGCTACTGCTTATGTTAGACAATAACTGACAAACTAACCACTCTATTTGTTAATTTTATGTGGCAGTTCACTGTTAACTGTTAATGACCAACTAACTAATAAACTTACTGTTTCAAACTAGTAAACTTACTAACCACTAAATAATGTGGTAATTTTATGAAATAATACACTGTTAATGACCAACTAACAATAACCTTACTTGTAACAAACTAGTAAACTTACTAACCACTAAATAATGTGGTAATTTTATGAAATAATTCACTGTTAATAACCAACTTACTAATAAGCTTGAAATGTTAGTTTGCTCGTTAAGAGTGTTTTCAGTTCGACGAAAATCTCAGTCGCAACAACTAATTTTTTCCTTTCGACTCATCTACCGGTATTGGAGTTAGCCTCGAGTTGTTGATATCCGGCTTTGTGCAATAAACTTACTTTAGAGTAGATACGACTTACTTTAGTTCTACAAAATCTCAGTAGAAGCAACTAACTTAGTTTACTCTTTTAGTGTTGATTCACTATGAGTAAGTTCTACAAAATCTCAGTAGAAACAACTAACTTAGTTTACTCTTTTAGTGTTGATTCACTATGAGTAAGTTCTACAAAATCTCAGTAGAAACAGCTAACTTAGTTTATTCACTATGAGTAAGTTCTACAAAATCTCAGTAGAAACAACTAACTTAGTTTACTCTTTGAGTGTTTATTCACTATGAGTAAGTTCTACCAAAATCTCAGTAGAAACAACTAACTTAGTTTACTCTTTGAGTGTTTATTCACTATGAGTAAGTTCTACCAAAATCTCAGTAGAATCAACTAACTTAGTTTACTCTTTCAGTGTTTACACTATGAGTAAGTTATACAAATACTCAGTACTCAGTGTGAACAACTAATTTAATTTAGTACAAATATTTAGTACGAATCACGAAAAACTTAACTAGATAAAATAGAGTAATTTAATAATAATAATATTACAATAAGAACTATACATTAAAAAAAAAAAAAAAAAAAAAAAAAAAAATACCTTTATATTCGTTCGAATGGTTATTCCAAAGACAGTCCTTAATTATAATCGCACATTTTTTTAAATATCTTCGTATCGTTCGTTTTTTTTTCTTATTTTATTATTGTATATACTTTTTGTAATTTTGTACTTAAAAAAAAAACACAAAAAATCGAATCCACCAAACAAATTTTAAACAATTAAAGACCGTTTAAAAATAACAAACAATTTAAAAATAATAAATAATAATACACTATCAGATAGAAAAAACAATTAGTACGATGTTAAATATTGATCAAATTCTTGATTTGAAAGTATTGGGATAAAGTTAACACTTAAAAATTATAATGTATTTTCTGATTAAGATATAAACGACACCATCATGTTGTTAATTATATACAATAGATTAGCCGGTGTACATAGTACGGAGAGAGACCGTTGACTGAACGCGTACCTGGCTTGGATGTCTTCCCCTTCTACCTGGAGTTTTTTATTATACCGGAGATATACGAATAGACCGAGTCTGGCCGAAGTGTGTTCCGACGTCATACCTCCACTTGTACAGAGTATAGGGTTTGGTCGTTTGCTTGCTTCCCCCCCAAGTTTAAAACCTGTTTTCAGATGCAAGATCGTCCGAAGAGGTGGGAGAGCAAACAGATGAATTCAGAATTCCACCTGTTTTAAAGGACGAACTTCTAGGTCGGTTATTCCCCGTCCTTTAGCGGATTTCAACTGTTTTTAACTCTTATAGCTTACACTTTATCATCATACCCTATGATATTTCAAATTTGGCAGTCCCATTTCGTGTAAACCCCTATGACTCATTTATATTGTGGTATTTCCTGTTTTAAAATAACCTTACCCTATGAACTTTTTACTGTGGTAGTTACTGTGGTAGTTACTTTTTAGCAACTTTAACCTATGACATATTAAATGTAACCTTACCTTACGCCATATTTTTATTGTGGTAGTACCTATTTTGCAGTAACCTTAGCCTATGACATATTATCATTGTGGTAGTCCCTATTTTGCAGTAACCTTTCTTTTTATGATTTTCATCGTTGTAGTCCTGATTTTGCAGTAACCTTACCTTACGCCATATTTTTATTGTGGTAGTACCTATTTTGCAGTAACCTTATGACATATTTTCATTGTGGTAGTCCCTATTTTGCAGTAACCTTTCTTTTTATGATTTTCATCGTTGTAGTCCTGATTTTGCAGTAACCTTACCTTACGCCATATTTTTATTGTGGTAGTACCTATTTTGCAGTAACCTTATGACATATTTTTATTGTGGTAGTACCTATTTTGCAGTAACCTTATGACATATTTTCATTGTGGTAGTCCCTATTTTGCAGTAACCTTTCTTTTTATGATTTTCATCGTTGTAGTCCTGATTTTGCAGTAACCTTACCCTATGGCAAATTTTTAATGTGGTAGTCCCCATTTTGCAGTAACCTTTCTTTTTATGATTTTCATCGTTGTAGTCCTGATTTTGCAGTAACCTTACCCTATGGCAAATTTTTAATGTGGTAGTCCCCATTTTGCAGTAACCTTATGCCATATTTTCCTTGTTGTAGTCCCTATTTTGCAGTAATCTTACCCTATGCCATATTTTTATTGTGGAAGTCCTCATTTTGCAGTAACCTTACCCTATGATATATTTTTATTGTGGAAGTCCTCATTTTGCAGTAACCTTATCCTATGATATATTTTTATTGTGGTAGTCCCCATTTTGCGGAGCCTTACTCCTTGCCGTATTAATGTAAAGGTGCGTTTACATTAGACACTTACCTCTGTATCTGTAAATATATGTCAAGTGTCAGACAGAAATAGCTTAGAGTGTTTACATACTGATAGAAATTGCTAGACTCCCTAAACGCAAAATCGCGACTTGTGTCATTATTCTAAATATGTCAACAAAAAAAAATCGGTCCGAGACAACTCAGACAAACTTTCTCAAATACGATTTCATAATTACTTAACCTAGTGTTTTCCATTTATTAGTTTTCGTATGTACATTTAATTATCATTGAACATTTTATCAAAATTTATCATAAAAATACCTTCTCCTCAGCAGGGAATCGAACCCGACCTTTCTCCGTCAGCGTATAAGCTATTTTCTCAGGAACTAGATTCATATTGTTACAGTCATATTTAAATGGAACACATTTTAGAATTTTTTAAATCAAAATCGTCGGAACCGTTTTCGAAGAATATTTTCACGTTTTTCAGAGTTTTTGGGGGTTAGCGCTCCAAAATTTGGAGCTGCTATTTATTTCTCAATTTCGCCTTGAGGTATGATTATTCTGAACATGTACGCCAAATTTCGTCAAAATCAGCCAGTTTATAGGCTCCAGGCATCTTCACAGACAACCTTTTTTTAAAAAAAACTTTATTGGACTCAGAGGACCTCAAAACGTGTAAATCCATCAAAATATAATAATCGAATTTCCGTGACATCACAATACTTTCTCTTTACATGAGAAAGTAAAAAAGAAATATGTCAAAAATTGTAATATATTTATTTATTTTTACATAACTATTACTACGGCATTAAGGCCGAAATGTGATGTAAAAAAAATTATGTTTCATGCTTTTATGGCATGTCACATGTCATTTTAAGTAGATTAAGAATATGTAAATTATTTATCAAAAACAAAAAAAAATAAAAATATGTGTGAGGCTCTCACGCATTAGAAGTTGTGTGTTTAGTTCTAGATGCATTGCTCTCTTTTATTTTTTGACGAATTTATTATTTCAGTATTAAGAAATGGTTATAGGAAATTTAATTGAAAAAAAAATATTGCTACGCTAAGGCAACCACATTTATTCCAATAAAAATAAATGTTTGTTTTGATTTACTGGTCTTTAAATAGATATAATACAATTAATCTGTAAAAATGTTACACTTGGACGAGTCTCGAATCGCAAACTTCGTTACACGATGTCACTATATGAAACAATTTACTCTACCGCCGCCAAAGAAGTTTCACTTCAAAAAAAAAAAATGTTACCTAAATGCTCATGCCATTATACTTTGTAAATCTGACAGCTCAGATTGACCAACCTATGTGAGGGAAAAAATAAAACCACTAGGTAGTTATCTTAAGGTTATGTAGTGATATTTTTGTTTGCCTAGTTGGCCCTACCTATTACCCGCCAAAATCTCGAGCTCTCATTGGCTCCCCTCCCGTCTTTATCGAATTTCCAGCGCTGTTAGATTTACAAAGTATAATGGCATGAGTATAGTAGCCATATTGAAAACAAGTATGACTGATATAAGAGCAAAATGCAAATTACTCTATGCGAGTTCTTTATATCAGTAGTAATTAACGAACGAATCTAGTGTGTGCTTCTGACGTTATCATTTATAATTAAGTTTTTATCTATTTATCAAAACTTTATTAATTATTAGAAACTACATTTTTGTTTCGTTGATTTTAAAAATGGAAAAAGGCATTGTTTACGAATTAACAATAACAAACAAATATTCTCAGACAATCAGATTCATTCCAATGAAACAAATAGAACGAGTTTTAAGAAACAATGTATGTACATATATAAATATGAAATTCTCTATAATTACTTCTGTTAAAGAATCATCATAATATTCTATTATCTACCACATTATAACCGATTCATATCCTTTTGCTTCAACCGATTTATCCTTGATGGATAAATTATATTGTTTGTTGTTTTAATGTATTTTTTAGAAGGATTTTTTTTTTTTTTTCCTTAATTCTATTTTTATTATTATGATTTTTTTTTATTTTCCTTTGAGGAGTAGTAATTATATTATTATAGTTTTAACCGTAATTCACACAAGGAGTAAAATATACAGTATGTCCCAGGATCGACTTGACGATACGTGAAATGGAAATGACCAAAAAAAATTTCATTTTTGGACAAAAATTCATTCTTGATCATTGGTCATCCCTTCTGCATGTTTTCAAATGAAGATTTATCGCATTAATTTTTTTGTTCCAGGTAACCTGTTCCCAAAAATTATATGATTTTTTAAAATCGCATCATAAGAGGGAACTGGTCTAAATTTCATTTTCATGAAAAAAGCCATTGAGTATATTTTAACAAAATAACAATTGTAAATAAAGAGATTGTAAACAAACAATACAATATTAAAAAAAATAATACTATACAAAATAATAATTTAACCACCTGGCAACACTGCGTTTTGTAAAATACTTCAATTTCTGCTTTTTAATTAATTATCATTTTAATCAAAAAGGTCTCTTCAGCAATAAATTATTGTATTCAACACGATTTTTTGGCAACACTGGATTTGATTATTTGAATTTTCCTGGGCTTCGTTCCTATAATTACCCATTACCCTTAATTCCTAATTACCCCCAACGACCCTAAATATATAAAAAAAAAATTATGTATAGTGAAATATTAAAGAATGTACCTTTATCTCAAAATCCGCTAGCTTTATTTTTCATTATCGTTAAAATGATTTTTACCTGAAACAAAAATAATAATTAACATATTAAAGATAAACATAGTTTTTGTGTATCATGTTGGTACAAATTAAAACATTTTCTTAATATAATAAGGTTTGTTCCAACCCTCCTATTTGTACCGTCCTTTGAATCGTCCCGCGGATCGTTCGGGAATCGTTTAGGACAGGTTTTATACGCATGCGCTAACATTGTACTGTAATAAAATCATGTCAGGTTGGAACGGGTTTAGGACTATAATTCGCACTGTATTAAAAGCATTCAAGGAAACCTAACGGTTGGGGAACATTCTTGTTGATATTTGTGACTATTGACATAACTGCGCATGTCATACAAACCAGTACATGGTATAGTCAGAGGATCGTTGGGACCGTACAGTGAACGGTTCGCAAACGATCCCTGCCCTGGTTGGAACAGTTACGTGGACGGTACGAAACACTGTCACAAACTTGGCTTGGAACGGCTTTTATCCATTGCGCATGCCCGTGACGATCCCGCGGATGGTACAATGCTTGGTTGGAACAAACCTAATATGAAGTGGGTAAGAGGATTAGTGTGACGCTTCATTAGCTGAATAAACCATATATAATTGACATAAGCAACTGAATAGACACCATTTGACTTAAGAAGCTGGATAAAAACCTGTGATGAGTAGCATCGTCAATATACAAAGTCAGTTAGATGTAACAAGATACATTGTCATCACAAAGTCAGTTAGATGTAACAAGTTACTTCGTCATAAACAGCTTGGTTTTCCGGTGAAATCCACGTCACGAAGGGGTTGAAGTCCGACGTATCGCTTCCCTACTGGAAGCATCTTCAGGGGTGTGGTGCATCTTGATGTTTACTTGAACCTACTACAAGACATACTGGAGTACGTCTACAACTGAGTATGTCTTGTTGTTGCTTCAAGTAAACATCACGATGCACCACATCCCTGAAGATGCTTCCAGTAGTGGAAGCGAAACGTCGGACTTCATCCCCTTCAAGACGCGGATTTCACCGGAAAACCAAGCTGTTTATGACGAGTCTACCGTCGGAAGCCTACGCACTAAGTTACGTTACATCATCATCACAAAGTCAGTTAGATGCGACGAATTTCATCGTCAACACAAAATCAATTTTTCGGACAGAACATTGTTTAACAGATTCAAATTAAAATATTCCTTCCGATCTTACTGAAGGTAACGGAAACTATGTGATCGTTCTGAAGAGCGAAATTTTTTCGTGTCTCCGATTTCAAAAATTCCAAGACCTATATCTTCAAAAGTACACACATGATATTTATGAAATTTGGATGGTTTGTCAAAGTAGCCCGCAGATAGCCATAGATTAATTTCAACCGTCTGTGGAGTTTTAAATGTTGCTTAAATTGAGACTTTTATTCATGTAAACAAATCAAAACAATTTTGACAGTTTTGAAAAAAACGAAGGGAAAATTAAATATAAATTTGACAATAATTGGCTTTAAATGCATAAAATCATTAAAGTATACGAAATGGGACGCGAAGGTATGTGGCAGACTATAATGGCACTTATAGTGGCACTTTATTAGGTTTACAATTTCGTATGAATCGTTAATCTACATTAAAAACAAATATTTTAATAACATTTCATTGTTTTAAGTGTCGTTATTTCACTCACTACCACTCCTCTTTAAGTTACACCATTTTGATAGTCGTGGTCTAAGTTTTGCTTACAAGCTTACCAAAGATAACGAAAGGATCATTGATCATTCTGTAGAATTACAAATGTTCATGGCTTGGAATTTATACAGTAATCAGTAATCCATTCCTACAAAGTATTCCGTTTTAGATATCAAGCAACATTTTTGGTCTCGTGTCAGTGTTTCGTTCAAGATTTTTGCAAACCACCATACCTTAAAAACTACTCATCCGATTTTTATAAAGTTATTTGTTTGTGCCATAATTAGCCAATATTAGTCCCAAAACAATTGTAACCTCTCCCTTACCCATATCTTTCCCGTCAGCATAGCCACATTTTTTTGTTTTATTAATGCACCTATATCTTTAAAAGTAGATACTTAATTTTGAAGTGATTTGTATGGTTGTCAAAAATTAGCCGGTGCTTCTTTAGATTGTTACTCCCTTATGTTCCTTTTAGAATATATACATGACTTAGACTAAATAACTATTAAGACAAAGGGCATGTCATTGTCAAGGACATTGGAACAAAGGAATGTCACACTTCTGTTTTAATAAGGGAGTAACAATCTAAAGAAGAACATTCCGTGCACATTTTTTAGATTGTTACTCCCCTGTGTTTCTTTTTAATAAGGGGAGTAAACACTTTAAACATTCCGTACACCTTCTTTAGATTGTTACTCCCCTGTTTTTTATTTAAATAAGGGGAGTAACAGTCGAAACAAGTGCCAACTAGCCAATAGAAAGTCTCATATTAATTTTAACCCCACTTTCAATTCCAATGAGACCATCTGTCCAATAATATGACATAAGGAAGCTAGGTGCAACTATGTTATTCACATGAGGAAGCTAGGTGTCACTATGTTATTCACATGAGGAAGCTAGGTGTCACTATGTTATTCACATGAGGAAGCTAGGTGCCACTATGTTATTCACATGAGGAAGCTAGGTGTCACTATGTTATTCACACGAGGAAGCTAGGTGTCACTATGTTATTCACATGAGGAAGCTAGGTGCCACTATGTTATTCACATGAGGAAGCTAGGTGCCACTATGTTATTCACATGAGGAAGCTAGGTGTCACTATGTTATTCACATGAGGAAGCTAGGTGTCACTATGTTATTCACATGAGGAAGCTAGGTGCCACTATGTTATTCACAGGAGGAAGCTAGGTGTCACTATGTTATTCACATGAGGAAGCTAGGTGTCACTATGTTATTCACATGAGGAAGCTAGGTGTCACTATGTTATTCACAGGAGGAAGCTAGGTGCCACTATGTTATTCACAGGAGGAAGCTAGGTGCCACACTAATTGGCAGACTATTTTAATTGGTTATTTTAACAATTTAAAAATAGGTCCGAGACAACTCAGACAAACTTTCTCATATACCAGTTTATAATTACTTATAGCCCAGTGTTTTCCATTTATTAGTTTTCAAATGTACATTTAAATATTATTGAACATTTCATCAAAATGTATCATAAAAATAACTTCTCCTGGGCGGGGAAATGAACCCGGGCTCTCTCCGTCCGAGGTTTAAGCTAATTTCTCAGGAACTAGATTTTTCCCGAGAAAACGGCTTATATCGTTGGATTCGTATTCAAATGGACTACATTTTAGAATTTTTTAAATGAAAATCGTCGAAACCGTTTTCGAGAAATAATTTTTTTTTTTAATGTTTTTTCAGAGTTTTTAGGGGGTAGCGCCCCCAAATTTAGAGCTAAAATTCATTTCTAGATTTCGCCTCGGGGTATGATTTTTCTGAACATGGATGCCAAATTTCGTCAAAATCGGTCCAGTAGTTTAGACTCCAGGCGTCTGCACAGACGACAGACAGACATTATTTAAAAACCACTTTTTTGGACTCAAGGGACCTCAAAACGTGTAAGTCTATCGAAATCTCAAAATCGAATTTTCGCGCCATTACAATACTTTCTCTTTATATGAGAAAGTAAAAAGTGACAAAAACACTATTTTAACTTTAATTTAGAAGTCAAAAAGAAGAGAATAAAAAAAACTAATATCATCAAAATCGGACTTGACTAATCAGGTTTTGAGGTACAGTCCTCTTTTTCATCCCTTTCAAAACTGGACTAAATTCATTTTCAAAGAGTGTGTTTTTATCAATAGATTAAAAAGAAAGAGTTCTATAAGAGATAATAGAACCTCAAAAAGAGGTATTATAAACAAAATGTTGAGACGTTGTTTCTTTAGAAAGTTCATTCTTTCATCTCCCTCTCACATAAACAGATTAAGAACTTTTTTTTTTTGAAGAGAAAATGGTTTTATCGCTTCTACCACTTCTTCGATGAGTTTAGAAAAATGAAGGTGTGTATTGCTATATAGACATGAAGAACCCCCCTCCTGAACTCTTTGTAAGGAAGAGAGAAGAAGTGCCTTAAGGACTTCTAGAATAGAAGTGAAGGCGAGGTTAGTACAGATATAGTATATGGCGAGGTAGGGAGGGTTACTGTTAGATGACCTCATGAGGCCGAAGATATCACCCAGAGAAGGATAGGACTATAGGACCTACAAGAAGATGGTCTGCGCGGTCTCTCCTTGCCAGGAATTTCACCTTACCCCTACTTCACCTTCCTTATAATAACATTAAAAAAAAACCCGTGCAACTTCGTCTCTCTCTAAACTTCTTCCTGAACCAGTCTTTTGGGTCTCTAGATGTCCTGATTCCTCATCAATTAAGTCCAATTTTTTTTTAAGTGCTTCCCGTATCATTTAATTTTATAAAAAAAAGTCTAAATGAATTCTCCTTCTTTTTTTTTCGAGGAAATAAAAAAAAAAAATAATAATGACGTACTATCTTTAAGTAGAAATATATAAGAGAAAGTTATTTCGTTTTTTTTTAATTATTCTTTTCCTTAGATCCTGTTATTGCTTCCGAGCTTATATGATATAGGTAACGGAAGCATTGTCTCAACATTTTGAAGATGAAATTTTAACTAAATCTCCGAATCTAATTCTTCCTCCGTTTCTGACATCAGGGAACAATTTAAGTATTGGGTTTTTCTATCAAAATTTGTGTGAACTACCATATTTTAAAAACTATTTTTTTTTTTTTTTTTAATAAAATTATGAGGGTATGTCATAATTAGTCCATTGTTGGCACAATGTTTATTTTAACCCTCTGCGCATATTTCTTTCTCCTCTGTATACATGCGCACAAAATTTTATTTATTATTAACACCTATATCTTTAAAAGTGCTTATCCGATTTTGAAGAAATTTGACAGGTTTGTCGAAAGCAGCCCACAGATTTGTTGAGTTGTTTATCCTTTGGGAAAGGTAAATATAAATATAAATAAAATTATAACTGAAGATGGGGGGATACTTTTTCTCTGTCCAAAGCTAAAGATTAGTCCTTATTATTTAGCGTACAATTTTTTCTACAAATTTAGGGGCCGAAATTTACGGCATAAAAACTAGACAAGAGGGGTCTTTTCTGTTATCCCCCCTCCCCACTACAACCGGACGCTTTTTCGCACATGAAGGGTGCAACCCTGTTACTTTTATGAAGTATTAAGATTTTCCACAACTGTCTAATTGTTGATCACCTCATTATTTATTGATAATATAAACACTTTTTTCGACATTTCTCCAAAACAATGATATGAAGATATTGCTATGTCATTACCTACAACAGTTTTAAGGAAAAAACAATCAGTCAAGTACGTATTAGTGTAATAGACGCTACTTTGCTACTGCCCACTTCAAAAATGTGTCCATCTCATCCGACTCGAAAGAGGCGGGAGTTCAATATATTTCATCAATATTATGTTGTTTTGGACAAAAGTCGAGAACTGTTCCTTACGTATTTAATATTCCGTACATATAAGTGATAAGTGTTAATAACCAAGGTCGCAAATCGGCCAGAGAGTATGCTCATTCCGATTCAGATTCTACGTATAAAAACAGCCGCGAGAATTTATATGTAATTTTAGGGGGAGGTATAGTATAAGGGCTTCGGAGTCAGATAGTTTACCGGCATGTTTAGTTCATTCGTGTTTTCCATTCCGATAGCAATTTGTATTTAAAAAAAATTGTTTAATCCAGGCCTTATAAGGCAAAATATTAATACAAAACTTTTTATAGAAATAAATTTTAAAGCTTAATAATTTTATGTGTTAAAACATGTTTTAAAAACGGTTATTATACTGCAAGCAACACCATTTTAATCTTGTATCAGGTTATAAATTAAGAACGAATAAAACCAACAACCCGTTTATATGAAAGTGCCAAAAAAAAAAATTAAATTAGATAATTTAAAAAAAAGAAACACATCAAATGTCATGAAAGCAAGCTTGTAAATTTTAAAACATTAAAAAATAAAATACTTTAAATGTTAAAACAAAACGAACATATAGGTTTGTTAATGGTTCAAGATTTATTTGTAATATTTATTATACAAAAAAGGCATTATCAGCTAAATTGATGTATTAAGTATTTATAATAAAACTTAATTATTAGTTAATGTAGTTTTTGGACAGTAGAACATTTATCAATTTTTTTTTCTTTAACTTTTAATAAAATGAAAGTAATGTTTAAAATAAAGTCAATGGGCGCATATTTTTAAAAATTATTGGGGGGGGGGGGGGGGGGGACCAGGAGTGCGGGATAGGAAAGAAAAATCTAGATTGCTAAAACTGCATTTTAAAGCTTTCTGGTGAGTTTTTATAACAATGTTAAAGAAAATATTTCATACCAATCATAACTTTTTTTTTTTTCTTTATTAAAATACCTAAATTTTCTATGCATTAAAAATTTTTACCCACAACAGATTATAACTTTAAAAAAATTAAATTTTTACTTATCAAATGTTGCAGTATCGTGTAATAAAAAAAATACATACATCAATAGAAGACTAAACAACTTTCTATAATTGTTTATTATAATAACACTAAGAAAAGTTAATTTATTAATAAGTATATATTGGCCAAAGATTTATTGTTCGAATAAATATTTATTATCTATTTTGGAGAATTAAAAAAACCTCCAAATAGTAAAAGCTAGAAGATCTTGTAGGCCTAGTAGAATGTATATCGATAGTCGTTCGTAATTTACAGTTTTGATAATTATAAAGCTTACTTATTATTTTGTAATATATATTTTTCAAATCTTTTGGGGGGCTAAGCTTTCCCGAACTGAACACTGGGGGGCTCGAGCTCTCGAGCCCCTTGGGGGGCCTATGGGGCATATGGAGTCGACGCCGCTGATAAAGCTACTGACTATTCTAAAAGTAGTACATAAATAACTTCGAGGCGTTGCACCATTTCAAATGTTCTATTGTAATTCTATCAAAGGCTTCTAAAATATTAATATTAAGATGATCAGAGAAGCCCATATTAAATATTAAAATTTATTCTGATATCTATGGTAAGGACACAAAACACTCGTCTCAAACAAAGATTAAAACATCTTAAAAAAACCAGTCATGCACCATGACTTAATGAACGAATTTTCAAAGAAATCTGCGTATTATTTGCTTATGTTAATATAGGAAAATTTTAGTTTAGAATGTGGATGGGTGAAAACAAAATTGGTACACAGTGGTACGGGGTACAAAAGTCAAAATAGTATATACCCTTCGAAATGAATGTCGTTCGAAAGTCTTTAAGAGTACAGTAATTGTTGTTATGTACACTTTTGTCATATTTTCATTTATGAGGGGGGTAAAATGGAAAAAAACAGGTTTTTATGCAATTTTTGACCCTAAATTGTCAAAATTTTACCCCTAAATGAACTCCATAAATTCTGGCCAACGAACTCATCCTTTCTTTTAATATTATTGACATTTTAAAATTTGTTTGGATTTTTTAAGTGCATCCTAGGGTGAGATATTGTCTGGAGTGACACACAATCTATATATATATATATATATATATATATATATATATATATATATATATATATATATATATATATATATATATATATATATATATATATATATATATATATATATGTATATATATATATATACACACATATATAAAAAAGTGTTAAATTTTAGGAATCGATTCAGAATGGTCTAAAACGGATTTCCATGGAGAAAATTTTTAAAAATTTTGAATCCATTGCAATAGCTTATATTTTTTCGCGAATTCGCTAAAAACATTTTAAAATACAGTAAACATTTGGTGAAAGTATTCGAATCCCAGAAAGGTGAATTTTTTTTCATATACATGTCTCTTCTATAATTGACATCTAATATTGCAAACAATAATATAATTATTAGGGTTGGATTCCTAGATAGGTGAGACATGTTCCACACTAATGATCACATAGATAGATGTGTAAAGAGTAAAGTGACTGATACCTGCTTTCTATAATGATCATGTTCTACCTGGAACCAAAGTACAAACACAAACAATAATCTGGGTTAAGTTCCCAGAGATGAGAGACAAAAAATAGCCAAAAAAACCAAGGTTTTAAAACCAGTGGCGAATCCTAATTAAGCTTTTTTATAGTCAGTGAATATTATTGATTGGATATATTGATATTATGTCACCTTGATATTGGTAAAGGCGCAAGTGGCGCTGTCGAGTCCGACCTTGGCAAACACCTGTACTAACATTATTTTATTTTTAAATCTATTTGGAACGTAGAAATATTGTTATCTTATATTCACTATGTACTCCGTCTAATTTAGTTTATCATTTTTCACATGCTAGTTAATGTTTTTTTTCTTTTCTCTGTCATTTTTTTTTTTTTTTTTCAAGTTTTTTTAAAGTGGGACTGACTAATTGAATATTCATATTTTCAAATTAGCTTTCGGGGTTTTAAGCTTATTTTTTTTTATTTTACTGTTTCTTTTCGCTAGTTGAACTAATTAGAATGCTGGTGTAGAAAAATAGTGTGCCAATTAGTGTGGCACATAGCTTAGTTTCACGTAATTTAATGATGTTATGTTTTCAAAACCAATAATTAGCCTAATTTATTTACCCCCCACCCTTCTTTTAAATAGATAAAATTTGTTTTGATTTTTTCTGCATGAATAAATGTATATCAATTTAGCACAAATTAATGAGCGCAGGAAGTTGAAATTATTATGGTACCATCTTTGTGGGTGTGGGGTTGCATTCAATTAACCATCCGAATTTCATTTCTTCAAACTCAGATGTATATTTGTTTCAAGATATAGGCTTTCGAAGAGAAACGAATAGGCGCAGAATGTTGAAACTAATATGGGACCAACAATGGGCTAATCTTAATCTAATACCATCTAAATTTAATTAAAATAGGACGATTTGTTTTTAAAATATGTTTGTTTGCAAATGTGTTGGACAGACTGACACACACAGGAACAAATATGTTCCCGATGAAAGGAATTTCTGTTTTGGAAATTTTGAATTTGTTCTTTAAAACAATCACCAATCTTAAAGCAAATGTACGGACAAAAAACAGAGGGATATCAGACTTCAGAAAAACTGAGACCGCAGTCCAATTCTTATACAACTACCTAGAACTAACCAGTGGAATGAAGAACATATTCTACGCTACAATGGATGTTCTCTCAAGTGCAAGTGTCTTCTGTCTTCAGCATGTAATGGACATCTTCCAAAGGGGAAAAACCTCAAAACAGGTCAAGTGCAGAATCAAATCCTCGCAAATGGTAGAAATATATTTTTTCCGTAGTAGGCTGTGAAAGAGTAACTTTAGAGCCTAAAAAACATAGCTAAAATCCATTTTTTCATTACGTGGACTTAAAAAATCTTTTCATTACTCCTAGCTGTAAAGAAATAGTATATTATGTTACAAGGCTGTGAAGTGAGTTTTTTCTTTACCGCGGCAATTACATTTACTGTCGAGCGAAGCGAGACAGTAAATATTGCCAAGGTAAAGAAAAAACACTTCAAAGTCGCGTAGCATATGCTATTTTTTCCGAGGTAGCAGACAATGAAAAAACATTAATTATTAATCACTAATCAATATATAATAATAACAAATATTAGTACATACTTAAGACTTAAAAAAAGAAACCTTAAAATGAGGTTACACTATAAGAAAAGATAAACAAAACGCATTGACATCTAGCGGATTTTTATCGTACTAGAAGCATTTCTACAAAGACTGCAGCACTACTAACGGAAGTTTTGACAACTACCCGCCGTAAAGAAAAAATCTTTTAGTGCCTAGGACGTAAAAGATTTTTTCTTTACAGCTAGGAGTAATGAAAAGATTTTTTAAGTCTACGTAATGAAAACATGGATTTTAGCTATGTTTTTTAGGCTCTAAAGTTACTATTTCCCAGCCTACCACGGAAAAACTTTTTTTACGTCCTAGGACGTAAACAATTTTTTCTTTCGTGCTGGTAGTTATCAAAACTTCCGATTTAGCGCTGCAATCTTTGTAAAAATGCTTCTAGTACGATTAAAATCCGCTAGATGTCAATGCGTTTTATTTATCTTTTCATTTTCGTCTTTTCTTATGGTGTAACCTCTTTTTAAGGTTTCTTTTTTTAAGTCTTAAGTATGTACTAATATTTTGTTATTATTATATATTGATTATTGATTAATATTTAATTAATTAATTAATTAAATTAAAAATTAATTAAATTAATCACAATCAATTTTTTGCGTTATCACACTACTTTCTCTTTAGAAGTAGAAAAGTCATGGAACAGTTTCGATTTCCAGCAAGGTCACATTAATTTCTATTCAATATCTCCAACTATATAGTTAAATTTGTAACTCTCCGAGCTATAAGGTTAAATTTGTGTTTAAATAGACTGTTTTAGAATTTTTGCAACCCAAAACAAAATTTTTAAAATTTGCTGTTAAGTAGTGTGTAATTACCCAAACACGGAGAAAATATAGGTAAGCCCAAACAAAGGGAAAATATAGGCAAGCCCAAACAAAGGGAAAATTTAGGCAAGCCCAAACAAAGGGAAAATTTAGGCAAGCCCTAACAAAGGGAAAATATAGGCAAGCCCAAACAAAGGGAAAATATAGGCAAGCCCAAACAAAGGGAAAATATAGGCAAGCCCAAACAAAGGGAAAATATAGGCAAGCCCAAACAAAGGGAAAATATAGGCAAGCCCAAACAAAGGGAAAATATAGGCAAGCCCAAACAAAGGGAAAATATAGGCAAGACCAAACAAAGGGAAAATATAGGCAAGCCCAAACAAAGGGAAAATATAGGCAAGACCAAACAAAGGGAAAATATAGGCAAGCCCAAACAAAGGGAAAATATAGGCAAGCCCAAACAAAGGGAAAATATAGGCAAGCCCAAACAAAGGGAAAATATAGGCAAGCCCAAACAAAGGGAAAATATAGGCAAGCCCAAACAAAGGGAAAATATAGGCAAGCCCAAACAAAGGGAAAATATAGGCAAGACCAAACAAAGGGAAAATATAGGCAAGACCAAACAAAGGGAAAATATAGGCAAGCCCAAACAAAGGGAAAATATAGGCAAGCCCAAACAAAGGGAAAATATAGGCAAGCCCAAACAAAGGGAAAATATAGGCAAGCCCAAACAAAGGGAAAATATAGGCAAGCCCAAACAAAGGGAAAATATAGGCAAGACCAAACAAAGGGAAAATATAGGCAAGACCAAACAAAGGGAAAATATAGGCAAGCCCAAACAAAGGGAAAATATAGGCAAGCCCAAACAAAGGGAAAATATAGGCAAGCCCAAACAAAGGGAAAATATAGGCAAGACCAAACAAAGGGAAAATATAGGCAAGCCCAAACAAAGGGAAAATATAGGCAAGACCAAACAAAGGGAAAATATAGGCAAGCCCAAACAAAGGGAAAATATAGGCAAGCCCAAACAAAGGGAAAATATAGGCAAGACCAAACAAAGGGAAAATATAGGCAAGCCCAAACAAAGGGAAAATATAGGCAAGACCAAACAAAGGGAAAATATAGGCAAGCCCAAACAAAGGGAAAATATAGGCAAGCCCAAACAAAGGGAAAATATAGGCAAGCCCAAACAAAGGGAAAATATAGGCAAGCCCAAACAAAGGGAAAATATAGGCAAGCCCAAACAAAGGGAAAATATAGGCAAGCCCAAACAAAGGGAAAATATAGGCAAGACCAAACAAAGGGAAAATATAGGCAAGCCCAAACAAAGGGAAAATATAGGCAAGCCCAAACAAAGGGAAAATATAGGCAAGACCAAACAAAGGGAAAATATAGGCAAGACCAAACAAAGGGAAAATATAGGCAAGCCCAAACAAAGGGAAAATATAGGCAAGACCAAACAAAGGGAAAATATAGGCAAGACCAAACAAAGGGAAAATATAGGCAAGCCCAAACAAAGGGAAAATATAGGCAAGCCCAAACAAAGGGAAAATATAGGCAAGCCCAAACAAAGGGAAAATATAGGCAAGCCCAAACAAAGGGAAAATATAGGCAAGCCCAAACAAAGGGAAAATATAGGCAAGCCCAAACAAAGGGAAAATATAGGCAAGCCCAAACAAAGGGAAAATATAGGCAAGCCCAAACAAAGGGAAAATATAGGCAAGCCCAAACAAAGGGAAAATATAGGCAAGCCCAAACAAAGGGAAAATATAGGCAAGACCAAACAAAGGGAAAATATAGGCAAGCCCAAACAAAGGGAAAATATAGGCAAGACCAAACAAAGGGAAAATATAGGCAAGCCCAAACAAAGGGAAAATATAGGCAAGACCAAACAAAGGGAAAATATAGGCAAGCCCAAACAAAGGGAAAATATAGGCAAGACCAAACAAAGGGAAAATATAGGCAAGACCAAACAAAGGGAAAATATAGGCAAGCCCAAACAAAGGGAAAATATAGGCAAGCCCAAACAAAGGGAAAATATAGGCAAGCCCAAACAAAGGGAAAATATAGGCAAGACCAAACAAAGGGAAAATATAGGCAAGCCCAAACAAAGGGAAAATATAGGCAAGACCAAACAAAGGGAAAATATAGGCAAGACCAAACAAAGGGAAAATATAGGCAAGCCCAAACAAAGGGAAAATATAGGCAAGCCCAAACAAAGGGAAAATATAGGCAAGACCAAACAAAGGGAAAATATAGGCAAGCCCAAACAAAGGGAAAATATAGGCAAGCCCAAACAAAGGGAAAATATAGGCAAGCCCAAACAAAGGGAAAATATAGGCAAGCCCAAACAAAGGGAAAATATAGGCAAGACCAAACAAAGGGAAAATATAGGCAAGCCCAAACAAAGGGAAAATATAGGCAAGACCAAACAAAGGGAAAATATAGGCAAGACCAAACAAAGGGAAAATATAGGCAAGACCAAACAAAGGGAAAATATAGGCAAGCCCAAACAAAGGGAAAATATAGGCAAGCCCAAACAAAGGGAAAATATAGGCAAGCCCAAACAAAGGGAAAATATAGGCAAGCCCAAACAAAGGGAAAATATAGGCAAGCCCAAACAAAGGGAAAATATAGGCAAGCCCAAACAAAGGGAAAATATAGGCAAGACCAAACAAAGGGAAAATATAGGCAAGCCCAAACAAAGGGAAAATATAGGCAAGACCAAACAAAGGGAAAATATAGGCAAGACCAAACAAAGGGAAAATATAGGCAAGCCCAAACAAAGGGAAAATATAGGCAAGCCCAAACAAAGGGAAAATATAGGCAAGACCAAACAAAGGGAAAATATAGGCAAGCCCAAACAAAGGGAAAATATAGGCAAGACCAAACAAAGGGAAAATATAGGCAAGACCAAACAAAGGGAAAATATAGGCAAGCCCAAACAAAGGGAAAATATAGGCAAGACCAAACAAAGGGAAAATATAGGCAAGCCCAAAGAAATCAACCCTCATAAATAAGGGCTTGAAGTTTCAAGTTTAAATTTGAATTTATTTTTGTACCAATTTTATCTTTGCAACTCGTGACAATAAAAAATTGCATTTATAGCTAAAAAAAATACACTCTTAAATGGTCACCATATTAAAACGGCCCGGCCGTTTATGATGGTAAACGAACCCGGAACCCGTCGGAGATGTTAAATTGTCTACCAACATTTTGAGTGTGCTGAAAATATTCTTGGCAATTTAAAAAGTATTAAAATCGACTTGTATCAAAAGAAAACTAGTAGCTATGTATTTAAATGGTTAAATTAGTATTTAAAAGGACTCTACTTTAGATTTTGTTTTATAATAAAATATAGGTATATATTTTTTCGCAATTAAACAGAGTTTTTTGGAGTCTAATATCCCAAATTTAAAGATGGACTTCTTTTCTAGATTTCACCTATAGTTATGACAGCAGGTCTAAGAAAGCTGCATTATAGTGGGCTGCCAGGAGACGTATGGCCGAAGTTGCCAACGTACCGGCGTAAAAAAACCAAAAAAAAAAACCAAAAAAAAAAAAACCCTATAGTTATGACTAAATACCGATGTACATGCAGGACTGTGAGCTGAGCACCTTCGCACTCTATAATATTTGAAAATTATTTGGTAATTTTTTTTTTAAATATACACATATATAAGTGTAGGTATATTATTATATACCTACTTAGTACTTTTTACTTTTCCTTACCTAAAGGAAAATTATTGTTATCACCAAAAAAAATCCGAAACTGAGTATTCGAACTGAGATTTGAGTGGTTTTTATCTGGACGTCTGTGTGTCTGTGACACTCGTAACTCCCACAGTTTTGAAGCTAGAGAGTTGAAACTAAGTACATAATGCAGTCCTTATAATATGTAATATGTGTCGTTGTGCTGCCCGGAAAATCATACATTTGTGACGTCATTGTCATTAACCCATTGAGGCTGAGTTACTCAGAAATTTTTCTGTTTGGGCTGAAATGTGCACCAATTATACCTCTTCATAAGACGAATATTTCCACAGAATTTCATTTTGATATCTGCCGCCATTTTGAAAATATCGACTTTTGGAACTTTGAAAATTTAACGCATAATAATTTCAGAACTATTTGACCGATTGAGCTGAAAGTCGCACCAATTATACCTTTCTATAAGATAAATAAGTCCTGCATGTTTCAACTTAATACCTGCCGCCATTTTGGTATTATTTGGTAAGGAAAAGTTCCAAGACGCAAGATGCCCTGCGTCCGATTTTGTCACTAGATACAAAAAAGAATTCATTAACTGTCCTTCTAACCGATTTAACTATGTGTATTATTAGAATAATTATTAAAATAACAATAACCTATAAGAGAAATAGAAATACCACAAAAACGTTTGTTATTTATGTGGGAGAACAAGCAATTATTTAATCTCAATTGCAGAATAATTTATTGTTTTTACATTTAATTCTTCTATTTATAAAACAAAACATCGTCGAAACTAAAAATAATAAGAGACGGAGCGATGACAACCATTATTAATTACGAAAAAGGTCACGAGTTAGAAAAAACAATAGAGAGAAATACAATAATAATAAACAGAAAATGATAAATGACCTTATTATTACAGAAATTGGACGATTCCTCGAATAAACTAGTAGGGAATTCTTAATGAATCATAATGGTGTAAAGTAGAGCAGCAAGTGGCATCTAGCGGTTAATAAAGCAACTAAACAACCTCTAGTTCTATATAACTCTCAATAGAATGCGCTGCATGTGTCGAATATACATACCTACCTAGGTCTAGTTATTACAGCAGTATACGAGTATAAAACTATTATTGTGGCTTTATATATTGAAGAATATGGTACATATAAATTGCTCTTATACTTATATACTGAAAATATAAACACCGTGTTTTGAATCGTGAAGTAGATGCTTACTTACTGGTGAGTCTACATCCAAAAGTCGGTCCGATAAACTTGGACAAAATTTTGTTATATATACATAGCCGTTAATATATTTAACAATAATAAGTCCCTGACAGTAGCTCTTTATTTAGGTTCATTATACTGTTCATTTTGTTAGAAATCATTTGCGGACCGCGGACCCATAATGTCCTGTAACTTTTTTGTTCAGAATTAAATTTCCTAAATTCTCCAAAAGACTGGACACTTTCTCAAGAGGCAACCTATATCTTGTATAATTATGTTTATGTATATTTCAGACATCAGCAAATAGTTTTGATCAAGTGCTATATATTAAATTGATTGATTCCCGAAATTAGCTAACACATAACCTAGAGAGAATCACAGGGAAGTGCTTGCATCCAAGAACTTTTTAGGGTTTTGTGTTTTGTAGGTTATTATATTCTGAAATATAATTTTATTAGTTCCCCATCCGCTCTGATGGAAGGCCCCTAAACCGCAAAAAACAAACAAAAAAAAAAAAATAAATAAAGTAGACTAAGGAGAGTAGTACAGTAAAAGGGGAATAGAGTAGAGGTCCAGAGAATTTTGGCGCTAAAAACGCAATATTGGCGGTAAAAATTACAATACTTATTAAGTGTTATATGTACATATTTGTAACCTACTCTTCAGTAGCTTTTATTCATTACCCCACCCCACTCAAAAAAATAAAAAAAATGAGCTTAGCACATTTGTGCGCATTGCGTATGCGTATATTAAATTGTTAACTTCTTTATATTTTTCCTATGTGTGGGTAAAAATCAAATTTCAACTCTCTAGGACTCTAGGGTAAACGGTTCGGGGAATAAGAGCTAAAGTACGATGGACTGACAGAGACCACTCTCCATGACCTATGACCTACAAAACCCTAAAAAAACCTTTAATTAACGACATTGCAGCGAATAAAATGTATAGAATATTTAGAAAATTACACAAAGAAGTCTGTATTAAATAGCTTTGGTCTCATTTCTTTTAATTCATTTAAGAGTTTTTTTCTTTGTTGTGTTTTTCTAGTAATTATAATTTATTATTAAAACATCATTGTTAATACAGAATTAATAGAATTCATAAAATAATTTAACATAATTTTGTTTTATCAGAAATAAACTGAGCGGTTAAAACCGGCTAAATTGAAAACAGCCGATTCTGAAAATCAAACAAGTAGTAGCATCTAGCGGTAGAGGAAAGAACTAACAGTATCTTTAGTTCTACCAACTCTCAATAGAATGCGCTGCCTGTACTAAATATCGTCAATACTAATAATTAATTAGTAATAAAAATAATTATTATTTTTACCTTTACATTTTTAAGACGTATATATATATTATAAGCAAGTATTATTATTTAGAGAAAGAATTACAATGACGCAAAATTCTGATATGATGAATATATACTTTGAGGTCCCAGGAGTTTATTTTTTTATGCCGGCTTTATTTTTAATGCGTCTTATTAACGCGTGAATAAGCCTAAATTAATAACCCGATTATGATGAAATTTGGTATATATGTTTAGGAAAATCATAACTTGAAATTCACTTCGAAAAATAGCAATTTTAACTTTGAGCGTTTATTCACTATGACTATGAGTAAGTTCTACTAAATCATAGATAAAAATTATTTAGTAAATTGACAAAACGTCAACAAATTATGTTGCAACATTATTTTTATATAAATATTATGTATATTGAATGGTGAATTTTAGTTTTGTTATTTAAATTATAATAACACAAAAGAGTCTACACATTAATCTAGGCTATAATAATTAATGTAACTCATTATTTTGAGTTATTATTGTATGCTATTAATATTCCTAAACATTTTGTTATTCTGACAGCGCGGGAAAATATAAAAAAATGGGGGGGGGAGCCAATGAGAGCCTGAGATTTTGGCGGGTAGTAGGTCGGGCCAACTTGTCAAACAAAAATATAACTAGTGGGGAGGGGCGAGGCCCTCAGGATAACCGTTTGAGAAGACTTCGTAACCTCCATTTGCGAACTAAATGGTTTCTAATCAGATAAAAATAATATAAAATAAGCAATATGTACAAAAACAAAGTACATATAAATTGATAAAGGAATTTAGATCATATATAAACAAGGAATATTCAATATTGGCAAGGAAATGAATTATAAGTAAATTTTTCTATTACGTTACAACAACCGACATTAAAGTTAATGATTATTAAAGGAAAATAACTGTAAACATATATGAAATGTCGAAACATATTTGTAGATAAGAAGTAAAAGTCAATGGACAAACCTAGTTAAAAGATCGTGATTTGAAAAAAAGTAACATAACCTTATTTTGTTTACAAACAAATGATGCTGCCCCACCCTTCCCACAGGCCTAGTAGCTATATTTGTTCCTTTACATAGGTTGGCCAATCTGAGCTGTCCGAATTACAAAACGTTTAGCTATTAGTGATAGTATAAATTTGTTGTTCAATGTCTGCATGTAAACCTTAAATATGAACGAATTATAAATATAAATCAAGCATTTGAATATGCGATATCACGCTCGTAAAAAATGACATTCGATCTTGTATGTAGAACAATATAACCACGTTTTAAAATTCTACTTCGTTTATTTTTTTTTTTTTGTAACTAATTACAAAACATAATGTGTTTTTCTTAGCTCTTATACCGGCCATATTTGTTGGCTTATATTTATATTTACATGGCCAATTATAAGAATAAAAGTAATCGATAACGTTGGTGGATGACAAACATGTCGCCCGACTGCGCTGACCTACACTTGATCCGATGTCGCCCGACCGCGCGGACCTACACTGGATCCGATGTCGCCCGACCGCGCGGACCTACACTGGATCCGATGTCGCCCGACCGCGCGGACCTACACTGGATCCGATGTCGCCCGACCGCGCGGACCTACACTGGATCCGATGTCGCCCGACTGCGCGGACCTACACTGGATCCGATGTCGTCCGACCGCGCGGACCTACACTGGATCTGATGTCGTCCGACCACGCGGACCTACACTGGATCCGATGTCGCCCGACCGCGTGGACCTACACTGGATTCAGTAACTCCCGATCACGCAGTGGAAGCAGTCATGTTGTAAAAGTGAAGTTATATGAGTGACTCTGAGGACGACTTTTTGTTTTGGTTTCAGTTGGAGAACACCGTTCTCCTTAATAAGAGACAAAAAAGAAATAAAGGGTGCACCAGTTTAATGGAACCAGGAAGGTTAAAGTCTGCTTGGCTCGTTCGTGCGTTTGTCCACACTCCCAATAAGCCGAACCGAACATCCCTTTGATGATTCGTCAAAAAACCGACAACAACCGGATCGGGATGGCGAACATAGCTTGCTCGTTTGGCGCCTGCGCAGAGACAAATCCTAGGCTCGATGCTCTGTTCGGTGTTCGGTTCGGCAGTCTGGATCAGGCTTAAATGTTAGAATCTGAGCCATCTCTACTCAAATCAACTTTTCCTGTTCTCTCTAGAACCAAATTCTTAACTCTAGTTATCTTGGTTGGATGGCTAGAAAGGTGAGACATGTTACACCCAACAATCTTCCTAGCTGAATTCCCATATCATATATACATCTTCGCAACGGAGTGTATTATTTTTAATGCCTTTTCTTAATTGATAGGCTTATAAACTACTGTTGAGAAGCATAATAATTTAGCTAAACAAGACTATGTTTAATCCCACAGAATTCTTTCCTCAATTCTTTCACAGAACTTTCCTCCCCTTATTTCTATACCCCCTCCCATGAATCAATTACAATTTTAATTTAGGTAAACGAACTCGTCCTATTTGGCTGAAAGCACATACTTGGCTAATTTATAAACATCTAAAAAAAATACAGCCTCCAAGATATGTATTAAAAAGGTCTGAGAAAAATGTAATTAAAATAATTTTATGACCTGCATTACATTAACCTATGGCGTGTACTAAAATACATCATGGCATATTATTTATTAATCTGATTAATTAAGTTTAAATGTTTGTTTAATTATTAACTAAGAGTTTTTTCCTTCAAGTATTTCAATTTTAATTGGTGATTATTTCAATAATTATGCGTGGCGCAACTGTCTGTGAAAGACTTGGGCCTGCTAAAGTGAATATATCTATTAAATAAAAACTAAAGACAAGTGATTGAATGACGATATCTCTATACTCATGTCATTATAATTTGTAAATCTGACATCTCAGATTGGCTAACCTAATAGTGACGGAAAAAATAAAACCACTAAGCGGTTATCTAGATCTTATTAAGTGACATTTTTGTTTGCCTGGTTGGCACAACCTACTACCCACCAAAATCTCGAGCTCTTATTGGCTCCCTTCCCGTTTTTTTTTTCTCGATTTTCCCGCGCTGTCTGAAAGAATATCAAAGTATATTGGCATGAGTATAGATTACAGATCTACAGGACGTATGACCATGAAATTCTTTATAAAGTTTCCTCTTAGCCCCTAGGTGCTTGCTAAGAAATCTTTTTACCTTCAGCAGGGAGAAAAAATGAACTTTCCTCCCTAGTTTACAGGGAGGGAAGTTACTCATTGCACCGGGGTAATGAAAAATAAGGGAGTCATAAACTTTCATTATTCCCTCCAGTGTTACCCTAGATCTGAAATGTGATCCCTAAAGGGTTAAAGAAAAAATGAAAGGGCAATTGAGTCCAGACTAATCTTCAGAAGCTAGACAAAGGGCTTCTCCTCTTTAGGATGTAAGCATCAGTTAATCAAATATTAATTTCAAACCAGGGATGCAATAAGACTATGGGGGGGGGGGGAAGCAGGAGGACAAGAAAACCTCTTTTCCTGGAAAGTTAACATGAAAATATGCTTCTCTATAGTTGAAATCAATTACTAATTAGCAGGGGTGTCCACGGAAAGGATTGATGGTGCAAGTTGCGCCATCAGAATTTTGTTTGGGTGGGGGGAATCCAATTTTGGGGTATTTTTCAGAGGTTAGGGGGATTTTTTATAAATTCCAAGTGCTTCTGGCAGTTTTTGGGGGTTTGCGCCATGGGCCTTGAGTGGAGGGGGATGGGCACCCCAGCAAATAGACATTTTTTTGCAAATTATATTGGATTATTTGAACCAGGGGGACATTAAGATATTCTAGCAATACAAAGATTTTAGTATTCCTTGAATGTAATTTATAATAATTACAAGATAAAAAGAACTTCACCATATAAATGTTTTTCACACTATTCTAACCATATAAATGTTCTTCACACCATTCTGACCATATAAATGTTTTTCACACAATTCTAACCATATAAATGTTCTTCACACTATTATGGATATAATTTCACTACACACTATTCTGATCATTTTTCTCTCTATTTGGTGAGTTAAACGCTCGGTGTTCACCCAACCACCATAGAAATGTAGCTGCTAAAATTAAGTGGCGTCTATCTGGTCGCTTATGACAATTATAAGATTTATTCAGCTGATGGAGTGATATACTAACCCCGTCTCAGCCATTATATATACAGTTGTATAAGCCCTTTGACCGGTTTAAGCCTTCCTTGGCACAATTAGTATGTTTTCAGTCACTTCCTCTACAAATTATGTTAGGGGAAATAAAAAAAACTTAAAACTAAAAACATGTCTACTTTTGAAGATAAGTTGATAAGTCTTATCACACATCCTTCATTCCCTCTTTTTTCCGCGATTTAGTGCTCTTTAGATACCGCTAGTGACCTCACCCTATCTAAAAGACACCTGGTGACATCCATCTTAAATCCATACACTGTTATCTGTCGAGTCTTGAGACCTGGACAGAACGTGGCAGTGTGTGTATCCAGAGTGCGAGGTTCCGCTAGGCTAGTCTGCCAAGTGTCACGGTTCTCTGAATCAAATGGGTGGATAGGTTTATACTGATAGACGACGTTTCGCCTCTAGCCTCACTCTCTTCATCAGAATCACCAATCTTTCTCGCTCTAGTATAACAATACGAATATCTACTTGTATTTTTTTTATGTCCGACTTTTTTATATCATTATCTTGTCGAACTGTCCTACATTTTCACCTACTCTAGAGATATTAATAATATATATTTATTTTATTATTTTTTGACACTTGTTATATTAGTTTAGAATCTAATTATTTTTAATTCTCTCAGACTTATTTTTTTTTACACATCTATATCTGGGTTAATATCTGTGATAATAACTAATGTACCTTTAGATTTAAAAACTCCATACAAATGTTGTCTTAACGTTATACTAACTAATATCTAACATCAAGCTAGAATTGTTTCTATCTGTTAATTTTATCGTAAAATAATTACAAGATAATAAGAACTTTTTATATACTACGTTTTTAAATTGTCTGTTGAATAATATGTAATATTGATAATATAATTGTCATCGTTATAATGTAATGTTAGTAAAAAAAAAAAAAATACATAGTTCCGAATTTATTTAAATCACATAATAATGACAACCATCTAGAGAGCTGATGTTAAACCTATAAAAGGACAAATCTTTGTAAAACGGATCTCACCAACACCGAATCTAAACCGTGCCATTGGATAAGCCATATGCCCCTGTGTAGGGACAGTAAGAGAAGAAAAATGTGTACAAGTAAAAAAGTATAGATGCAGAAAAATTAAACCTATACCTAGGATGCAAGTGTAAACTAACCTGGGTTTGTTTACTTTTCGCTGTCATTCAATGTTAACCTCTTAATAAAAAATCACAAATTTGAAACCCGTCAAAATGAAGATTGTAAATACAATGGGATATGTCAAAACAAATAAAATAACTTGCGGATTTTTTCCGAACTAACTTTCCATAACGAATTAAATACTGCTGAAAGATGGCTAAAAGTATTAAAATAATGCATTGTCATCGTGTTCTGAGCTATTCTAAAAGTTTTAAATGTTTAGCTACTCGGGAAGTTAGTTAAAAATCGATTGCAAGATTTGTACTGGACAAACAAACAAACAAACAAACAAGAAAGCAAGCTAATAAAAACGTAGTAATAAAATTAAAATTATCCGTGGTGGAACAGCCCGTGGGGGCTAAGGGCAGACAAAAGACTTATACAACTATAAAACTATTAATATAACTCATCTTCACTCCTTGGGGCTCATGCTAGGTATTAGTGACTATGTTACATATAATCATGTAGGCCTAGCAATTAAATGAAATGCCTAAATAATTTTGTTTCCAAAGCCTTCTATTCTTAGAGTCAGGACTGTTTTGAGTCTATTTATGTATGTGAAAAATAGGCAGTCATAACTAAGTAATATAGTAATAAATAACAATGCAAAAAAATAAGAAAATAAACGAAGTCAAAACCTATTAGACTAGGAAGTCATTGAACATGCATCAACCATGATGGTGCATTAATTTAAATACCAGTCTCTTCTCTCAATACGGCAGTTGCACCAGTAAATATTTAATAACTCTATTTCTTTCTAGGTCAAATAAATAAAATAATAAATATTCAATTTAAAGAGCATTAAGGTTTATGCACCCCAAGCAGAAATAAAATTGGTCAACAATTGCGGACGCCGATAAGAGCTCAAAATCATTTTTTTTTTTTATTAATGATCTAATAGTGTTCTCTCTGGAACCAAAGTTACACTAACAATGTTCTGGGATAGTTTCTCAGAGAGATGAGACATAATCTACTAAAATAACTGAATATGTGGGTCTTATAATATCCATAAAAGTCTAAGATTTATAATTCTATGAGTGCATCCTGTCTATACATATATATTTTTAAATTTGCCGATAACTACGTCTTATCTAACTGTAAAATTGTGTTTTTTATTGGATTGAAGTGGAATCTAGGAGATTGAAGGTTTTCATTGAGGAGTCAATTCTGACATAGTTCTTTATTCTTTATTGTCTGCAACCAACTGTCTGGCACAAAGAATTGACCCCTGTAAAACACAGGGTTGACTCTTTTTTAAAAAAGTAATAACTGCATTTCTTTTATATATATATATATATATATATATATATATATATATATATATATATATATATATATATATATATATATATATATATATAAACTGTCAATGTTATTAATATTTATTTCTTTATTTTTATTTCCAATGTTATTTTATTCAAATATTATTAATATTTATTTTACCAAATATACTCTACGAGGATGGAGAGAGTGGATCTTTAGATGTGAACATGTCTCACCTCTCTTGGAATCCAAGCCAAATTATTGTTTCTTTTTGACTATTTTCAGATAGAACAGTATTAGATCATTACAATTACAGGATGGAGGCATAAAGTGCAGATTTAACCCTCACGATAAATAACACAGTAACATGGTACCCGAAGTAAATAACTGAGATTCACTTCCAAACCATATATAAATGTGAACAACTAGTTTTTTGAATCTGAAGACGCCAATGTATTTACTAGCCAAAATCGGTTATTTGTTATTAAAAATACTTTGTTTGAAGACCTAGTGTCCCCGCTCCTTTTTTTTTTAAATCGATGATGAGTAAATATAAAATATTGGAGAAGCAAACCGTGAACTGAGTAAATAACATATTTACTAAGTTCGGAAACATCTCCAACTCAATAAGTATGGGACAACTTTTTCATTTTACCCAGACCGTTTGGAAAACGTCCCATTTTTAAAAAAAAAAAACAGGACATTTTCAGAAACCGACGAGACACTTTCAAAAGCTTAAAATAACGGGACTGTCCCGGCCAAAACGTGACGTATAGTCACCCTAGCTAATATGTAACGGGGTTTAGAGTAGCCGTGATCCTAAAGACATTAGGCAGTTTTGCTCGGTCGTCTACAAATAAAGGTCGAGGTTACGAGTTCGAACCCTCATCAAGACACTTTGATTTACAAGGGCCACTGTTGAAAAACTGCGTATTCACTACGACGATACATTAGTGTATGAAGTCAGTGAACTCCATACGGGGTTAGTAAACAAGGTTTAGGTAGATGGCCCAATTGCTAGATTCAAATAAATGCGTTTCGACCCCGTTCAACTGTCTAGTACTAAATACGAATGTATCACTAATTGAGAGCATGTTATTTATATTTTTATAGTAGTTTAAAAAAACATGCTTGTTTATCAAGTTTACAAATACATGTTTAGTAAGGTGCGTGTGTAATGGGATATCAGGTGATTGTACCTAATATGGGTCAGAAGGTTGTTTCAAGTAAGTCCTTGTGTATTTCTAACAGCTGTAGGATATCTAAATACTGGACTCCAGTCTTAGAGTTGTCTGGCAACTCTACGACCTGGCTCCACCCTCATACCAAACAACTGTATCTTAACATATTACCAACCTTCGACCAATCACAATCACTTAAATAACAGCTGTAAGTCTTCAATTAGAAACAAAGGCATCCTGTTACCATTTTGTTTTTTCTTTAGTGTAAGATGTTATTTTGAACCAATCTTAAATATGGTTGATTCTAATTTAAAGTGCAATTTTCATGTCCTAGATTCTAGATTCTAGATGAATAACTGGAGAGTTTTTCACTTAATTGACATGATTTTTCTTCATGGTAACTCAGTTAAGCTTACAGAACTACAACCAAGCAAAAAAATAATACGCCGCTTAATTTTAACCGCTACAAGAATTTTCAAAAGGCGATTTTGTAACAACCTTGGCTGTCCTTAAGTCAGTTGTTCTTATTCACTTCACTCTAGCTCGTACATTAATCATGTTATTCAAAAACTTATTGGATAATTTTGAAGTGGGGTCCTACCAGAATTAAAATATGTGTTAGTTATTAAAAATAATAAATTATTACTAAATGGAACTTCAAGTTAAAGTTTGTCCTTTAAAAAAAATATAATAACCATGGCATTATATAAATGTGTCCCTACTCTGGTTGTGGCAGGGAGATTTTTAGTAAGGCGACGGATTTTCGCAATGCCGCAACACTGGTTTTCTTGTAACGGTTGATAGGGGATGACCTGAACCCTGAACTCTTTAGTTGAGAGCTAGCGCTAATTCCGATTGTTCTTCCAGTTGCGAACTCTTTTAAACGTAATTACCGTGCATGTTATTTAAGTCTATTTTCAAAGACTTTTTAGGTTAAGTTATAGTTAATTGTTTAGGCTTTTAAGAGTGCTATTTAATGGTGTATTAAAATTGGGTTTTTATTTTAAACTACAAACTACTGACCAAAATATTTTCTTAAAGTGTGAAATGTAACAAACGTGCACGAAAAAGTGTAATTCACGTGCCTTAATTACCATGCTTTAAATAAACTTAATTACTGCCTAAAAATTTGTAAAGCTATTTCCCATCTGTCATCTGTCCCGCATGGTGCAATATATCTGAAATTAATCCGAGAACATTCCATAATTTTTCCTGAGTCTTTTTAAAAAGTCAACATTTTCAGTCTCAGTCCAATTTTAGCTTGCAAAATAGCACTTTAAATTAAAATCACCCACATACGGAGTTATCAGATATTGTAGATAAGCGACAGTTACCATTCTTATGAACCTTTTTTACCTTTTACCTTTTTTATGAATACCAAACATCATATATTTTTTAATCAGCTCGACGTACCCTTTCATATGATACCCCCCCCCCCCCCCCCCCCACACGGTGTCCAAAAAAAAAAATTTTAACCCTTAAGTTTTTTTACCCTAATTTTAAGTCGCTATATTTTTAAAATGTGTGATCGGACGAAAGGTGTAGCCGTGAGAGCAGGCGACAGATGGACGGACGGACAAACAGACACACGCAGGAAAATATAAAGGGTCCTTGGATTTGCCTACGGACCCTAAAAAATTAGATTGAACTTATATGCTTCTGTTATCTTCAGTAATCATGAAAGCAAAAGGATTTTACAACTGCGATGTAATAGTAAATAGTGATTAAGTTACAGTAGACATTTTTACAATTAATCTCCATGTACATAAAAATCTCTTTAAAGGAGAAAGTTTATTGCTAAAAAAAATAAAACAACATTCTAATAGCAATTTATGCATTTCATTAATGAGTTATCGAATGTCGATGTTTTCTTTCCGTTCGGTTTAGTTTCGTTTGTAACACGTTTGGTTTAGTGTTTTTTTGGTCACGCTTTAGCGGACACTTCTCGAAAAAACACCATCTGCCTACTGATAAGGCTGCCTATTACACCTTTTTTTTTACCTTACCAATAATATATGTGTTATATAGCACGCGGCGTGAAAAAGAACAATATCTTAATGACTATTAAAAGAAAATGCACGTCTGTTGCCTTTCTATAAAGGTGAAAGAACTTCTTAATGGTGTTAGAATACTTGCACTTTCTAGTAGAGGCGTTGTATTAAAATAATTCTAAAGAAAGCAACTTCCAATAAGTATCTAAACGAAAAAGTCAGTACCAATAATAAGACAGTATCCGCCTATGAAGGCCACATCCATATTGTTTATTCTAGCGTTTAAAACCCATTTACTTTATCATTTTTTTAAAAAAAAGTTGCCCATGTTGAGAGTCATTAACAACTATTTAAGTTGCTAATAACTCACATCATGAGCAACTCTTTTGAGAATGATCTCTGTAATAAGTTGGAAATCAATGGATTCACACAATCTCATACAGTGGATTCCTTAGTAAGATCTAGATTAATCCATGTCTAGTTGCTAATAACTCACATCATGACCAACTCCCTGGAGAATGATCTCTGTAATGAGTTGGAAATCAAGGGATTCACACAATCTCATACAGTGGATTCCTTAGTAAGATCTAGATTAATCCATGTCTAGTTGCTAATACCTCACATCATGACCAACTCCCTTGAGAATGATCTCTGTAATGAGTTGGAAACCAAGGGATTCACACAATCTCATACAGTGGATTCCTTAGTAAGATCTAGATTAATCCATCTCTAGTTGCTAATAACTCACATCATGAGCAACTCCCTTGAGAATGATCTCTGTAATGAGTTGGAAACCAAGGGATTCACACAATCTCATACAGTGGATTCCTTAGTAAGATCTAGATTAATCCATGTCTAGTTGCTAATAACTCACATCATGGCCAACTCCTTTGAGAATGATCTCTGTAAAACCCAGGGTCACAATCTCGCGCAGATCATATAATTGAGTAGTGTCGCGGCGACGGCTACCGCTACGCACCACTAAATGATTTGTTCTAGCTTAGCTATGGCAACCACATTTATTCCAATAAAAATAAATGTTTAAGGGTCATTTCAAAATTTCGGTACAATTCGTGTCACAGAGTCATAAAAAGAAAAGTGTTTATCATAAAGTTTGATTTTTTTTAAAAAAATATTATCTAAGAACATAAGGGAACACATCCACTAAATGTTTGACAGGCTGGGGTCCACTACTAGGGAATTAAAAATATACATATATGTTATTTTCTCACTCTCTAGCCTGTCACAAGCATGGGGTGGCCAAGTTCACCTAATTGTTTTTGCAAATCTAGGAACCAAAATTTAATTAAACAATACGGGAGGTTGTGAGAATTCCCCAGTATTTTCTATAAAACGATCCAAAATGGTTAATTTCTGCTTATTAGCTTACTAAAAAGCACATTATTAGTGTCACAAGGTTTCTACCTCACTCCCTAGAATTTTTTAAAAATTACCGCCAAACTTGTAGAGAAGGAATATTTTTTGCTCTAGCTTCATAAATAGGCAACACTAATTCAACATGCTGGAAAGAAGTTGGTTTTATTAGGTTACAATCCAGGGCTTCTTATCTTTTATGGTGGTTTAGTACTGAAAGTTAACGAGTATTTTTATTCAACCTCACTCCCTAGACCATTATAATTAAATGAAGGAAAGTGATTTTTTTAGTATTGCTTTTAATTTATAGTTAAGTTTGTAGAATACAGTCTTGGACATAAGCTGGATCAACCTGGAGTCATCCCTGTTCACATAATATCTCATTTGGTACTAAAACCTCACTCCCTAGCCTCTCACTCCCTAGTCTAATAGACAAATTCCATTCACCTAGGGAGTGAGAATCTTGATGAAACAGTCATATTTTACATTTTATTTAAACTATTTTTGCCTTTTTAAGTTGATTTACTTCAAGCAGTGACCACTCCTTATCACATTCCTCTAAATTTTGACTTGTAATGTACTTATAATAATTATTTTTGTGAGCAAGATTTTCAATTTTTTAAACAGACCAAATGTGATTTTGCTTTATAAGAGCTCAATTAAATCAGTTTTTAAACAAATATTTTATTAAGCTATAATATTATTAAAAATATTTTATTAATTAATTTAAGCTTCTCATTAACAAGACTTGAATCTGACTCCCTAGATTCAAGCGGTTTTTTAAAAATCAATATTATTGGAAATGTTGGTGATTGTGCGTGCATACCAAGGGAAGTTACTAGGGAGGCCATAAAGACATGGTAGCAGTGAAAAAAATTACAATTATTTCAACTTCTTTTTTTGAAAATTTACCAAGGTTGAAATGCACCGAAATTTTGAAATGACCCTTATCTTGATTTGTTGGTTTCAGACTATCAAGGTCAGCATATAGGGCGCATTAGCCCTAAGGCTAAGGGGGCTCTTAGGGCTAACAGAACTCTTTAATTCATTAAATTTAATTATCAGCTTACGCTGATTCTAAAAATTTATTATATTATTCGAAGTATTGTACTACATTTATGAAGTTATGTGTTTTACAACAAATTAATTGTACAATTTTTTGAATTAAATTTGTAACTGAGAACATCCTTTAGGTTGCAACCCCATGTACAACATTAAACACACAGAATAACCCAACTAGTAACATTTTTAATTATATTACATTT